>OY041607.1:1812500-2152388 GCA_955876795.1 Eupithecia tripunctaria
CCTAGTAAAAAGAAGAAGAATCGTCTTATAAAGTATAGGTTCACTGGTCGCTGTTATGTCTAAGCATTTATGGGAAGGAAACGCAACGCAAGCGCAAGGACTCTAAAATATTAGAAAACCTAGGTTAAAGGCCTATTAAAAAGAAGAAGAATCGTCTTATAAAGTATGGGTTCACTGGTCGCTGTTATTTAGTTTTTTTTAGTTTCTATGTATAATGAAAAATATCTATCTATGTAGTGTATTGTATTATGTATATCAGTTATCTAATACCCATAACACAAGCTCTGCTTAGCTTGGGGCTAGATAATGCTGTGTGAATTGTCCAGCATTATTTATTATTATTATTATTTCTAAGCATTTATGGGAAGGAAACGAAAACGCAAGCGCAAGGTACAGTCACCAGCATAAATATATGACTATGGGCAGCGCTGCAAAAATATCTGATTATTCATTGATGGTATAATTATGTGACGATACTTAGCCGGTAAAAATATGTGATGATTTACACCCGGCATAATAATCGTTTGCCTTGTAACAGCACAAATATCAGATTGGACGGGAAATCAAAATTATGTGACATTTCAGCAGCGTAAATATCTATCTACTGTAAAAGGATAATTATTGGATCACATAAACTGCAATAATATCTGACACAACTAACAGTCAAAAATATCTCAATGAATGAACTTTATGTGCCTAAACATAGAGGCGTAATTTGAGTGAAACTGTATGACGCTTCTCGAAAAGAGTATCAACCTGTCATTGGATATCACCGTCTCACGTTTTATGGCATGATTTTAGCATTTTAGCATTTTAGTCGTCGGCGGTCAGTGTTATGTTATTTAAGATCATCTACCTGAGATCCGAATGCGTAGTAAACTGGTGATATCAAGTGTGTCAAAAAATAATTAAAATTATTTAATTTAATTAAATTTAATTTTCTTTCTTAGGTTAACCAATAGTTTTATACCCAGTTTCTTACATCTTTAAATCTTATACAAAATACTAACATGCACGAAAATGTAGAGTTACAAAATAGAGACATTATAGGTAACTATAAATTATTGCTATGTGCACAAACCGCTTGTAGGTAAACACATTATAACGGATTGTTATAAAAAACGATGATATAAATCCAATATTTCACATTTATTTATTATTTCTTGTAAACGTAATATTCAATTTCGTCTCTAGGGACGAAAAGTATAACTTTCATCCCGCTGCGACATATCACAATTAATGACGACTAATGACATGTACAAAACTAATGACTGCTGTCACCTCACTTTTTTCTTGAACCATGCATTCTACCTTTCAATACAGCCACTCAACTTCAACTTCTTGTGAGATCGCTTTTGCGTCTGGTTTGACGCAATTCATAGGGCCATTCAATTACAGCGTAATGTAAAATTAAAATAAATTAGAGGTAGGTACCAATTATAATTTACTTTCAACTATTTCTTTAGAATAACATAGATTTCGGAAAAAATATTTACCATTTTTTAAATAATAAAAATTAAAGGTAGAATAGTTCTCGGCATTCTACCATGTCTATTCAACTGTGGTAGAATAGCGAAAGCTACCATGGCTATATTCTGTCATCTCTAAAGAGGATTTTCTATGCCTAAGAAAAAACAGCGGAAATATGTCAATCCTATCTTCGTATCATTTTTCGAGTTGTTCAATTTTGTGTGATTGTTACAATAAGTTCAGACATTGATATAGGCATCGATTTTACGCCTGATTTTATAAAAAAAGAGGCTAAAGTATTAGTGGAAAATGTTTTATCACCTCGATCAAAATAAACGGAAAACGTTTTTTTAATATATTTTCTAAGCTTCAACATTATGGAGCGTGTATTCTATGTTAAAGACAATACAAAATGAACATTTAAAGGATTTCGAGAGACTAACATCGTTTCTTAAGAGACAAAATGATGGATTTAACCAAAAAAATACAAAGTTTTCACTTCTCAAAAGGGTACCTGGAAAGAACCTTTCACTATCTATAACTAATAATTGCTCTAATTTGGCCATAGACTTTAAATAAATATCTCTCCTAAATTATTGATATAATATGTAAAATAAAATACAAATTTTTTCATTAGCTTATTCATATTTTTATTTTTACTTTCCTTGTATTCGTAATGAAAAGCACAGTGTTTACCTCGGGTGAAAGTAACATTTAGTCCCTCGAACTAGTAGCACCCTCGTTACGCTCGACCGCTAAACCCCGTCTCGGGAATAAATAAGTTACTTTCGTCCCTTGGGTAACAATGTACTATTATTCTTGTTCTTTATTCTTCTTTATTAGGGATGACATTGTTTTCGTTATAGTGGGTATTATTCATTCTCCACAATGAGACTCGACCATCCGCTCTTGATTGGAAAACGTTTTTATCAAAAAAAGGCGACATTTCTAAATTCAAAATTTATGTATTGACTGTCAATTGTTTCAGATATTATTGCAGTTTGTGTGATCCGATAATTATGCTTTTACAGTAGATAGATATTTACGCTGCTGAAATGTCCCATAATTTTGATTTCCCGTCCGATCCGATATTTATGCTGTTACAAGGCAAACGATTATTATGCTGGGTGTTAATCATCACATATTTTTACCGGCTAAGTATCGTCACATAATTATACCATCAATGGATAATTAGATATTTTTGCAGCGCTGCCCATAGTCATATATTTATGCTGGTGACTGTACAGTATTCGTTGTCGGTTGCCAAAGTTAACAAATACTGTTGTAATTACTAATCTGTGCTAAAGACTCAAATAATACAGTCAATATTATTATTTTTCTTTCCAAATTTTGTTTTAATCCAAGTCATTTTAAAATCAACCAACGTTGTATTGCCTTTATAGCTTCATCAAGTTCTTACCCTGTGTTCTTCCACCATAAACAGAACGGTCATCGCTTACGTCTTTACAGCCAGTATAGTTAATCAACCCTTTGATTAAAACGGGGGATTACACCCTTTATACCAGCTATAAACGACTCAAACTGACCGTCTAGTTTTAAAGCCTGAACTAAATGAACAATTTTCTGAGGCTAACGGCAGTTATGGACGTAAAAATAATACTAAGATGAAAATTACATAGGTCTATTAAATGAGCCTAAAAGTAAGGATTAATGTAGGTACTCGATGAGCCATTTATATTTATTATCATTATTGGACAGCAACCATAGATTTTTCAATAAATAAGAAAAAAATTCATTGTTTCGGACAAAAAAAAAACAATATTACTGAGAACAACAAACACCAGCGAAATTATAATATTTTCTTAATATTATATATTAATTATGACATTACTAGCCAAGAGCTACTTGACTTAACCCTTCCACATAGATAAAAAAATTAAATCTTTTTTTTTTATCAGAAATAGTCCTTCGTTTGACCGCAATCTCACAATTCTCACATGATGGAAAGCGAAGATGCGGCCGACGATGTATCACGAAGGTCTAGAAGATGGCTACTCCGGACCACATTCCGAAACACAAAAAAAATCAAGGTTAACTTTTAACCTTTGAAGGTACAAGACATAATTTGACAACAACATCTAATATGGTAGGACCTATGAACAAGTTTACTGTTCATACTAAACTAGTACAGTTTGAGGCTAGATTTCTGATTTGGTATGTAATCAAGTCAAGTTTGAATAAATGAATATTAAATAAATAAAATAATATTGTAAGGGTACATAAATAAGGATACATTACTTACAGTAGATACCTACCGCTCATTTATTTAAAATCGTGTTTGGCTTTCATTTCGTCATACTTTAATAATGTATCTACCAATCATAATAAAAGCTTCTAGAAAAAGACATTTACCAAGAAAAGAAACCACTAACCAATAATAAATGCTTTTTAATTTACAGATTTCGTGGAACCATGCATCCATAGAAATAAACCTCCAAGATTTTATGTTCATAAATCTTTATATAAAGCGGTTTTGCTTTTATAATAGTTTATTTTTACGATTTCGCCTAAAACATTTTAAAAGTTATAGGCTGTTTAAACCGAGGTTTCGTGGCTTATTAAAGTTAGAATAAATTTGGGTTGGTGGCACTATTATAGTATTATAGTTTTAGTAAGGCACTAGATGTCAAATGAGACTGCAATTTGACATATATTTTTAAGGTAACAAACGAGCGTAATTTTTTGGGTCGGAAGTAGCGTAAAATGAGTGTCAAATTGCCATCCTTCAGCCTCAGCCTAAAAAGCCTAGAGTAAAATACCTACTGTAGATAATATAGATAGTGTAAATACTAGGTAAAAAAAAATATTTGTATTATTTTGGTATTAATAATATTGATAACATAGTTTGACGAGTACCTACTAGATATATAGAAGACATTATTCAATTTCTCAAAACGACTACTTCTGTCAAAACTACATTTAGGTACTAATCTTCAATCACTACAAAGTTATTTTCGTACAATTTGTATGACAAATTAAACCCATCCACTTAAAAATAAAATACAAATAAAGTTAAGACAAATGTAAGTACCAAGAGAAACCTTACAAGGTTTCATGGTACAAATATAATGTAAACTGTGATTGTTTTTGTAATGAATAAATATCTAATAAAAACGTAAAAAAACTCGAACTATGAATGCATCAACACTGGTGCGACGAGAAAAAGTATGATACGGACCTCGATACAACCTCAATTTCGCCTCACTATCACGAATTAAATCATGAAGCGTCACTCCACTTGCTGTTCGGAGCACCACAAATATTTAATAATACTGCGACGCGGTAAATAGTAATTAATCGTTGGTAACTTCTGTCCCCAGTGCATCGTTCCAACTCTTAGCTGTTGGGATCGTGTGTACACAACTTATTTACGAAAACTCATGAACTTATATAATATTTATTTATTGATCACCAACATAGTCTACAATAAAACCGGCGTAGAAGTTACCTTGGTAAAAATAATGTCAAGTCATCAAGTGTCAGTATGTTAATTAATTATACAAATCTAAGTTCCTCCATAATAGGATATTGCACCCATTTCTTTAAAGTGTCCCAATCAGATGTTATTGGGCTAATAAACCATTAAAAACAGATTTGAAAACACTGAAAACTTTGAATTAAATTTAAAATTACTTTTTTGTTCTATGAACAAAAACAAATAAAACAAAAAGCAGTCATTGACTGCACTGAATATTTCAAAGTCGAGATGAGACAATTATGATATCATAGAGGTATATTATCTTGATTTTTTACTGTTGCATATAAAAAAATGCGTTTGACTTTATCTTGCTTGATGAAGCGATGATGAGGTCTATAAAAATTAAAGCAACAATTGCCTAGAAATAAGCTGATCAAACTTTACTTTTCTAAGGTTCTGTTTCACTATGTCCAAATCAAGTACTGAATAACGAATACCAATAAGTGAATTAATTGGAGGATAAAAGTTCCGGAAATGTTGCGTATCATATATATATCCTTTATTCAACAGTTAGCGCTATTTGATTGTTGTGAAACGTAATAATGATATTTATCCAACGGTTAAGTAACAAATAGCTTAATTGGAACATTTGGAACTGATTTGGACATTGTGAAAAAAACCCTAAGTAAATGTGTGTAATCTACCTACCTTTATCATGCGCATAGACTTTTGTACATTGATTAATTAAAAAGGGAAGATGAGGTACACTTTCTCGAAAATGGCAACCTCATATTGTGTAAAATTGTGTGCTCCCCACCTCAGTCACCGTCGGACCGGCGCGGCGACACGGGCGTTCGTGATTCGCGTGAAATATTGTTGTCTCGGTCTCACTTCGGTCTTAGATACGTCTTTCTGTCTTTGTTGTTCTTTGTATTGCACAGGAATGGAAATATATTTGTGAGCGTATGTGTTTGCGTGTAGTTGTAACACATGCCGATTTTTGAGTAAGCGCTGGGAGAACGTAACCTATCTTCCCTTTTTAATTAATCAATGCTTTTGTATAGGAATTGACATAGGAATTGACATTGGAATTTAGATAATTTTAGAACCTATCTGAGCACCCAGTTCTGTGACTCGACGTTAATAAATAATCCGCAGTACTTATCTTGCGCAGTCGGGTAAGAACTAGGTATAAGCAGATGTTTGTAGTAAAAGTAAAACAAAATTTTCAACGAACGTTCCTTTGGTTTTTTTAGGCTTTTTCGTTCTCGTTTTAGCACCTTTTGTAGCCATATTAAAACGGTTTCTTTGAGGATTTCAGGCTCAGAAGGATAATCTACTGGTATAATTAAAAATCTTACGAAAAAACAACGGAGAAAAATCTCAATTTAGTGGCGTAATATGGAGCGGATTAAATTTTGTTGCGGTGGTGTTGTGAAACAACGACCGACGTCGTAATGAAATAAATTTCGTTGACACTTTTATTTCTAATTTAATAAATCGAACATTTATGTGCTGTATTTATGATGATATATCATAGGTACTTAATTTGAGGAGTTATGGGAGACCTTTGTCCAGCTATGGGACAATTCAATTTCAATTTTAAAAGTTCTTTATTAATATAAAAAGAAGAGTACATTTCCAGTGTGATTTTAAGACCCAGAAACAATAAGTAAATCATAAAACATTGACAGTGTTTTTTAAGCCCTAGGCTTTCTTCAACTTATGAACAATTAACTTGTTATTAAGTTAGTATTTCACATTTTTAAGGCTATCAACAAGATTTTACTTTCATACTACTCTACGGCTTATGTAATCTTTTTAGCAATGAGATGTAATCTTTTCAGCAATGGCAAAAAATAATACATAATTTTATTAGCTATAAAATAAGTAATTGCAAAATGTGTGAGCAATTGAAAATGCAGAGAAATGCATGGATGTGAAACAAATATACGAGCAAAGATAATATTAAAGTGTAGAATTGATGACTGCAAACATTTGGTAGACCATTTGGTAAATCTGAAAATAAAAATGAATTTCTAAATATATTTTGATTTTTAGGATAAGAAATGGTAAATTATTCATTGAGGGGCAGCTTATGCTTAATTGCAATGATAATAAATAAATAATGTTAGACAATTCACACAGCATTATCTAGCCCCAAGCTAAGCAGAACCCGCAACCCGCAACCTCCTGCATCACAGGCGGACCTTCGCCCACCGCGCCACAGAGGTCGTCATGATATTCCTTGTAGTTAATTATGCGAAAACAGAGTTTTGTCCGACTGTTAACTTTTTATGCCTATGCGGCTAAAGGAATCTGAATGAATTTTGGTATGCCGATAAATACTTGCGGTACTTTACAGAAGCTGTGTGATAAATAGTATATAATTATAGTCCTCAAACCTCACCCTCAACAGCCTGTATTGGTCCACTGCTGGACGCAGGCCTCCCCCTGATAAGCGTCTTTTTATTTATTTATTTAATTTAAACGGTTGTAAGAAACCAATTACATTAATTAAAAGATAACAGAATTACTAAATAAAAGTTTTGTACATACAATTGTCATAATATGGAATGTCAGTAAAATTAATATAAATAAACACGCAGATAAAAATTTAACTTACATAATAAATTTTAGAAAGAAAAAAGAATTACACTAAAAGTTTTGTACTTACAATCGTCATAATATAATATGGAATGTCAGTAAAATTTATAATAATAAACACGCAGATAAAAAAATAATTAATTATGACGTTCACAAAATAAAAAACAATGATTCAATAGTTTGGTCCATCTATCAGCAAACAAGTCAACATCGGGGCTGTCGTCCAGGAGAGCGTTGAGTGCGTTGAGTACGCGAGGGATGGGTGACATGGACCGTGCCGCCGTACAGGACTGCGGCACGGCCAGCAACCTATGTTTCCGAGCCCAGCAGTAATTGTTTGGGACGTAGAGTCGACACAGCTCGTCACTCAGATCCAAAGCTACAATTTTTCCGTGGAGGATTTTGCAGACTATGACTATTTGGTCATAACCACGCCGTACCTCTAGAGAGTTATAGCCTAAGCATCCCATCAAGAACTTGGTGGGATAAAGGTAAGGATAGTATCCAAAGCATCGCTTGTAGAGGAACCGCAAGAACTTTTTCTGCACCTTCTCAAGCATGAGAGTGTAAGTAACCTCATGCGGGTTCCACACACATGCGCTGCTCTCCAATTTGCTCCTAACAAGTGCCGAGAAAACAAGGCGAACAACGTGATCGCTTTTGAAGTCACGGGCATTTCTAAGGACGAACCCGAGACGCCTGAACGACTCTTTGGCCAAGGAACGAATGTGGTCATGAAATGTGAGCTTTCGGTCGAATGTGACACTCAAGTCTCTCATGGTGGTGGCTCTGTTTATTGATTCGTGATTTATTTGGTAATCAAAGTGAATTGGGTGCAACGTGTAACGTAGTGTCTTATTGACGTTTATCTGATGGAAGGCAATGCCCATAATCCCTACGCTGGGCATGCGGGTTGGGGATCGCAGTTTGCCGGTAGAATTGTTCTGTAGGGGGCACTGCTGCCCGCCCCCCGTTGGATATCCCTTAGTCGCCTCTTTCGACACCCACGAGAAGAGATGGGGTAGTGCGAATTCTAAGCCAGAACCACACAGCTTTTTAATAGTACAGGGTAAATTATATACCGAGCTCAAAGTGATCAGTGATAGATCATTTCCCAGAGCGGTTACCACAGCAACCTTCCTGTTCTGGTAACTCGTGATGATGTAGTACTTCTTCTGATCCCTGATACTCATAGTGGTCCAATCAAAATTTATCAGCGCAATCTTTATTTTCTGCCCCTGAAATATTTATTTACCATTAACTTCATCATCATCATCAGCCCGTAAACGTCCACTGCTGACCATAGGACTCCCAAAACGACGCAACAAACAGCGGTCCTGAGTCGCCTCCACCCAGATTGCAGACAGTCGAAGGAGGCCTTCCCAGCCTTTCAAACCCGAGATACTCGCGAAAGCTACTCAATCTGAAGCGTGACAAACTCCGACAAATTGTCGGCATTGTCACAGGATATTGCATGATAAACAAACACCTATTTAACCTGGGTATCACTGTCAGCCCTCTATGCAGAGGGTGCATGAACTCAGAGGAGACGGCCACGCATGTGAGCCTTGAGGTATAAACTCTATAAAATTATCCAAAAGTTCATATTACAATAAAAATATTTTATTCTAAGTGCAAATGTTTGGTGCTAATAAAATTTGATAATGTTCATACGCTAGAACTAATCCATTCTCCGAATATGTTCCAAAGGAAGATTTTAGCATTTGCTGTAATCATGACGATGGCCACTTGCAAGTTTAGTTCCTGAAATAATCATCAAATGCTGGGTTAATCCAAAATTGAACGCACTTTCCGAGTCCAATACGCTGTGAGGTCAAAATATAAACAAATTAATTTGGACGTTTGGTCAAAACAATTATATAAAAAAACGTACTTATCTAATTTATTAGTTTCGAAGCTTGCTTGGTGAATTCGGTTTATAGTGAAAAAGTAAGGGTTATTCCGATTTTCAGACTAAAAAAAACACGTTTCCCCCTTGAAGATATCAGTAGGTAGCTAAAGCTAGCAGTAAGTAGAGGTGCATTTATTTAATTTATGGAAATATAGAATTTTTGACTTTGGATTTATCTATTTGAACGCTAACATCTAGAATTTAAATTAAAAAAATTCAAACCGATTCTTACCTTTTTCAACATCATCAGAAAGATGCTCACCATGATCAGTACCACTGTTATAGGCACCAAACTGATCCATTTGAAATTTTCATTTAGGACTTTCAAAAACTCCACAGCGTTCGCATGAATTATGTAAAACCGCCTCAACGACTCATCAAGTTCTTTTGCATACGTCACATCGTCTCCACGATTTTCCACCGCCAAAGTTTCCACCGAAATATCGCTTGCTTCAATAAAGAACAAACAACTGAACATATACCAAATATCAACAAACAGAAGACAGAAACACGTTTCTGTTAAATATATCAACTGAATCAGTAACCCCAGCTCAAAGTAAGGAGATGTCATCGGCATAAGAGTTGATGTTGATTGCGAAAATGGTTGTCGAATTCCTTTATAAATACTCCATAAATTTATAGCAATGAAAGTGATTATAATTGCACAGCTCGATAGCATATAGAATCTTAACGCCAGCTTTAATCTTGATAGTATTTGGTAACGTTTTGCCGGTGTATCCTTTATCAGACCAAATATGTATGTCTTTGCTTTGAGGTAATTAGCTCGCATCTTCTTTCTCTGACTTATTATGAGAGCTACTTTGACCACCATTCTCACGTTGACTAGCAAAGTTAGTATGCCTTCCATCATCAGATTTAGGTCATTTGTGTTTGAAATTACCTCGATAGTACCCACAGTTACATAAAAGGCGAGTAGATAGCTGGGTATTCTGAGTAAACCCTCTCTTTTCCAGGTCCATTCCGGGTCCAATATTTGTAGTCCGCAAATTTTTTGCGTCAGTAAGTATGGTTCAAATATTTCGTCAATTTCATTTCTTACGCCAGGTGTTCTGATGTATTTTTGAACGACTTTTTGTAAGAATCGACTCATCACTGCCACCTTTTCTTGTGTCGGTACTTTACTTACTGCACAGCACTGTACCTATTTATGTACAATCGAAGAGAAAATACTGATGAAATGTTTATTCTTCCTTAAAATTTTGTAGTAGAAGACCATCAAGTCCACGACCTATGCTGATTCCTTTCAGAATAGAAGTCGGTTTGTGTCGGTTCATAAAAGCTTTTAATCAGTGCGCATGCTATGTCTACCGCGTTAAATTACAATTATGTCGAAATAAACAATTTTATGAGTTTTACTCATAAAGTTGTTAGCAAAAGTTACTATTCTTCATTATGACAAACCGATTTTTGGCCGACTGTTATTTTTAACGTTAAGCTGTCAATATGACATAACATATTGATAATGATAAATGATAAATGATTTTATTGTTGTTTTACTAGGTGGTAACATTACATTGGTCTTTATATTATATTTATGTATCTCTAGTCTGCCGTGATTAGGCTTACAACATTTTACGAACAGTTTACAATATTTACAGTTTATAGTTTACAATACAATTTTTTTAGTCTACGATATTTACAGATCTAGTTAAAAAATAATATTATTGTCACACAAGCAAATTATTAATAAAAAGTCAGGTGTCAATAAAAATTACAGTAAATGCATGTCAAAAAATAAAAAATATATAATTATGGTTAAAAACGAGAAAAAATAAATGAAACGCAGGTACTAATCGAACATATTAAAATTTGTCATTTAAAAATTCATCAATACTATAGTAAACTTTTTCTTCTAATAGTTTGCATAATTTGTTTTTAAATGCATTTAAATTATTCTCGGAGCGTATTGGCAAAGGGATTTTGTTGTAGATGATCGGGGCCATGCAAAAAATGCTTTTTCTGAGTAAAGCTGTTTTGCATGAATGGTGGTGTAGCGTACCCTCTCGGCGTGTGCCAGGCGGGTATACATCAAAGCGATCGAGATTGTTTTTTACAAAATTTGCAAATTCGTTTATATATAACGAAGGCAGAGTTAAAATCTTCCACGGTTTGAAAATACCCTTACACGTGTCGGTCTGTCTCAAACCGAACATTGCTCTAACGCATCGCTTTTGTGCTTTAAAAACCTTTGTTTTATTTGTTGAGTTTCCCCAGAATATAACTCCATATCTCAGCAATGATGCAGTGTGCCCGTAATACGCCGCAAGTAGGGCAGTGGAGTTAGCTATTTGCTTAAGTTTGTAAAGAGCATACGAGTATTGGTAGAGTCGATTGCAGAGAGTTTCCGTATGTATTTTCCAATTCAATTTACTGTCTATCTGTAGGCCTAAAAACCTAGTGGTTTCAACAAAATGTATCTCGTGATCTAGATATTTTATGTGTAAGTCTGGTACTGTGGAAAGCATTTGTTTAAAGTTCATGAGATAGGTTTTAGTTAAATTAATATGTAAATTATTATATGGATATGATATGGATTGTTTTCTGAAATAAATGATTAATAATTATATTCTAGCCAATTAATTATTAATGTCAATGAATTGTTAATGTCAGTTTCTATATTAGTTAGTTTGTCATTAGTAAATAGTATCGTGCTATCGTCAGCGAACAATGTCATATTGTATGTATATCTGGCATTTTTTAAATTATACATCGTTAATTTTCAGAATTGATCAACTGACGTTGATCAATGGGGAACAAAATGAATTTGATGAGGGTCCCATAGCTTAATTTGCTCAACTGAGTTGCGCGAGTTTTGCATAGCAGTAAACTCGTGAATTTTTTTATTGGGTCTGTGTCGATTATTTTTTATGTGTCATTGAGATAGTTGACCATTTAATTTATTATTTTTGTCTTTGCTCTTTTTTATCTATCAGTTATTTAATTGTAATATCGAGTAGTTATCCCACCACGTAATTATAGGCTGACCTCTGCTCAGTAAAATATATAGATCATTATGGATATAAATTAATTTATTGTTCGATTTATAATGCATTTCTATTGGTAATAATGCTTTTCTTCATAATTAAACTAATAAAAGCAATTAACCTACACTATAATTGGTGAGAGACCTTGCGTCCGTGTCAGTAATTTTACTAAGAAGTAGGTGCAACTGGTAGTTCAAATGACAGACCTTTGTATCTGTTGTACTACCAGTAGTACTAGTGACTATATATGTGGCATTAGTAGTACAACTGAACATTTAATAGTAGAGGAAAGTAACCAAATAATGGAGTAGTATCCCTAATTTGGAATACCGGAATTTCTCGAAAACAATAGTTATTTGTTCAACAAGTGAGCGAAACGGTTTATTTATTGTTGACGTGCTCATTTTAAATACCGAGCTAGCGAAGCAGTCTAGAGTAGTAACGAGCGTAGCGAGTGGCTCTAAAGTAGACTGCTGAGCTAGCGATTGATTCAAAAGGCACAAAACAAAAAATACTTGCTCTCGAGTTAAACATACAACTTTCCACCTCGATCAGTGAGAAAATTGTTAGGTCGTGCATTCAAATACTTGGTCCATTCATCATGATATTTAGGAGCTACCAAAAAGTATTTTTTAGTACGTTTTTATTTTACATAAATCAACAACGTAGGTGAAATATTTATTTAAAGTCTATGGTAAAATTAGAGCAATTATTAGTTATAGATATTAAAAGGTTTTTTTCAGGTAGCTCGTGAGAAGTGAAAACCTTGTATTTTTTTGGTTAAATCCATAATATTGCCTTTTGAGAAACGATGTTAATCTCTCGAAATCCTTTAAATGTATATTGTGTGTTGTCTTTAACATAGAATACATGCTCCATAATGTTGAAGGTTTTTAATTCTTTGAGAATTCGTTAAAATATATTAACAAAACGATTTCCTCTAACGATTTCACTATTTTCTCAGCGCGCCATTTCATAAAATCGTTGTACCATTTTAGGTACCTTCATTTTGATTTAGGTGGTAAAAGGTTTTCCACTACTACTTTATAAAATCAGGCGTTAAATCTATGTCTATATCAATATCTGAACTTATTGTAATAATCACACAAAATTGTACAATTCGAAAAATCATACAAAGATAGGATTGACGTATTTCCGCTTTTTTTTTCTTAGGCATAGAATAACGATGCCCAGCGTGGGGATTATTAGAAAACGATCGTTGAAAATATATTCAGTACTTAAATAAATTCAAACATATCGTCTCAAATTTTAAGTGCATAAAGGCTTAAAATATCAGCTTAACGAATCAGGTTTTGTTATCCACTAGCTAGATGCTAGTGGATAACAAAACCTGGGATGCGTTTGCTCTAAGGCGAAAAGTAACTTACTAACAATTCACGAATCAAAAACCCTTTATTTCTAAAAGTAAAATCTGTTTAGTAAGTAAATTCTTGTTATGCATAATAATGTCTACCTATTAAACTGAGGCTGAGAAATTCTGGATGATAAAAACAATTTTGAATAAGGTAACTTTATGAAATACATTTTTACTAAACAAAGTATTAGAATAAGAACATAAAAATCATAAAATAGAAAAGAAACAAATTAAAACTAGTATTTCTAATTGAAACAATTGAGGAAACTACAGATTGTTGCAAATTCTACAGGTAGCTCAACCGATCTATGTCAATACCAATGGGAATCGTCCCAAAGAAAAGTAATCTTATTATAATTATGTACACCAAATTGCAATATCAAAGACACTAAAGTCAAAACTATGCTAACGAACAAACGTGACAATCGAAAAATAAAAAATCTCCATAAATCGGCAATTACATTTAAACACCCTAAGTTTAAATGTAATTGCCGATTTATTTCTTCTGCTTGCTGTGCTGAAGAAAAATGAGATAAAGTATTTTTAAATTTAGATGAAGTAACAAGTGAAGTATTTCAAATTTTAAACACAAATTCTTTAAAAACAACATACAACATTTTAAAAATATTAATAACTTGTGAAGAATTTCATGTCATTGGAACTTCTTATGCTTAGACAGTAGCATTGACGACTGTGAACATTTGGTAGATCATTTTATAAATCTGAAAGAAGAAAATCAATAATAAAGGTCCTGAACTGTTCCAACAACATCCTCTACTTTGCTCGAAAGCCTAAGTTATGGTAGAAATCGTTCAAAAAGAGAAGCGTCGCGTCGGTACAGTGAACTTACACTTTTACCGCCGAATACTCAAACGCAGCTCCGATTTGAGCACGTGAGATTTTCATGGAAAACTGTCAAAAAATCAGGCTTTGAGACGTGCTTTAGTCTCAGAGTGTCAGAGGTAGAGAGCTACCTCGCTAGCTGGTTTTCTGGATACAATTGTTCAAACTGGTTCTGCTTCGTTCTAGCGATGTCAAAGTGCAAGTTAAGTGCTTATGAAGTAAACGAACGAAATGCTTATACGATGAAGAGATGATGAAAGATCATGAATACGTTACCGAGCTCAGAGTAAGCATAGAGAGGTCATTGCCGAGAGCTGTGATGACCGCGACTCTTTTGTTTAGGTAACTGGTGATGATGTAGTATTTCTTCTGATCTTTGATCTTCATGCTGGTCCAGTCGAAATTTATGAGCGCCATGTTTACTTTCTCTCCCTAAAATATGTGGAAATAGTTTTATATAATCTAGAGAATGCATTTTTATTGTAGATATTATATTTCGGCACATCAAACTACATTTATTGCAGTTATTACATGAAATTAAACAAAACTATCAAAATATAAGAATGAAAAATATTTAGTAACAATTCCGCGAAAAAATGCGGATTTGTTACTAAATATTTTTCATTCTTATATTTACAATGGATTTCCGCAAAGTAACGCCTGAATCTATTATTTATCTTAAAACTATCAAAATTTATATTATAAATGCGAATGATTAGCTGTCTTTGGACATTTGTTGTCTTTCACAGGCAGCTAGTTGTAGGGTTAGTTGCAATATAGTAAATAAAGTAACGTGAAACGTTACTTTTTATCATCATCATAAACTAATTTTAGATATACCCTGGAGCTGATCAATTCCCCGAAGAAGTTCCAGAAGAAGATTTGCCCATTTGCCGGAAACATTACCACTGCAACTTGGAAATTTATCTCCTGAAAAAGAAAAGCCCTGATCTATAAAAGGAGGTAATAATAGAAATTGCAACAAGGTTCAAGATTGTAAATAATAATACCTTTTGTATCATCATCAAGAAGAGGCTTATTTGAATGAGCAGCACTGTTAAGGGAACCAAACAGACCCACTTGAAGGTTCCATTCAGACGGTTTAAAAACTCCATCATCTCTGCATGAACGACATAGAACTGCCTCAGTGACATATCAAGATCCTTTGGATACGTATCACTCAACTTATCTCGGTCAGCCTCCAACGTTTCCACGGAGAAATCAGCAACCACGATAAAGAACAGGCAGCAAAAAACGTACCAAACGTCAATAAACATGAGGCTGATGCAAACTTCTATCAAATAGAATACCTGAATCAAACACCCAAGCTCAAAATATGGTGACGTCATTGGCATAAGAGTGGATGTAGATCGAGACAATGGTTGTCTTACTCCGTTATATAGTGCATTCCATATGCATATCAAGCTGTACATAACGATCATTGATGATGACGCAAGGAAAAAGAATCTAGCCGCCAGCTTGACCCTTGATAAAATTCTATCACGTTTTTTGGGAGACTGCTTCACCAGATCAAACATGTATGTCTTGGCTATAATATAATTCTCCCGCATCAAATCTCTTTGGCTCGCGAACAAATATATCTTGGTGGTCATTTGTACATTGACGAGCAATGTTAGTATTCCCTCTATCATCAAGTTTAGGTCTTTGGTTTTTCCGATCACATCAATCGTTCCAGCTGTAATGTAAAGACCGAGTATAATGCTGAGTATTCTGTATATGCCATACTTTTTCCAGGTCCATTGGGGATCTATTATTTGTAGTCCAAAAAATCTTTGCATAAGTAAGTAGGGTTCTAAGATTTCGTCAATTTCATTTCTGGGGCCAGGTGTTCGGACGTATTTTTGGATGGCTTTTTGTAAAAGGAGACTCATTTTGAAACGTTCGATCTATCGAGACTGAAGACGCGAAGTAGTTCACTTCAGACTCAGCAAGGTCAGGAAGCCAATGAGTCGTACAGTCACAGAAACAAATGATGCAAATTGAATTTCACTAACGGAGCTGAATAAGATATCAGTTGGAGTTTTTTTGTAAGTTCCTAAGAAACTTCTAATTTATAAAGAAGTTACAATAACCTTCTTATTTCTTGGATTTGGACTCGGTGATTGAAGTGACTATCACTAGAACAAAATAATCTGATATAGAAAAAAAAATAACATAGAAAAGTGGAAAGTTTTATCTTCAACAGTCGTTTAATTGCCTTAGTTATTGAATCACATAATTATAGTCTTTTGACGCCTCATCGTCTCTCTACAAATTAACACTAGTCTGCAATTTAATGTAATTAACTAAGCTACCTCCTTCCGATTGTCAGGCAAAATAAGACCTTCGGTTTACGAAAGAAAATTGCAAACTCTTTGAATAGAGATAATTGTTAGGGAAATTACTGTGGAAAATCATGAATATTTCATTTTGTAAATTGGCATAACTATCATGTTTCTAAACACCTGTTAATTTTCAGTCAGTATTGTGTTGAAAGCGGTATTAATAGAAGAAAATAATTATGGTAACAAAATGAAATCTTAAGTATCAGAATTGTTTAATTGGTTCTAATATATATTATTCAAAAATACCTAATAACCTTTATCATTATTATTTGAAAATATATATTAACCAAAATTAAAAAGCTAAGGTAATTTTGTCTCTCTGTCTGTCAAAACATCACATAAACTGATAACAATAACAGAAAACATAACGGTTACAGTTTGCTGCAGTGTGTTCCTGTTTGAGTAATCAGGTACCGATACCTGATCACTCAAACAAGAACACACTCTTCCACAACGCATAATTTTATGACAAAAAAAATACTTCTGGGGTATGCTCCATGTCATAAAAATCAAAAAAATATTGATGGAAAATACTTCCCTCTATATTTCTTTGATTTTGAATCCTCTTTATTAAGAACTAAAATATCTGGACAAATGTGTGTACGATCTGCACATATTTTTTCAGCGCGTTCTGGATGTTTTCTATGTGTATTATAAAAAATATCTATCAATGTATTTTATTGTATTATGTATATCAGTTATCTAGTACCCATAACACAAGCTCTGCTTAGCTTGGAACTAGATAATGCTGTGTGAATTGTCCAACCTTATTTATTTATTTATTTTTTATCTATCTACGATTCTAGAACCGAGTTAAAAGTAATTTGTTGAATAAAATACTGATTTATTTAATCAAAAATTCCAAACCAACAGTTACCAAAGACAAGAAAACAAGATCAGCCAAGTGCCACTGTGACTTCTTCTCTGAAGGTTTCAAACTTTTGTCAATTATATAAAGTGGTACCCACTTCGCTTAGTAAATATCTAAAACAGTAGGTTCCATTTCAGTTTGATCACCCTTCAGGAATCTACATACCATACCACCGTAAACCGACTACGTGCTTGTGTAGAAGACGACGTAGAAAATAGCGTAAAAACTCGAATCATCCAGACAAAGAAACCACAATAGCTTACAAAGCCGCGGTGCACCCCGCAAGAACGCCGAATGCAAGGCATTTCTTCGCGAATATATTATTAAAGTAAAGTTCCAAGCCCGGCATGAAGTTGCGGTCTAGGATGCAGTGATTTTACGAGGACGTTTTAGTAGAGATCGGAGCGGGTTATCGAAATTCTTGTGAATTTGTTGTATCGCTTCGGTACTCAGGGTGCACTGCAAAATTCACAGTAGCAGCCCGGAGTCAGGAAGTTCACAGTGTGTATCCCTCTGAAAAAATAAAAGTGGTTGTGCAGATTATGAGACTGAGAGAATTAGGAGTTCAAATGTGTTTGTGCACTTATGCACTTTAATACGAGACTGGCAACCGAGGCCGAAATTCAGCTAGGGGGACATCACAGGGTGCATACCTCTCAGGATGCATATTCCTCTCCTGCAAACTATAAGTACCTAGTTATTCTAGAATTATTTTTAATCTCCTTCACTCAGTTTGAGCTTAGGCTGAGTGTGTGGCTTGATCTGTGTGGTACCGCCTAAGAATATGCACTACCCCAACTCTACCCACCGCCGCTGACGTAAGAGGCAACTAGGGGATATCCACCGGGGTCGGTCAACAGCATCCCTGTTAAATAATTTTACCACTGATCTGAGTTTCCAACCCGCATACGCAGCGTGGGGCATTTCCCCGATATGATAAGTCAATAAGCCCTTATCAGGGGGAAGCCAGCGTCCAGCAGTGGACCAATATAGGTCTATGTTGGTCCACTGCTAGACGCTAATAAGCGCTTATTGACTTTTAAGGTACTTCAGTGAACTTTCATGGAGCTATAAGGCATTATCGCGCTAAAATGTACTAAATAAAAATCGTTTGCAACAAACAACTGTTTCAAATGTAAATACATACCTACTTGTTTTGGTCCACTTGATGAGCATGAGCGCCATATTGGCTTTTATTTCTTCTATTTAATTACCTTTTTCTTAAATTACCGGACCGATTGATAAACATATCCTTAGATAAACTTATTACAGACATCATTATTTGAATTGAATCCATCGGAATAGGCCTCACAATATTACACAGTCACGGATAAGTGAAGTCAGGAAATTGAATTTCCCGTCTTGCCCGCCATTTCCTCTGAGCAAACGAGTCTTTATTTACGTTTACTTTTGCATTGAAATACATAATGGAATGCAACCAGCGTCTTGGGGACGTTTGCGATTTGTATTGATATGGATCAGTTGAGCTCAACCAAAACCTCAACAGCCTGTATCGGTTCACTGCTGGACGCGGGCCTCCTCCTTAAAAACGCCTTATTGGCGTTTAACTCATGGGTGGTAGTGCCCATAATCCCTACGCTTGGCATGTGGATTGGGGATCGCAGTTTGGTGGAAGATTTGTTCTGCAGGGGGCGCTGCTGCCCGCCCCCCGATGGATATGCCTTAGTCGCCTCTTACGACACCCACGGGAAGAACCTTACACCTATGGATTATTTGCAACAGTCTACAATAGTTCATTATGAATGTAAACGGGTTAACTACGAACCTTGTTTGTGTTGGAAGAACACTAACGTTCGTAGTTAACCTGCTTACATTCATAATGAATTCTTCAAACTACGAAAGTTTCTATAGTAAAATAGTCTACAATAGGGTATAATGCATGTGACTTCAAAAAAGCTTGTTTTTTTTACTTATTCTCTATTGATATAGAAATATATCTGTTTATTTATATTTGTATTTTGTGATGTTTTTATTGTGAAATTTTGTGTTAAAGTAGATATTTTATATATCAACCGCAACTTGAACATTTTTGTATGGGCATGAAGTTTTGATTTTGAGTTGACATAGGGGATCCGATGAACCATGACGTCATAAAACGCAAGGTCTAACATGGCAGCGTTTTTATCACCCGAAACTGAGTGTAGTTTTACTTTTTGTTTTTAACATCATTAATTTAAAATGTTGCTGGCAACTAAACTAAACTAACACCTTCATGTCCCAAGACGTAGGTGCCAGTCTCCGTACCCGTATAGCGGTCCCGAGACTGGGCAGTGAATGCGAACTAAATTAACATTATTTTGCAAAAGGTTTTGTAGCCTGCCCCGCAGTTTGTATCGCTTCATCGTTTCTTACGACGACACCCGCAAAGATTCTGAAAAGCTAAGATAAATTCACCGCATCACGTCATAGCTATTAACTGAGGTGTGATTCACCTATGTAAATTCTTTGAAATATAAAAACGATAACAATAATGTATGAATACACTTAAAAGAATAAGAATATAGAAAAAACCACTAGATTTACAAAAAAAAAATACTATAAATTTCAAAAGATCGTAGAACAAACGCAAACCTCCTTGTTGTCCAGAATCACTCTCTTTCGGCTTAGTAGGTATACACCTTTTTCCCGTCACCTTTTCGTGGCCTGTATATCTACGCTATAACTTAAACTAAAGAACTTACCCAAGAACACAAACAAACAAAAACTATAATTCTAAAATCCGTAAAACCAGCCTCAAAGATGCAGCCGTGAATTTTTATGTTTCGTAAAATATTCGACGGGCACGTGAATAGGCTACCATGGCCGCTCGCCAAAACCAAATCTCAATTGCCTAGTTCACAACTTTAATGGTAGCCTGGCTTCCACCGTTGGTTTCACGTTGGTTTAATGTTTCTATTGGTGTGGTATGTTTTTTACGATAAATACACCTTCGTTTGACCGCAATCTCACCTGATGGAAAGCGAAGATGCGGCCGACGGTGTATCACGAAGGTCTAGTCTAGAAGATACCTATTCACCCTTGTCTAGAAGAGACCCAGGTTGTAATTGGCCGGAAAAACAGAGGCAGGGAGCGAGTTCCATTACTTTGCGGTGCGAATAATAAAGGTGGAGGACAACCGCTTAGTGCGAGTGGAGAGTACATCCACCAAGTATGGATGGTTGGTAGGTATTGCGCTGTGTGCAAATTCAATTCTTTATAGGTTTTCTCGGATAATTTCATAAAACCAAAATGGCGTCAAGTAAGAAAACAGCAGTAGTGATCAGTCATCTTTATGCAAACGGAGACATAATTAAATGCTATTTTGATGATGAACCCGTAACATAATGTCAGTCAACCCAATTCCGAGTGGACTCCTATACTAACTACCTACTACAAACTTGACATTCAAAGATTTTTTTCGTAGTAAATCATAAAGTATCAAAAACGCTTGGGTAAGGGTATCTAGCTGAGATAAACCTTGGTACCGAAGACCTCGGGTATAAACAGAAATATCTCAAGAAAACTTAAAACGCTAATTTTAGAGTTCCGTACCTCAACTCCGCGTATGTCCGTCTGTCACCAGGCTGTTTTTGTGAACCGTGATGGTAAGACAGGTGATGTATTCAGTCAACAACAAATACTAAAAAAAAACAGAAAAAATGGGTATATTATTTAAGGGTTTTCATATAACAGACATGATTTTTATATAATGGTTCCATTATGTATAAAAACGACAAATATCCTTCGTGCGCGAGTCCGACGCACTTGGCCGGTTTATTAATGTTCCTGATATAATCCGAACATAATTTTCTTATTAGAAATTATATAATACCTATAATAATAAAACCCCTCTAAGTACATACGTTACGGAAACTTGAGATAATAATATCTCTAGAATTATCTTATCGATTTTCGGATATTCCCTTTGAGCTTTACGACTCACAATCAAAATTAATGACTATTAAACCGAGCCTAAATCCACTAGCACTTAGTTAATCAGCCGTTTTAATACATTTCGCTAAATCAAAAAGACAGTTTAGTGGTTACTAGTAAAACCTTTGATCGAGTGTTTTTGCGATCGTCTCTGAACGGTTACATACTCACAATAGATTTTTGTAATCAATTTAACCATTTTATGTAACCGGATCAAAGTAAGATTCCATAACAATAAATATTAAAACTTTTTAAACATTCGCGATTGAAATAATCATTAAATAAATAAGTATTAAGTAAAAAATTGTATCCGGTTGCTATGTATGATTACGAGTAGCCGTGTGGCGCCGGAAAAGAATTTGCATCACGCCATCATCAATAAAAAAAATAGCGCTGTTGCTCGCATTCGGTGATATATTTTTCTACAAAAAATATGCCACCGAAGTGCGATCGTCAACTGGCATGTCCAACATGGGGTTTATGGACATTACTCCCCAGGAGAGAAGCTTGAAGCAGGTAAAACCTTAAACATTATTTAAGGTTATGTGTTGTATAAAAGTTAAACTAGGTCAAAGTTTTTTACTTACAAGATCCTCGGTGTAATCGTGAGAAGGCATCAAAACCTCGCCTTTCAGACGTAAATTACGTTTAATACCAATTTTATTGGCTATGAAAATTATTATTGCGCAATTTTGAAGTTGATTTTGAAGCCAGACTAATCAGAAGAATAGCTTTGGATTTAGAAGAATAATCTCTGACAGTACAATGTAAAAGTAATTTCAAAAATTGGTACAATTCCAACATAAAACAAATTTTTGAAAACTAATGTTAGCAATATAGAATGTTTTGGTTGGGTTAAGGCATGCTTGAACGAGACGTGTATTTAGACAATTTTAACTGGCCGTATGGTGCCGGCTTAGAATTTGTACCACCTCAACCCTTCCCGCGAATGTCGTGAGAGGCGACTAAAGGATAGGAGGCGGGCAGCAGCGCTTTTTGCGAAATAATTCTACCACCATACTGTGATCCTCAACCAGTATTCCCAGCGTTGGGATTATTGGCATCACCCCCATGCGATAACAGCCATTATGACGCCTATCAGGGCGAGACCTACTTCCAGCAGTGTACCAATATTGGCTGTTGAGGTGAGGGTAGATAAGTCAAAATTTCCTTGTAAAAAACCTGTAAAATTTTCGCTAGCACACTGATGACTTCCCTATAAAACCAAAGACATTTGTACACAACACTTCATGCAAAGTTCGTGAGTTCACGTATCACCCGATAATAATGTAGGTATTAATCCTATCCAACCTATTGTTATCACAAAACAATGGCATAATACCTTCATAGGATTCAATTAGGCGTCACTCGAGTGATATAGCAGTAATCTCAAGCAATCAGCAAGGATTAGTCGAACGCACCTTGCTGGTGCGAAGGCGTTTATTTAATCTGTAAGGCCGCGGAATTGCAAACAGTAAAACAGTTTTACTATCGAGAATATACGATTTGAAAGTTTGTGACGATGTGGCTGACGATGTTTCACGAAGATCTATAATACACCTATTCGGTCTTGTATTTTGTCTTGCAATATTCCTGTTAGTCAAAACAAGTGATTATTAGAACTCTGTCATATTTTAATATGTCGTAGTATTTTCGCTTTCTTCCGCTAGTAGAGAAAACATCAGTGTAAAGATTAATTAACTTGTTTAAGCATATTTCGAAAAGGTTTTTTAGCCTTAGAAATCTTTTATGTTTTTGATTGATAGGTAATTAATACACAAACAAAACAACATAATATAGGTCGACATTTTGTTCCAAAGTATTAATTTTGTATAAAAGTTTGTTGATGTGAGGTGTCTAATAAATAATTTTCTTTCTTTCTTTCAAAATTACAAATGTGTGTGTGATTTTGATAACATTCCTTGTACTATACGAAACAAATCACCAACCATTCAAATCCAACCAAGGTTTGTAAATACGCAACATGATATCGAAGCCTAATGGGAAAAATAATGGCTGCCTTTATCTGGTCTCTATTGGCCTTTGAGTGGCCTCTACTCTAGCCTATTCCGTGGCCTTATCTTTGGAGGCCGTATTAATGACTACAGCTATTTGTGTTCAGGGCAATGGGAAATAAATAAAGCGTATTTTGCTTTTGTTCTTACTTTTTGTTAGCGAGAAAATTAAGATAGGATCGAGAATTACAGTCACCTAATTTTTCGGTAAAAAGCGATAGTCAAATGATAAGAATATGAAAACTGATAAAAGACAAGTTAATATGCAAGAAATTTTTAAGGAAATATAGGGACGACGTCTTAGCTCCGTTAGGTCATGACGGGTAGGATGCACTGATTGAAACCTTACGTTTTCAAGCATTGCGGTATGGATGACGAGAAGACTCGGCGTAGCTTTCCAAACGCTGCCCAGCCTAGCTGAATCCTCCTCTTGGCTTTCTTCTCAAATTTGTTTTTCCCTAGCTGCAAAATTTGCCCAATACAAGGTATGTGTACTCGAAAACAATTTCGAGAGGGTGTCCATGTACGACGACCGGCCCCGGATCAATGAGGCCATTGATCATGACTTTGGTTTTATCCAAATTCATGCCAAGACCGATGCGTCGCGAGGCTGAAGCTAGGCCGTCCAGCATTCGGATCAATTCCTCCAGTTTTCAGAAGTAAAACATTTGTTTTAGGTAAAACCCTCATTTAGTGTGAGTGTAAAAGTGTCAAATTGACAGCACTAAAAATGTTGCCATAATAATGATCTTAAAGAAAGTTATGCCAACATTTTAGGATTAGGTAGTTTATAATGATAATACGATAATTACGAATAACTGTTATCTTTGACCTTCAATAACTTACGACTGCTAAAATTTAGGTATATACAAAAATTCAGCTTCATACCTCTCAAATCCGAGATGGATCTCAAAAGTGACTGGACTAGTAGTTAAGTTTAATTTTAGCAACATTCGAATTGACTTTTTTGACTTAAACTGAATACAGGCTGATGTAAAGCGTCTATTTATGTGTTAGTATTTAATTCTCATGCAACAGTTGATCCAACATATGCATGAGAGATCGAACAGAAACGCTTCGAGTCCTCTCGTTCAATTGATATTCATTAAATCGACCCAATTAACAACTGGCTGGACCTATCGAATTGTAAAACATTTCAGGATTCGATTCTGAGGCGGAAAACTGTGCGGGCAACAAATAAAAGGACTAGGTTTTCGAAAAACTAACTACGAATTTTTATTCAGGAAAAACTTGTGCGAAGCCGCTTTTGGCAGCTAGTATTTTAGATTAGAGTCAATTGCACCTTATTTCTTATTTGACAGTAATTACAATTTATTAAGCTGTTTCTAAAGTAAAAAATTGACTTCTCTAAGTGCTTATTTTGCGAGTCTAAAAAAATAAACGATTTGACTTTGACTCTGACTTTTTTTATAGAATAGAATAGAAAAAAACATTCATTTGGACACAGGTACAAAAAGAGTAAAATAAATAAACAAGCAAAGATCCAAAACATGGAGGTAAGTGACATGAGAGGGTAGTTTACAATAAATATGTGGCTCTGCCTCCACGTCCTTGCGCCCAAATAGGGGTTGGCTCAGTGTGTGCTGAACATATTATTCTCAGCGCTGTTTTTCAGCCAAAGACCTTATTACTTATATTATCAAGAGGAAAGATTTGATTGTTTGTTTGTTTGTATTGAATATGCCCCAATACTACTGGACCAATTAGAAAAACTCTTTCACCATTGAAAAGCTTACTTTTCAGGCTTTATATTTGTGAAGATATAGGTAATATTTTATCCCAGAATTCTCACAGGAATGGGAACTGCGCATGTGAAACCGGGAGGTGCTGCTAAGTGCTAGTTAATTATATTTCGATTATTATAATCGATTGCTGTTCCAAGCTTAATTATTGTCATAAACTAGATACTTTTACTTAATTTTAGTTCGAAAACAGACGGAAATGTTGAATGAAAACTGTTGTATCCGAAAATTTATTCGAATCTCTGCGATTTGCTCGCGATTTACAGCGTCTTAAAACCTAAGCACGGTTTCTTTAAAATCAAACAAATAAATTCATAAGGTTTATCCGTTCAGTAGTTATGGCGTGAAGAAGTAACACACATCCACCCATTCATCCGTTCATCTAAAAATCCGAACTCTTGCATTTATAATAATTAATGTCATGTGATCCGAAAAATGAAATAATAAAAAAAAACAACGGGTTGCACTCCAGGAGTGCCGGCAGAAGTGAAAACTACAAGCACACTCTTTCGATGTTATAAAGTACCTTAAGTTGGAATTTTGTTCTTTGCGATAGTAAATACTTTAAACAGCGCCATCTGTTAGCCTGCGGCGACACTTCTCTACTACTATGTAGGGTCATCTCAACTGACGCTGTGAGTTCTGTGTTGCTCCCGGAACTGTTAAAGATACCCTCGATATCAATTTGTTCTCCAATATTTTGGCTAAACAATGAAATTTTTACTAAAAAATGGCTATGTGATTAAATGCAAATGCTACTCTTAAGCTTGCATATTTTCAAGGAATGTTTCTACATCTTTCTTTATTTATAAAACTACCTCTACTTATGACTAAGTATTTATGATTTTGTAACACGAAGTCTAAAGATAACTACGTAAGTTTTGATAAGCGCCCTCCCTAGCATCTAAAACGTTTTTAACTAAGTATGTTTGTGCATTCTAGGATTAAATTTACACTAGTAATTGTACCCGACTAATGTTATTTAAGGTTTAAATAAAGTATTTTTGAAATTGAAATTGCTCCCGGAACTAGCGACATCTTTTTTCAACTTAGTGAGCTATTTACACAGGTAGCTGTAACTTTTGAACTTCTGAAAGCTCATCTAAGTAGGCTGCTACCTTACAATGGAGTGCCAATTTGAAATAACAGTAATGCAAGCATGTTACGTCACCACGGTCACGTGAGGCTGATCTAAAATATTAGATCAGCATCACGTGACTTTGACGCGAGTTAACCATTTATAAACCATGCCAAAAAAGTGCACAACGCCGCTAAAGAAGGTTTCACTTCAAAAATATCTATCCCATCGTAATTAACTACCAAAACAACCCTATCGCTCCCCATCCATATTTTCGCCACTCGCTTGTATTTTCGCATTGCCGCGTACAATTTATCAATGCATGAATTATCACTTCTATTCGCCCAATGAAACTGTTAAATTGATTTTGTGCAAACGATTTTGAACTCTATTGTTAGCGCCGTTGGATGGAGATTATGGTAATTGGGGCTGTATTGTTCTATTCTATTTGCTGATTGAGATGGCACTTTGCATTGACAATCTTTATTAAGCGAGTGTTAGACTTATAGATAAGCGATTTGTTTATGGTATTTACATTGTCCTATGAAAGGTTTTGCCCAACAGTGGGCTGATAAGATAAGACATTGTCTCGATCGGAATCAGAGTGATTTTTATCACTTTTATCTGTTTTCTACTGGCTAAACCCAGTACACTAGGTACGTAGGTAGTTTCTATTTTTTTTCTAAGTACTGCAAAATTAGAAACCTTATCCTGCAAGGAATATTTGATAGTATGTGGTCAATCGAAACTATCATCCTATATTTGGATTATAAAATCATAGAAATATTGGTGGATAATATTTAATAATATTTCAGACATATTGGTATCATCCGAGGACATATTCGGTTTTAAAAGCACCCATTCGTCGAATTTGAATCATTTTCGCACAAATATTATGCATCGTTGATGTTTGTGTTTCTGTGGGATTTTATTATTCGTGTAAATTATAATTATACAGATGTCTTTGTTGATATAAAATCTTTAAGATTCTAGAAACAAAGTATACGGTACTAAAGTCATTTAAAACGGCATACTTATACCATGATTTGATTATTATCCCATTGTAAGTAGTAGTGTAGCTGTGTTATTTCGTGATCATGGCACATGAAACAGTGCTGATCTATTGGAAAGCTGAAGCCTCAAATCATGGTAAATAAATAGCCCGATATAAATGACTTTAGTGTAAATAACCAAGGTGGATTTAAAAGTTTTAAGGTATACTATAATTTTATCATATTGTAAAAGGTCAGGTCACGAGGCCAACTCCTTATAAATCTAATTTCTATATTATACCCCACGGTTCTATATATTTGCCTATATCCCACGGTTGTCTTTTAGAGATCGCTCTTGCGCGATTAGACGACTTGTCACTTAGTTCTTTAGGTGTTCTATTGTATTGTTTCTATCAATAAGTGTGCAATAAAGAATTTTCTATCTATCTATCTATTTCTGTAAACGTTAACGTAAACGTAAAATAAACAGAAGCGTTCCCCGGTCAAGTCAAACGAACACATTCCCTAGTCAAGTAAAACGAATACATTTTAAAACGTTAGTCTCGTGTGTATTCCCCCTAACACGATTTATCCAAAGCACTCTTCCGTACAGGTAAGTTCGTTTATCTCGCCAACTGCTCAGTTCTATCAGGAGTAACAAACCGCATAGTTAGAGACCCTCTAAAAAGTTTGTTGCATGTCTAATCTGTTCAATCATGCTTACTATTTACTAGCCTGTGCCTCGCATAGCACTCGGCTTCCAGCGTGGGGATTATGGGCATTATCCCCAGATAAAAGCTAATAAGGCGCTTATCAGGAGGAGGCCAGCGTCCAGCAGTAGACCTATATAGGTTGTTGAGGTTGAGGTATACCAAATTGATGGTGTGATTTCTACGTGACCGCGTCTTTGTCAAGTCTTGAGATGTGATGTAAAAATATAAGAATTCAGTGTACAAAAATACAAATAATCAGAAAACGTACGTATATACGAGTAGTTCAAACGATTCAATACAAATCTCGTGCTAAGGGCTCTGGCTGCTTGATGCATCGGCTTCATGAATAAAGCATCACGAGAAAATCAAGGCGAGTTTACTTTTCATGGATGAACAGCTAAGACACTCTTGGCCAAAAGTTTAGTTGAAAAGATTTTATAGAAGTTTCAAATTCTTATAAGTTTGTGAGAGTTGCAAGTGATAAAATAAATGGTGGAATATGCCCCTCCTGTATAGGTGCTAGCAATAAAGTACCTACATATTTTTTCGTAATTTCACAACCAAGGAATCGAAGAAAAAATCTAGGCCTAGTTTGACAAGCAAACCCTCTGGGTCCCCCCCCCCCCCCCCTCGTGTAAAATCATGCAAATGAAAAAAAAAACAACATCGTATCTCTGCCTAAGCTTTACAAAATGAAACTATTACAGTGGCATTAATAAATAGCTTATAATAGATATCACAAAGTTAACGAAGGATTTGTGTTAAACGTAATAATAATAAGATAAAGTAGGTGGGGCACCACTTTCACTGCTGTTTGCACCTTAATGAAACCAAGCATATTTACTATCGTGGTAGCTAGTAGTTTATTATGATTCCTATAGCACTAAGTAGATACTTATAAAAACGCAAAATTACACGCACCTTACTTAACTCGCATAGTGTTGACAGTTGTATGAAAGTGGCATACAACTTAGCTATATTTAATATTATTTATCTTTTTACGAGAGAGTTTTTTGAATAAATTTTATTTAATTATTTATTTAACTTGCAACACTATAGTTGAGCTTGACTGACTGCCTTAGTATACAAAGTTATAATAAAACCGTCCCAATCACACCTTATAAAAAACGCGCAACCTTATAAATGAAATTAGATGAACGCACAATAACGACACCGCCGCCGGCCGCCTGTTTCTTAATGCAACTGGTGTTGGTTTAGAAAGAGTTAGAAAACTATTTTTTAACAATATTTATATGACGTTACGCTATATTCACTTACCGGTATTTTGCCTCGAAAGTGACGTTATATAAAATACCGTTACCTGTTTTGGTATCGTTACCTAGTGTTGCGCGGAAGTACCGTGTGTGCATACGACAATTTTACCGGTATAGATGAAGCCCTGATTTTAAGAATCTATTTTAAAATGATTTCCAGTCAGCGACAGCGACAGTAATATTACGACAGTAACAACAGTAATATTCTCAGTGCTTATTTTGTGTTTTTTCTGTCTCGTCTCTTTCTATATTATCTAATTTCAACGGAGATTTACGTCGTTTACTGTACCTACATTTTATACCTATACGAATTCAGATTTAGAATAACTACAGCTGCTATAATTTGATGAACTGAGTTGCTAATCTACAGTTTTTAAATTCTGCGTCGCGGTGAATCCCCAATCTTGCGCGTGACGTAGGCGAGCTAACAGTATAGCTCATTGAAGCTGCATGAACATTCACGGAATAGACGTACAGTTAAGTAGACGTTCGAAGAATAAGATATTTGGGGACTTTCAGTGAATAGACTTTTGGAGACTGGATATTCAGGGAATTAGACCTAATAGATCGAACCACTACCCAGCACCCGACCCGCGCTGCATCGCCTCGTGCGGACAAGGGAAAAAATTGCGATATACATAATGTAAATACTAGAAGTAAACATAAACTCGCTGTACCCACAACTAGGCTGCATAAAATTAATGTATCTTTTAAAGGGCAATGTATACGCTTCTACAACAAAACCCCTACTGAGCTGCAAAAACTATCAGGAAATAAATTCAAACAAACTGTCAACACTTTACTGTGCAAAAAGGCTTACTATAAAATATCAGATTATCTAGAGGATAAAAAAGCTTGGGTCGGATTTTGCTCCAACTCGAAAAATAACGACTAACAGGCTAAAGGTTTCTTCGTCGTATCTTTACTTTAGTCTACATACCGAAGCGATCGAAATCAAAAATACCACTTTATTTCCATGTCAGTGTATTTTTTAATATGATTTGACCTATTCTAAGTGTACATTTATTGTATTTATGGAAATAAAGCATTTTTGAGTTTGAATTTGAGTTTGGGAACCTTGTCCACGTGTGGACGTTGCGTGGTCAGCCAGTGAACATCGTTTATGTGCTCGTTGGAAAAGCGAGAACGCAAAGCTACGCAAAGCTACGCAAAGCAGCATGAAAGCAGCAAGTTATCACAAGTCACCACTTGAATCAGATTCAGATTATTGATTGATGACGCCTGTGCATGTATTAACAAAAACGAAAAAAAAAATGTTCAATAAAGTAGGCAAGTAGGCATTAATCGAGCATAGTTAAATATATTCAATGAATTAAATAATAAAAACTAATTGTTGGCCATGACAAATAATACATTCTATGTACAATAAATTAACATAAGAAAATCAATTATTAAATATGCCTTTGTCGCCTTAAGACAACCGCAGAAAGAGTTGGGGTGGTGCAAATTTTAATTCGGATTAAGGCAATTATTTACGGTTAACTTACTTTTCCTAAATATAACAAGTATATGGTTACAAATATGGTCTTGCACAACTCTTCAGAAGTAGCTTTCAGTTGGTCTATAGAACGGCTGACGAGCACAATATCACAGCTACGAACGGCCAACTGCAACAAAACAGAATTATATTATATAGTTTTTATCGGGTGTGACGGTTACACCGTAATATTATTTTTCATCAAAAATAACTAAGAAGACATCTTTTGGTTTCCAACAAGAACAAAGAAACATCAAAACGTACCTATATTTTATCTTTTACATTTTCGTCATCATCACTATGGTACATGCTGAAAATCAGCGTTGTGGGGTTACTCACAACAACAGCTGAGTGTGAACCTATTCTGGTACTGCGCATGGCAATGATGATCAGACACGACCATTTACAACAATATTACTATCTTAGGAATGTTAGTTCTTATGAAATTTGTTCTCTAATCTTATATCTTTTATAATTTGCGTGTCATGTCTGTTAGTATAGCTATATAATCTAAGTTTGTTCCTATCAGAATAGATATATTTTCATTTAGTTATTCCATAAGTTTTTCGAAGTCCCATAGAGTGTTCACCGTTCATCGCGAGTGCAAACACTGAAGTCGACACTGAAATGAGACAGGGGACTCCGGGACGCGTCAATGCCTGAGACCTGATCGTAAAGTGTCCGCCAACTTAATAGAACCTGGCTTACGGTTGTTACGTTAGATATAACTCATGTTTAGTTTTATGTACCTTACCTTAAAACTAGAGGTATAAAACTGATGATTGAGCTTTTGATCCAATTGAGTATTTCACTATAAAAACTTTCGTAGTTTGACGAATTAATTCTGAATGTAAGCGGGTTAACTACAAACCTTGTTTGTGTTCGAAGGGCACCAACGTTTCATCTAACGAGGGACATTTTCAGGGCTAGTGCGGTTCTAGACACGCGCGTACCCTACCTTATCCCTTTATTCGAACCGGTTATTATATAACATCCGTCAGTTATCAAAAAGTCGTTTTCACAATATATTGAACACATATTTTTTCTTTTGTCAATCTAACAAAAAAATACAAAAAAAACGAAGTCACACCTTGATACCATGATGATGACTTTGACGTGTCGTCACTTGGAACCACTTGGAACTATAACTGGTTATATCTTTATATTTTTTGTTTTATTGACAAAAGAAAACATACGTGTCCAATATCTTCTGTTTTTCTAATGGACTGACTTATTCGTTTTTAAAGAGTCTATTCAATTGGTTTTAGTTTTGTGTGTTTAGCCACGCGTAAACGCATTATAATAATTAATGTTTTTAGATCGCATTCTAATATTGATAAAATTTTAACATTTATCACATTAAACGTTAGGTCGCTTACTTTTCTTTACAATTTCGTTATTAAAGATTTAGATCCTAATTTAATATCAAGATAAATTTCAAATCAAAACAAAGGCACTAAAGCCTGACTTGATGTGACTCTACTAAGAGATTATTCTGTCACTTTAAATCTAGTAGAAACAACAAATAAGAATGCGAAGCGGAGGTAAAATGTAATAGTTATTTAGTAATATTATTTACCTACATGTTTGCTCAACCTCGTTGTTTATTAGTTTGTTGTTTGCTTTTCGATATTACCTGTAACTAAAATAATAAAGGTCATTTCATAAACTACTAAAATCAAGTAATATTATCATTATCATCATCATCATCAGCCTATATTAGTCCACTGCTGGACATAGGCCTCCCCTAATGAGCTGGTGCTCATTAGGGGAGGCCTATGTCCAGCAGTGGACTAATATAGGCTGACGATGTCCAGCTGAAGACAGGGCGCTATGGTTAGCGCCCTGTCTTCAGCTGGACGCATCCAGCATCTGCCTGCAGTCTTTCGCAGATCGTCATCCCACCTGGCCGGAGGGCGCCCTATACTACGTTTGCCAAGTCGCGGTCTCCACTCAAGAACTCGTTTACCTCGTTACTCGTTACCCATCGGTTGTCAGTTTTTCGCGAAATATGACCGGCCCACTGCCACTTCAGCTTGCTAATTCTCTGAGCTATGTCGATAACTTTGGTTCTCTGTCGGATGTATATTATAACTAAAAATATAATTATAACTAAAAATATAATTATAACTAAAAACAAGTGTAGTATACACAAGTATATACATTATAAGTAAATGCCTGGAGCATGAAGGCAATCTGTTGTTTCGGTGTGGCGTGGACGAAAGTCATGGCAGGCTGGACGGATCACTTGGCGGTGTCCGTGGCCGGTGATAAACGTTGCACGACACCAGCGAACCAATATTTAAATATCACAATAATCAGGTGTAACTTGTCTTATAAAACGGCACAATAGTGTACACTACAACAAGTATTATAATTAGCAATATAATTGTTTAATTATTTCAACTCTTTTTTTATTTTTATAGTACTTCAAAAGTATAGGATTTGTAAATAAAAAGCATGGGATCTTCAGAATTAGATTTTTGTTAGCGAATAAGATAAAATCGTTAGTAATGGTCATGGCCGCTACGTCGTAGCAGCACAGTTGCTACACCGTAGCGATGCTGTTGCTACGCCGTAGCGCTTCTGTTGCTACGTCGTAGCACTGTTGCTATGCCGAAGCTGTTTCTACGGCGCGCCGTACAGCGTAACAACAATAGCACTACTTCGTAGTGTCATAACATAAAGGATGTGCCCCTTGTGTCTTATATTTTATTATTCGATGTACATTTTAATACATTCTGCAATGAAATGATTACATCGCCTTAGTTTTACAAAATGATGACCACTATCATAGTGTGCATAAGTACTAGAAAAAAAAAATTCTAGAGGAATTAAATCACATCTTGTTCAAAGGCCTAATGTTACACAGAAGACATTACCATTCGTACCCGTAGCGCGTACGCTCATTGAATTCATAACACTGCATTTCCTGATATAAAATGTAACAAGATTTGTACGAGAACGAATTATAAATTCATTCGAGTGGATTCGTAGGAAGAAGATTCTTGAATATTTCATTTAATTTTTTAAATTATGTGATAGCTAACTGGCATTTTGCATTATTTAAATTTTGTTTTGCATTTTCATGTTATAAGTGGGGCGCTTTTAATTCTCTTAAGAGGAAAGGTAAAACATATATACCTACTTATCACCAGGGGAAGTGATGTTTACTATTTCCGATACTGAAATTTTATCGCGTTTCATGCAAAATATGAAACACAGCCCCAAATCGTATTGGCTGTTTAGCTACATTTTGAAGCTAATAAAATTTTAGTGACGGTTAATGCCCACGATAAACCAGATGCCTATCGGTATAAAATTAGTACAAAGCTTCAAAATTAAATGTTTCAAATGAGCAAATACAGCTGGACAAATAGGACAATAATGCGGTCACGGATTAACCTCAAACCCATGAGATAAATTCTTACATAATGGAAAACAATTTATCGCAATAACTGTAGTCCACGCGCTATCAGAATGGGATTGAAACATGTAAAACAGATCGGTTATTTTTTTTTAACAAGATTATATCCCACTTTGATTTCGTGGAGTTAAATTGCACTGCGAACTACTGATTTTGGATCCTTTACAGTCCCCTAACATGCTTCCCGACTACAAACACGGGGGAGGGCAGTAGCGCCCACTGCCACCGAACTGCGATCCCCTCAATGCATCACCCTCATCAGATAAACGCCAATAACGCGCTTATCAGGGGGAGGTCTGCGTCCAGCAGTGGACCAATACAGGATGTTGGGTTGAGGATGCCACAACAATCAGCTAACAAAGAAGTTTGAAACGACCCCGCAGAACACAACAAAGCCATATGCAAGCCTGCAAGCAAGCAAGCCTGACTTTAATGTGAACTGAAAACCGCGCTGCTGCAATACGTTTTTACGAGTGGCATTCGACTATGTTAGTGTTATTAGAATCGGTCAGAATGGCCCCAATGCGCAGCTATCGCGTATTTAAACTGTTTAGACGGGTTAAATAGCTTTATACGACTTATGTTACTTAAAAATCTAGTCACACGAATAATGTCTATGAATTTGAAAGTTTGGATGCCTGGTTTTATGAATACATATATATGGCATGTTTGTTACCTTTTTAGCCTATAACGAACCGACCGGGCTGAATTTTTATTAGTCAAAAAAATCAAGAGGAGATTCTATTAACTAGCGGAATATAAAACAAGAGGTACGCTTTAGACGTCCAATAACAGAATTTTTGGTAGTTTAAAAATTCCTGTGCAACCCGGTTACAGTACCCCACCAGCATTGTGTTAATGGCATGCGGTCAGTGCGGATTATCTCGATCAACTCTATAATAACAGCAGGCTAAAGGTTTCTTCGTCGTTTCTTTACTTTAGTCTACACACCGAAGCGGTCGAAATCAAAAACACCACTTTATTTCCGTGTCAGTGTATTTTTTAAATATGATTTGACCTTTTCTAGGTGTACATTTATTGTATTTGTGGAAATACAGCATTTTTGAATTTTAATTTTAATTTTAATATTCGATACCGGCAGGTGGACGCTCACCCTTAGTTTCCTGTCTGAGTGTTATCTGTTAAGTTTGTCTCATCTATTTTGTGGTATGGACGTAACTAACTCTAACTGGATTTTAACCGCAGATTTCCTCGTGGCACCCGAATAAAGGAAATATATTCGTCCTTCTGCAGCTGCAATTAAAACTAACTCTAAGCTGTATGGCACATAGTGCATTTTAGATATGAAAACGATTGGATTATTGTGCGCTGTGGCTTACGGATCCGTAGACCGGGAGCGGATTTTCACAGTTTCTTAATGAAGATTTAAAGCGCATAAGATTTCGTCTAAAAACAGTAAAAAAATTATGGGCTTTAATTCCACTAAATTTACCGCTTCACCATAACAATGATATCTTATCGGAATAACACATTTGGCATTTGACATTTGATGAAAGAAACGTATTATTCATAAAGCAGTAGTAATAAAAAGGTTCTTCGGTTTGCAGAAATTGGCATATGAACGGCACGTTATTCTGCACTGTCAAAATTGAATAGGACGTTTTCAAAATGAGATGAAATCATATCAAAGTATAGGTCCGACCGCGTTTGTTTAAGTTAGATGAAGGAAGAACTTCCACTCCATTCATTCGCGGTTTCCAATCTTCTAAGAATTGATTTTTCATACCAACAAACGGGCTTCGGACCAATAATACCCACCCCGGTTACTCGGTTACCGGTTTTAATTATTTTATGACCCAGCGGTTTATTAAAATAGTAAATTAATTATTTCAATGTTGAAACTTTTAAAGTCAATCATTCGTAACTCAACTGCCCTAACAAAAAGGCAAAGTAAAGTTGAACCAGACTAATTAGCGAGGGACTAAATTTCATTCGAGTTAAAAGAGTAAAAATTTCCCAAATGGCGTCGGTCCGTAACACAACAAATTAATTATTCACGGGTAACGAACACACAGTCACTTCTGTTTATATGTATATGGTCGTATGTATAGGGTGACCCGGGATAGGGTGTGATAGCGAAACAAAAGCTGCGCAGATGTCAGGAGGAAAGAATGCTTTCTTTTACCACAAAACAATAAAAAGTACGTATGTACTCGTACATACGGTCTCCACTCACAATGGGCTTAAATAATTTTATGCGTTTATTTTCTAAATGGTTTTATTACACCCTGTGACTGTGTGTAAAACATTTTTGTTTGTTTGGATCGGCAGTTTTATTTCAGGTCATGTAGAAAGATAAAATGTCTGAAAAGTTAATTTATTTTAACTTTAGTCAAAAAGCTTTAAGTTTTTGGTGAATGTTGGATTGGAAAGGTTCAGATAAAAAAGAGAAAAAGATAAATGTTATTTTGTTCAGAATTATATTATAATACTAATTGTATGTATAAAAAATATTTTTTCTACCTATAACCTAAAATATATATATAAATATATATATAAGTATTTAAACTCCTAACCTTTATAAATGATATGAAATTAATAATCTACTTCGCCTACTAAACGTTCGCCATTAATAATTAATTAAACGTAGTGGACATAATAAAAGAAGTGCAATAAATACCCGATAAATAATCATTAATTAAATTTATCCATGCTTATGTTAAGCTTAGCCAATTTTAATATAAGCTACCTTCTTAGTAGCTGAGATATACTCACAACGCCAACGGTGCGTAGCCAATTGATATTATGTTTACTAGGTTTAATTGGAATTGATTTTCGCTACGTGTGCTCGCAGCAGTGTGGTGCAGGCTCAGGATTTGTACCACCCCAACTCTTCCCGCGGGTGTAGTAAGAGGCGACTAAGGGATATCCACCGGGGGTCAGGCAGCAGCGGCCCCTCCAGAACAATTATACCACACTGCGATCCTCAACCCGAATGCCCAGCCTGAGGATTATGGGCATTACCCTCCATGAGATAAACACCAGAGGCGCTTATCAGGAGGATGCCTGCGTCCAGCAGTGGACTAATACAGGCTGTTGAGGTTGATATTGAAGATTTTCGCTACGGACCCAGCCTACCATCAATCCTAATCCCGGTGGTAAGCCGGGACGAAACCATTTAATAAAACAAAATTTGAAAACTTCTAGGTTGGCTTAGACATTAAGGATTTATCACATAGAAAGTTACAACAACAGAATAAAAAATTACAGCTAGTATTTACACTTTAACACAGAAGAAATATATAGTACTACTCATATATATCTTTTTTTTTTCGGTCGTGTGGTGCCGGCTAAGAATTTGCACCACACCATCTCATTCTTGATGATGTCGTGAGAGACGACTAAGGGATATCCACCGGGGGCTGGCAGCAGCGGCTCCAAGAGAACAATTCGAGAGAGAAGACTAAGGAACATCCATCGTGGGGTACATCATAGGGTACAAAGAACAAAAAAAGAACAGACAGACATAATATATGAATGGAAAATTAACAGAGTACCTACCATCATAGCCTGTTAAGGCCCATACACCAGCGAAAGTGGCGCCCCCAACTATTTTATCTTATTATTACGTTAAAAGCAGGATTTTTTAAAAAACCTACGTTGTTTTTGGTATCTATTATAAGTTATTTATTAATGCCTCTGTAATAGTTTCATTTTGTAAAGCTTAGGAAGAGATACGAAGTTGCGCTTTTTGGCCACCAAACTCTATTTTTGTATCTCCTCCTAAACTATATGAGATAAAATTATAAAAGAGGTATTTAAAAATAGCTTATAATAGATACCACAAACTGAACGTAGGATTTTTAAAAATTCCTATGATAAACGTAAAAATATGATAAAATAGATATCGCTGTCATATTGGCTCAGGTATGCGCCTTAAGGATGAGGGTGATCTATTTCTTAAAAATAAAGGTAAGTTAAAAACAATTCAATTAGTAATCCTTCGAGAACCTACCTTCAGTATAATGTTACCAACTGTATTAAGGGGAGGATGCACCTTAAACAAAACATCATCGTATCACACTCCCAATGATTGTCTCGTAACACTAAGTTTGTGCACCATTAGCAGATTAGTTCCCAAGAACTTACTACGAACTTACTTATCGTCCAACCCTCCCTGAACACCTGAAACCTTGCAAAATAAACCTTAATTCAAGTACACAGAGACTATGTAAAACGAACTTGTAAAATGTAGCGTAGCATATACGCTGAAGTAGGCTGAACGCAAAAACAGGGGCTCCGATTTCGCATGCGGTAAGAAAATTACTAATTAATTTTGTAATTAAAACTTGTGTCTAGGGTTTTAATATGATTAATGATTATGAAAATTTTTACATAGCAAGGCATTAACTCCTTCATGGCCCAAGACGCAGGTGCCTGTCTCCGTCCACGTGTAGCGGGTAGAGACTGTGCAGTGAATGCGTTAAAGGACACGACTTAAATGCCTATGAAAACTGTAATATTTTTTTACATATAAAATTTTTACATATTTTACAAATAACTACGATTAATTTTTAATTCAATCGAGTCGGTCGTCGAGTCTTCTCGTCATCCATACCGCAATGCTTGAAAACGAAAGTTTTCAATCAGTGCGTCCTACCCGTCATGACCTACGGAGCTGAGACGTGGACACTCACGATAGGGGAGCGTTCAAATATTACGTAACGCAATTGGGGGGGCGGGGGGGTCTCGTTAAACGTTACGATGCGTTACAGGGGCGGGAGGGGGTCTTTTTTATAACACGTTACGTAACATTATTTCTTTTTTTATATAAAAAATTGGGGAATTAAAACTCCCCAATTTGGCAACCCTTTTCGTTTACGTTTTACAGGGAATACTTAGTTAATAGTTGATTATGTTTTAATTTTGTTAAGAATACGATTTTATTTCGAGTAAAATGTTTAATTTCCGTTGGGTTTCTGTTTATTATTGCATTGCCAAAGGTTAAAATAAATATGTTATTTTATTTGAAGAGTTTATTAGTAAAAAAAAGCGTGTGCGTTACTGGGGCGGCACGTCGACTCGGATCAAGATGAGAATATATAGAAAAATCAGAGCCCTATGCCAATTTCACGAGCCCCAAAAATAAAATTAGTGCGCCCTATGGTTTCGGAGTCATTCGAGAAAAACAGATTCCGCTGCAGTAACGGCTAAAAACGTTACTGCAGCAGCATCGTTCTTACCTATTAGCTTTAGCCAAATTTTAAGTAGCTTAAAAGATAGCTTATATTTGAGCACTTCATGAGCCGAACAGCGGCATTTGTGCGCCATGTGGTTTACGAGATATCAGCAGTTCCCGCTGCGGTAACGTTTTGCAGATGTCCATATCTTCGGAACAGCTGGATGAACGAATATGATTTTTTGTGAGGAGGTGTGGTGTAACCTGATGCAACTGCAGCACCAGTTGTTTTTTTTTCAAAAATTCAGGATTTACGAATTAAACGACTTTTTCAGTAAATCAAAAATAGCCGAATCTCATGAACTACATCACGAAGGTGCTTTGTGATTGCATTGGCTGACGCCTATTAGAAATAAGTATCGTAGTTCGTCATGAGTGAATTTAATTTATTAACGGGTAAGTATTGGGTGTAGAAAGCTGAAATTCAGTATGCATTTAATTGAATATGCGCGATTATTGACAAATCATTTAAAGTTGTATCTTGTTAAAAACTCCCTTTTTTGAAGATCGAAATAAGTGAACCGATTTCAGTGATAAAATTGCTATATTTCAGCGAGACTTAGATGCAGGGTTTCAAAAGTGTGTCAGAAGATACTTATTTCTAATAGGCATCAGCCAATGCAATCACAAAGCACCTTCGTGATGTAGTTCATGAGATATCGGCTATTTTTGATTTACTGAAAAAGGCGTTTAATTCATAAATCCTGAATTTTTGAAAAAAAAACAACTGGTGCTGCAGTTGCATCAAGTTACACCACACCTCCTCACAAAAAACCATATTCGTTCATCCAGCTCTTTCGAAGATATGGACATTATTGGACATCTGCAAAACGTTACCGCAGCGGGAACTGCTGATATCTCGTAAACCACAGGGCGCACAAATGCCGCTGTTCGGCTCATGAAGTGCTCAAATATAAGCTATCTTTTAAGCTACTTAAAATTTGGCTAAAGCTAATAGGTAAAAACGATGCCGCTGCAGTAACGTTTTTAGGCGTTACTGCAGCGGAATCTGTTTTTCTCGAATAACTCCGAAACCATAGGGCGCACTAATTTTATTTTTGGGGCTCGTGAAATTGGCATAGGGCTCTGATTTTTTTATACATATTCATCTTGATCCGAGTCGACGTGCCGCCCCAGTAACGCACACAAAAAAGCTAAAATACTTAGGAGAATGAAGGAGAAAAACAATTGTGTGTAAAGCCAAAAATTTATAAAAAAATAAACAAAATACGCAGGTGTTGCGAATTAAAAATCTCTTGTTTTATAAGGCAATTAAAACTACACCAAGAATAAAAAACTATAACATAACTTTTTGCGACTTCAGAGTAAAAATTGTCACTTGAGTGTTACGTAACGTTTAGAAAGGGAGGGAGGGTGGGTACAGAAAAACGTTACGGAGCGTTACAGTGGGGGGAGGGGGGGGTCAAAAATCTTCAAAAATTGCGTTACGTAATACATGAACGCTCCCTAGGGCTGGTCCACCAGTTTAAAGTCGCTCAGCGAGCTATGGAAAGAGCTATGCTCGGAGTCTCTCTGAAGGTATTCGTAACGAATACATCCGACAGAGAACCAAAGTTATCGACATAGCTCAAAGAATTAGCAAACTGAAGTGGCAGTGGGCCGGCCAAATCTCGCGAAGAACCGATAACCGCTGGCGTAAACGAGTTCTTGAGTGGAGACCGCGACTCGGCAAACGTAGTGTAGGACGCCCGCCGGCCAGGTGGGATGACGATCAGCGAAAGACTGCAGGCAGATGCTGGATGCGTCAAGCTGAAGACAGGGCGCTATGGCGCTCATTAGGGGAGGCCTATGTCCAGCAGTGGACTAATATAGGCTGATGATGATGATGATGATGATGGGTTTTTAATTTGTTTCCTTTTACATACATATAACATAGGTAATTGATGGTGTTTTTGTTGTTAGTAGAAACGTTAAACGCATGAGGCTTATTAAACCTCAGGTCATAGACCATCACGAGTTGTGCATGGTTTACGAAAACGAATAAGTCTTTATGTTTACGTACTGGTATGCTGTATGGTGTGTGGCAACTTCCATATTGTTTAATATAAAGTTTGCGTTAACCTTATTTTATAAAAATGTCAAAGTTATCATCTGTGAGTAGAGTGAGAGGTAGTAAAAACAGTATCCTGAAAGTCATATCCCAAAAGTGTGACCGTCCCACTGGGTGAAACTAGCTATTACTTAGTTATTTATTTATTTTTTGATGTTGTGGTAGTAGTAACTTGTTGGCATTGATTAATTAAAAAGGGAAGATAGGTTACGTTATCCCAGCGCTTACTCAAAAATTGGCATGTGTTACATCTACACGCAAACACATACGCTCACAGTTATATTTCCAGTCCTGTGCAACACAAAGAAGAACAAAGACGGAATGACGTACCTAAGACCGAAGTGAGACCGAGACAACAGATATTTCTCGCTGGTACGACCGCCCATGCCGCCGGTCAGACGGTGACTGAGGTCACACAATTTTACACAATTTGAGGTTGCCACTGTCGAGAAACCAGTACCTCATCTTCCCTTTTTAAAAATCAATGCTTGTTGGTAATTTTGTGTTATATAAGTTGATGTCTGATAATAGATAAATTAAACAGTAACATGTGCATCGCAGAGAACATTCCGCATAATAATATGTGCGCTAAAAAAACATACATAGATGACACGGTATTATATTATACAAATACAGAACGGTATTGGGTATTGTTACCGAAAAATATACTAAGAATAATCAAACTTTGCTGTGATATAGGCGATGGCTATTCTATTGGTCGGCTTGTTTCACACGAATATAAAAAATTACGAATATAAAAAAACTAGAACCAAGTAAATTACAATGTTATAAAATACTTTTCGTATTCTACAAAAGCATAAGCTAGCGGAAGAAGTCTAGTGGACATTAAATTGAAGTGAATTAGAGTCAATTACACCTTATTTCGTATCTAATATTAATTACTATTTATCAAGTAGTCAATATAGTGGAAAAAAGACTTGTCTAAGTGCTTATTTTGTTAGTCTAAAGAAATAAACGCTTTGAATGTGACTCTGACTCTTAATATATCCCGAGTTATTGAAACCGGACTTTTCCATTACAAAGCTAAAAGCATATATTCTAATGAAATACACCAACGTATGCAAAATCCTCAGGGGTTTAGACAAAAGCTTTTACAAAGGATAAAAATCAAGTTTGTACAAACAGGGGATTCTTTCACTTACGATGTTTAAACTTTCACGGCGTGCCGGGAATTTAGATAGATTCTCTGTACGGTGGCTAGCATGAACAATTTTTCGTATCACTATAATAGATAATGGTGTCTATTCAGATGTCGCCAAAGGAGAGTAAACTAATCTGACAGGACTAAAAATGATGCCATCCTTATTATTTTGATCATTATCTTCTCCGTTGGCACGGCGCCACGGATGGGCTTTTCGAAATTAACGCCTGACTGGCACGGCGCCACGGATGGGCTTTTCGTTTTATTTTTTTGTTTCTTCACAAAATCGGTCAAAAGTACGCATAATCAGTACACGCACCGGATGTTGTGTGTATTTATTGCATAGAGGACATGTGTGTTGCCAGTCTACAATAATAATCTATAGAGGCATAGAAGAAATTTTTTATTTAGTGATCGAATCAAAATTAAAAACCGGCAAAAAATCGCACTTTACGGACTTTCGACTTTGGTACTCTCAAAAACGAATATTAGAAATTTAATTTTCTTTATGTTAATCTACTGTATTTATGAAAATAAATAGTCATTGAATCATTTTAAACTTGATTCTTGTAAAGACAATCAATATTAGTTTAAATATGACCGGGAAAACTTAGCGACTGATGTCGGTCGCCATCACAGATATCACTGTGGTCGCCATCTATATCGAGACATCTATATGCTTGCTCTGATCCTTAGAGACCAATTTCGAAGTTTTAGGAGATGTTTTGTTTTGTTATTTTTTCTATGGTTTTCAACTTGTACTCTTGACATAAGAAGTCCTTACACGTATGATAAGGTGTTTGTTTGGTAACAGTAGTATTTCTATATGTGAGGAAAATATCTGCGATATTATTATATAATAGGTACTTTTGAGTAAATAAAATGTACATTATACATTTAATCATATTTTAATTAGAATTTAAACAAAGCTTATTTTTTACTTCGGGCATCAACGTCACAATTTAAATGGCCATTTATATTTTACAGTATTTTAGCTAGTACCTATAGCTACTATATAAATACAACAATAGAGCAAATTAAGGTTAAATATTACTAAATTAAAACTGTATTTGCATATATTTAAATTAAATTTAACAAAAACAATTTGAAATTCTGGAAAAACTAAAGCATAACATTTTCTACCTCGTTCGATATAAATAAAATTCGACAGACAGGACTATAAGCGATGTCATTCTTTTAATTTTATTTTTGTCGTCATCAGGAATTGGTAAATAAGCGGACTAAATACCTGTGAATAGTGATTACTCCGAGAAGTCTCTAAAAGGAAATAAACTTTTTTTCCTCATGTCACAACTGGCGTGAGGAATGAAAATCAGGTATCGTTGTATGAACAACAAAATTCACATCAAAGAGCACTATGAGGCTACAAGAAATACTGCAAGAAGGTTGCAAAATTCAATAGGTTGTAGAAATAATTCTAAATTACCACGACATCACGAATATTAATTTGTGCGAATTCAATAAAATTGCAGAATATATTCTTTTCTTAAGGGAGAATAGGTAGCATTCATACAGCAGCGGTCGTACGTTCTATAATAAACACGTCAAAGCGTTTGTATTTGGGTACGTAAACCCTACCTTATACGCAGAGTTTTTTTGGTTTTACATTGTTCGTTTTGAAGTGGTGACCTAAACTGTTTAAATAGTGTGATAGGTACGAAGCCACCACACGCGTGGAGTGGCGTTTTCTATTATTTGGAAAAACTTGCATAGCTTTGCCGTGTTAGTTTGTATTCACCCCGAATTTTACTAACTTTACAGTCAGATATATTACCTACTAGCTGCGCCCCGCGGCTTCGTGTGCTATCCCACGGGAACAGATGTTGATGATTTATGGGATAAAAAGCCTATGTGTTATTCCAGGCCTCGAACTACCTGTATGAGAAATTTCAGCCCGATCCGTTTTTTGGTTTTTGCGTGAAAGAGCAACAAACATACGGACATGTTTACTAACTTTCGCATTTATAATATACTAGCTGCGCCCCGCGGCTTCGCACGCGTTGTTCCTATGAAAACATTAAAAGGTGATTTTCATCCCACGGGAACAGATTTATGGGATAAAAAGTAGCCTATGTTTTATTCCAATATTAGAATTACCTGTATGTAAAATTTCAGCCAGATCCGTTCAGTAGTTTTGGCGTGAAGAGGTAACAAACATCCATCCATACATCCATCCAAACTTTCGCCTTTATAATATTAGTGTGAAGTAGGATATAAAGTGGCATTGAAACGGTATTGAAACAACAATTTTTATTTTATGCGGTTTCAAAACACCTATATGCTCTCCCCTATGTCTACCATAATATTTATTATTACCTATCACTTTATTTCCATCAGTTAGTGTTGAGTAAATTGCTACTGAAAGTAAACTGTTCCAGAAAGGTCAACACAAAACCTTCGTTGTCTCTTCGTCTTCTCGTTTTTTTAAGTTTCTTTTTTCGTCAAAATACCAAAATGGGCAAGCAATTAGGGGCATTTTTGGCTTTCCAAAATTGTATGAATTCAGTAAAATGATATATTGTAGATGATGCTGCGAATGCCCCGACTCTGCAGTGCATCGGGGATGTTTGCGCAGACCACACGGATGGCTTTCATGCGCAAAAACACAGCGTCTCTGATGCGCAGAGTGCGAGACAGTCACAACAGCATCCTAAAAACTGTGGCTGACTGCCTGTCGTCTCTACTTTGGAAGTGTCTTGTGCCTCCTTGATTGATCATCCTCGGTGTTGCTTCTTAGGTAGGCAACGTATAAATAGACTGGATATTATAAATTAGACTGGAAGTCTGACTTGCTGTGATTTTGAGCGAAATAAAAAGATACTTTTTTCCAAGATGGCATGTATATCGTCTAATCATGGAGTACAAAGGTTGAGGTGAGGTGAGGTAAGGGGAGAGGGGTAAACAGGTACAATATTAAAAAAAAAGACGTGTGGCACTCGGGGACTGCCGCGGTAAAGCTATTGCATAGCATTTTGTATCTTATTTTATTCATGCAGTATTGCTTTTTCTTTGATATTAATTCAAGTTACACTTTTTGAGCGTGGTGACCCTATACACCTATATACTTTCTCATAAACAGCTGCTTATGTATTCGTCCGATTTCGGAGCAGCTCGTCTCGATTCGTGCGAGTTTCGTAGAGTCGTACAATACGTCTAATCGCACGCACACAACGCCGTGTCGAAGACAGCCGAACTGAAACGACGTTAGACGATGCACGGCCTTCAAGCCACACCTCCTTGCCCGGCGGAGTGGGGAGCGTGAGGTTTTTTCGTTACGGAATTTCTGGATTCGGTCCCCACGCTCAAGGCCCGCGATAGAAGCTATGCAATAGCTTAAAAATAAGGGCCGAACACTCGGCTCATTCATCTTATCGGTGTGTCTTTTTTTTTAAGTGTTATGATACTCGAACTTGTATGGACTTTGTTTTGTCAGAAATAAAACATTTATATTTTATTTTTAAGAGATTAATGGATAAGGTATCTGAAATAAATTTCACATTCATACTTTATTCGTACCCTACGATAGTTTATTCTTGATAGGGCTTCTCTTTAGACGACTGGTGTCTAGCTTTTAAATCAAATTCAAGGCTTTGCGATTTAGAAAATGGCTTTGTCTCTATTTTCAAAGAAATTTCTAAAAGTTCTATGAACACATACACACGACCTTTTTAGTAAAGTCAATGATTTATGACCTCTGATTGTTTATTATGTCTGTTTGAACAACATTGCCCATCACACTAATTTATTTATTAATTCAAACCTGACTAACAGAATTACATCCAAAATGTCACATCCAAAACATTATAATGATATCTAAAGTAATTATATTAATTAAATTTTTTATGCTATAAATCTCGTGAGTGGGAGAGAAATAACCTCTACTTATTCGTTTACATAGCAACAAAGCGCGAGGGTGCACACAGAAACACGCCTATCCCACGGGAACTGATTTATGGGATAAAAAGTAACCATTATTCCAAGCCTACAAATACCTGTTTGCAAAATTTCAGCGCGATCCGTTCAATAGTGTTTACGTGAAAGAGCAACAAACACACATACAGACATGTTTACAAACTTTATAATATTAGGAGGATTTGAAGCAAAATATTCGCGAAAATTGTCCATGAACCCTTCAAACAAATCCAGGACAACAAATGTAAATACAAAGTGCAAAAAGCAAGTCATTGCTTCAAAGCCACGATAATTTTCTTTCTCCACTCCATCTTACCTTTTCTGTCAACCCTTGCACCGCCCCTCTCGTAACTCAACAAAAAACATAATCAAAAGGCGTGATAAATAGCTTAACTTCAGATTGTACATTACCTTGACAAATTCCAGTCCTGGACAAACTCACAAAAACTCTTGACACTGCCTAATTGGGGGAGAAAAATGAGTTTCTCGATGTGGGTTGACGGAGCGTATGTTTTTTCCCAGATTGTGTGTTGATTCAAGGGTTAATTTTGAAAAATTGGAATAGTTTAGTTTTTGGACGCTTTGTTTATTGTCTACCATTTAGAAACAATAGAAAACTTTGAAGCCTTTTTGGGAATTAACTTTTTAATATTTCAATCTTAAATTAAAGTGAATTCACTTTATTTCTTATTTCATACTAATTTATTGTTTAAAATTTGACTTCTTTAAGAGCTTTTAATGTAAGTTTATAAATATAAAGCGCGCGATGTCAGACAGAAACTAGTCCCTTATAGCGATAACGACCAATGTAGCATGGCGGGCAACGGTCCACTTGCAACGCAGGAGGTAGCAGGTTCGATTGGCTGATCGTACCAACATTTATCCCACCCCGAAAATGCATATATTCGTATTTACTGGGTAATAAAGATAAATGATATATATAAAAAATCATTTATTAACAGCAAAACAACAGGTACATAATACTAAAACTATTATATTCTTATTTCTAATTAAGATTATGTACCTACATACATTTAGTTGTTGCCGAGGCGCTTCTACAGTGATCGGTGATTTCTGATGGTTCCCTCACTAGGCTGGGCCTGTATTCATTTATTCAACCCCAGTCTTTATTTATTTCTTGACTAGCTGCACCCCGCGGCTTCGCACGTGTTGTTCCTATGAAAACGTTTTAAGGTGATTTTTATCCCACGGAAACTAGTTTATGGGATAAAAAGTAGTTTGATTCCAGGATTAGAATTACCTGTATGCAATTTCAGCCAGATCCGTCCAGTAGTTTTGGCGTGAAGAAGTAACAAACATCCATCCATACATACAAAATTTCGCATTTATAATATTATTGTGATGATGCACAAGTCAGACTACTCCAGTTTTTATTATGTACGAAACTTTGAAACTGTTGCCTTTTCAACCCATCTAGGTACTTGAGGTCCGCACAATGCCTCGCAGAAGTAAACAATAAACAGAGCTCCGCTAATAAGCCAGAAGTTCATAGCTTACGGGAGGTTAAGCCAACGTTTCATGAGATGCGATGACCGTTATTTGCATGCAGTGTCGATGACTCTTTCCACGGGTGTTGTTAGAGGCGATGCGCATCCTGCAGAACAAATCTACCACAAAACTGCGATCATCAACTCGTATGCCTAGCGTGGGGTTTATGGGCATTAATCCCTATGAGATAAAATCCAATAAGTCGCTTATACTCGTAGAGACCAATGATAGTCGCCTCTTACGACATCCACGGGAAGAGTTGTGGTGGTGCAAATTAAACAGGCGCCACAAAGCACTAATAGGGGCACGGATTTTTAATTTTTTTTTATCACTTTTAAATGATTAAATTTTACCATAAAAACATAAAAAAATACAAAAATAAATATACAGATATATTTCAACAGAAAAAACGTTAATAAAATATTATCTTTTTTGAATTCACATGAATACCAAGGTGTTTATATACTAAAAATTTGACTTGTCTAAGTGCTTATTTTGTAAGTCTAAAGAAATAAACGATTTGACTCTGACTCTGACTCTTTCAAAATAGTAATTGGCTGTCTGGATGATTACATAGCAAAAGATGCTAGTTTCAAGTTTTTGTTAGTAAATTTATAAATACGTTAAATTTTAATATAAATAGTTTTAGTAGTAGTTTTAGTAATCCGTGTTTTAGTATATAAATACCCCGCCTTCCATAAAATCACAATTCTTGAGATTCAAACGTTGGTTGCCTGGTAGAGAGCCGATTGTACTTGTCTTTATGTAATGTATCTTTTTAATGTTGTTTATTTGCTGTACAACAACTTTTTTGCATTAAATTGTATAATTTTAACGGCCTTGTATATGACGGCCGCTTTTCTAGAGACGTCCTGTCTCTAGAAAAGCGGCCGTCATATACAAGGCCGACTCTTTCAAAATAGTAATTGGCTGTCTGGATGATTACATAGCAAAAGATGCTAGTTTCAAGTTTTTGTTAGTAAATTTATAAAAACGTTAAATTTTAATATAAATAGTTTTAGTAGTAGTTTTAGTAATCCGTGTTTTAGTATATAAATACCCCGCCTTCCATAAAATCACAATTCTTGAGATTCAAACGTTGGTTGCCTGGTAGAGAGCCGATTGTACTTGTCTTTATGTAATGTATCTTTTTAATGTTGTTTATTTGCTGTACAACAACTTTTTTGCATTAAATTGTATAATTTTAACGGCCTTGTATATGACGGCCGCTTTTCTAGAGACAGGACTGTGAGCAAAGTATCCTACAGCGAACTCATATTTGCATAGCGGTGCGCGCTGGCTGTTTTAGTTAGCATAAGTCGGTGTAGGTTCACAAACTACTTAGTGTCATTACTCAGCTAAATGTGAAATTACAAGCGAACTGGCTTTTTTCAGACTAGCATATGTAATATATTATGATGACTTTATCTGAAGAACTATGTAGTATATTGAATTAATTTAATAATATTTAAATAATAATAATATTTATTTTTTTATTTTAGAATTAAATTGAACTAATAATTTAATTTTGAAATAAGCAACTATAACATTTAAATATATTAGGATTTACGAGAAATAATTCAAAAATATATTTATAAGTGGGTGAATGTTATAATAAAATTTAACGTATTTATTTTACAAAAGAAAACTTGAATCTAGCATCGTTTGCTATGTAATCATCCAGACAGATAATTTTTATTAAAATGTAATCGGGATCATTTTCTATACAGTTCTTATTTAAACGGGGGTACAATAGGGTATGTGCATCGATTTTTTTTTATTGTTTTAATCGATTCTTTAGGTTATTATTTAACCGAGGAATGATAAGACGCTCACTGAATTTCGCATTAACAAGGTAAAAAAAACAAATCAAAACTACAATCATTTTCGGGTGATAAAAACGCTGCCACATTGGCGCCATGTTTATGTGACGTCGACGTACACACTTGATTAAAACCTTTGGTGACGACCTCGGTAGTGATCATCTCAGGAAAGAGGTTTTCCGAAAAAACTGAAAATAATCGACAATACGAAATATCAAGTGGGCAGAATAGTGTCAAATCATGTTGCAGCAAGCAGAATAAAAAAAGAAAAAATGTGCACAGTGATGTCACGTCCGCTCTAGTCAATGGCGTAGCGTTTTGAAATTTTGCGATTGAGATTTAAAATATAAATTTTTCAATGGTTAAATTCTACAATAAAAACATCTCAAAATGCAAAAATAAATATGTAGATATGTTTCTATAACAATAGAGAATACGTATATATTTTTTTAGCCATTTTGAAATCACATGCATATACCCTATTGACTGAAAATCAGCGAACATACATTATAGCCCAATCTTCAGCTTTTTGGTCAGTTAAACAAAGCTGTGTTTTGGAACGTACCTTCCTAAGTAGGTGAATGCAAAAAAAAACAAGTAGAGCTACAGATACTTCATTAATCTCAGGAAATAATGAAGTGACCACATTTATCTTAATTTAGGTACATCAGCACTAGTTTATTAGTTAAGAATTAAGTTGAATCCAACTTTCGGGTCGCAGTCGCCGCTCAGAATTTCGGGAAGATGTTTGACAGTTTTCCACTAGTTCCGCTTTATGAGGTTCCGTATTTACTGTTGCTTCGTGCAGGGTATATTATACACTATTATCTTTACGACAAAGGCTATAATCCGGAAAATTATGAAGGGAAAATGCGGTTGTAAAATTATACCATAGAGGTTATTTGGAAAGATTGCAAAATAGTAGCTGGCCACAAAGTCTACGAATAACAATGGTCTTAAGTTGCTTTTTTAAATCGACCTCAAAAAAGAGGTTTGATACGGTAGGTAGGTTTTTTTAATAGTAATATTTTTTTCAACCTACGAGCACTTATACACTATGAAGAAGTAACAAACATCTATCCATCCATATATCCAATCCACACAAACCATTTATAATATTAGTGTGATTATATAATTATTTCTGTAAAAATAATATTTTTTTTGAAGTCGCATGCATTATGTACCCGCTGTATGTATACCCTATTGGCCAGCATTATGTATTATTTAATAATAATACATAATGCTGGACATAATTATAGAATCCTGGCAAGTAATTTTGTAGGAAGTGGACTATTCTGTGGTGGTCGTATTTCCGCCGTCCAGAAAACGAGTCTCAATATTTGTAGTCCGTAAATTCCTTGCGCTAATAAAATGGGTTCAAGAATTCAGTTTATTTCATTTCTCATGCCAGCTGTTTGGGTGTGCTTTTGAACTGTTTCCTTTGGGATTTACTTCATTTTTGAAGACTTAAATGTTTCAGGCCTTTGTGAAATTGAATTTTAGTCCGTTTTGTAACAATTTGGGTCAGAAAACATATTTATTTTCAATCAATGATTCTTTTGAATCAATCAAGTAACATTGAAACCAAGGATTTCATTTTATCCTTGGATTATTGGAGGGAACATTAATAGTAAAACAATTTTGCAGAAATTAATTAACCTAAGATGCATTATGCATAGATTGAAGTTTTCAGTGGGCCTTAGCCGAGCAATGAGCCTTAGCTGTGTGATGCTGGCTTAGAATTTGCACCACCCCATCTCTTCCCGTGGGTCGTCGTAAGAGGCGACTAAGGGATATCCATCTGGGGCGGGCAGCAGCGCCCCCTGCAGAACAATTCTACCCCCGAACTGCGATTCCTAACCCACATGCCCAGCGTGAAGATAAGCCCCCCCTTTTATAAAACCCCCCATTAGATAAACGCCAACGAAGCGCTTATCAGAGGGAGGCCTGCGTCCAGCAGTGGACTAATACAGGCTGTTGAGGTTAGCCGAGCATTATTATCTAATGGTTCAATAGAATCAAAATACGAGTCATTGGCGCCAAATCTAAACTAAATTAATTTGATAGGACTAAAAATGTTGCTGTACCTTTCAAACCGATCGAAATAAAAATAATGGCTTAATTTTTAGTGCTGTTAATTGGTTTAGTTTAGTTTCTCTGATCTAATTTGACACCATTTGTTAGTTTTTATAACAGTTAGTTTTGACAACATTTGAATTTCCATTATCAATCAAATGACATCTTCACGCCTACATTATGTAAACTTACTCACGAAATCTCAAATGCAACTCAGATAAACATGTCTCACCGTGACGAATTTTGATAGATATTCAATGAAACATATTTAAATAAGCTTTATCAAAAAAGAAAATTACAATAAAGTAATAAATTTTTTTGATGACTACTTTTTATTACAATAATAATTGAAGAACTGCAGATAGTTGCAAACAATCTACAAGTGACTGATCCATATCTATACCATTTACAAAAAAAGCGCACAAAACCGATTTGAAATTTAATAGTTGCGCACACCCTACCATATGTAGGTTTTGAGACAACTTTTAGGGTGTCGATATACAAGTATTTACAGACTTACAGCTGGGTATCTCGAATTCCGAGATCCTTACCTAATTTAAGCTTAAATGACTGGACTATAGACGCAACTCAGATTTAAGCACGATGTTTCGTTCTGTGTTCACCGAATGACAAAAGTTCGTCACTATCTGAGTTACGTTTAAGTTTTTGGGAGTAAGTGTACAGGCGTGGGGATGTCATTTGATTAATAATGTCGTCACTCGTGTTTTTTTAAATGGGGTTACAATCAAACGATATAATAAATAAAGCAGACCAACCGAATGCCTCGTGTAGCTACGTAAGTGGCTCTAAGCATGCGTAATGCAGCAAGCGTGTCCACAGGTAATGCATCGCGGCGATCTATCATTTATTTCAACGTCAGAAATCCATTACTCGTCGTCCTCGGCGCTTGCACAGTATTGTTTGGGATGTGCAGAAACTACAGTTTGTTACGCTGAAGTGGCAGAGAGAGCAAGGTCACGATTTAAACCAGTGTCCATATCGACCTTGGTGAATAACGCTTACAATCTGAGGCTGGACCTGATTACAATATGTTTAAAATTTTAATCTAAAGGCTCATGCTTTCATTTATTACGCATATTTTTGTATATAAATGTTTGTATATACACTAGTCTTTACCCTTATTTTTTGTATAACATCTGTGTGGACAGAGAATAGAGAACATAACTTTGGAAAGCCTGCCTAATTTTTGCTTGTTCCTATTAAAAATAATAAAAAAATAAATCTGTGTAATAACAAAATAGTCTGTGGTTGTGTGTCTCAGTCGATGCTCTATTATGCTTACTTTGCCCTAGCTCCGGTAACTCTTTATTCCAAAGAAAAGCGTACATAACTTATGCATAGATGGTGTCATAAAACGGGCCTAAAACTGACTGAACCTTAGCGCTTACTATAGCTATGAAGCTCTGCTTCTGTTTCCTACATGTTTTAATCCTAGGACTCACACTATCTAAGCAAATATAGTAATGGAGTCGACGGCAGCGATACAGTTGACGTTAATAAATATTTCGAGGTGAAAGAGTCGCGAAATAGCTTTTTCACGTTTGCGGAGTGGTTGACTCACTGAGAAATGTGCTTAGGCGTCAATTCGCTCGCGTGACTCGGAGAAAACTATTGACATTGCTGTTTGCGTGTTTATATTTCAGAGTTTTAGAATACAACACATAACACTTTGAACTGTGTATACAAAACGTAGGGATGTAACAGTGGTTTTTTTTACTGTATGGTGATTTTATGTATTATGTCACTCAAGGGATTCTTGTACTCTCGTTTAATGAAAATAAATATAACTGATGTTATATTCAAGGCAATTTTTTTTTGATAAGTCACTTGAAAACGTTGAATTCGACTAAAATATTAAATTTCCATTTTTACCATTTCGAAACTTTTCAACGACCAAGTTTCTTTCAGTAAGCAAAGTTTTTGTAGCTGCGGATTCACGAAAAGTTAGCAGAACTGACCTCACAGTTACGGGATAGCTGGCATCTACTACGCCAGCAACGCTTGAACGCTGACAGCATAATCTACAATGATGGAGATGGATTGGTAACTGGGTAACCGGCAACCAACTGGCTGGTTGCCAGTGTGGGTGGTTGCGAGATTCCTTTGGCTTGGAATGCATCAAGCGGCTACAACGCAATTTTTATTAGTCATCATCATCATCATTATCAGCCTATACTTGTAAATTGCTGGACATAGGCCTGTCTTCAGCTAGACGCATCCAGCATCTGCCTGCAGTCTTTAGCAGATCGTCATCCCACCTGGCCGGAGGTCGTCCTAAACTACGTTTGCCGATTTGTTTGTTTGATTTTTATTAATATTTCTTAAATAAAAAGGTGCCTCGGGTAATTCAGGTACCTTTTTATTTAGGAAATCTTTGATCCTATGTAGACCAAAACAACAGAAGATGATGTAAAATATGTGGATAAAGGCAATTCCTGGACATATCTTGAGAAATTTGCATTAAAGTTATATTATAAATATTCTCCATTAATCTTAATTTGGGGTGATGATGGTGATAACTGTGATAAGTTTTATTCCTGGCTAGAAGTGAAGTTTTGGTGTTTAGGTCGATTATTTATTTAAAAAATCAGAAATCAATAGTATAATTATTAAAATAGTAAGCAAACTAGAAATAAAGTTATTTTCTTTTATTTTATTTCTACTACAAATCGAATAGAACGAACGAATGATACTCCAGTCAAAAGTTGGGTCAAAAAGGCAACCCTTTAAATCTTACAAGTTGTTGACGTAATTGTTTTAGTTAAACTTTTGTTTCGAAGTCTCTGTTCGAAGTTTTTATTTATAGAGTACCGGAGAAGGTTTATGTTACTTTTCTTGTATTTAGTTATCAATAAAAGTTTTAATCTGATCTAGAAAAGTTAAGTGATAAGCTTCCATTCCTTCGAAGCTAAACTTTTAGGGAGATTTCAAGGGAATGGAATAACCTGGAATAACCCAAGAATTCAAGTATTGACTTTGATGATTCATTACCTAAAGTCCTAGATCATGCAAAGTTTACCGAAACTCTTTGACTGGTGATGACTCATGGCGCCACCGCCGACAAGAAAGGGCGCTGCGCGTGTCTTATTGGTATTAGGTATTTCAAAAGCTGCGCGTAGATATGATAAACTTATAAGGTACCTACTTCAGGAAATAGCCATTAGACAATTAGCATAGTGACTTAAAATCGTGTCTTTAGATGGTAACACAGCTTAAATATTTTACTGACAACATCATCTGTGTTTATGTAGCGACCTTCGTTTGTTTCGTTCTAGTTTTATCGCGTCTGCCGATAAAAAAAGATAAAAATGTCAATCGTTACAGACTTCGGGCTTTATGTGCTGTTTGTTGCCACTGACACTTGAGCTGGTGATAAAATGCCTGGCGAGAGGCTTGATGCTGAAAATGTTCTCGAGAAAATCGCCTTTAGCCCTTTTTTTCTGGCAGAATATTTTTCTATTTTATATCAATGATCGTGTTTATTTACTCTAAAGATTAATTGAAAAAAGATTAACGTTTAATATTCATTTATTCTCAAAAAGACAAATTATATAATGACACTTACATGAGAACAGGGTTTATAGTTTAGGTTTATATAATACTAGGTTGTGGTCGTTCAATAGTTGACTCATTTAATGCGTTCACTTAATGAGGAGTGAATCATCATTTATGATATGTTGAGCTAATTTGAATTTGAACGCATAAGATGAGCTTACACTTATATTAAATACTTAGAACAATACTGAACCCACATTATAATATACCAACATAATTAGGTATTTATTAATTTTATAGAAAACATCGGCTTAACACTTTCTTTCAATAAATACAGAGTTTAGGACTATGGTAACCCACAAATAGCTACATACTAGACACAACAAGATAACAAGAAAATATAAAACATTATGCAATTGAAAGTAAGCAGAGCTGTAAGTAAGCGGACAGTCGATCAGCAGCTTCAGCTTTTGGGAACTATTGCTTGAACGTAGTCATCCTGATTTAGTTCGAAAAATAAGTTAATTTACTTCAACAATAAAACCAAAAGAAATAAAACTAAAGATTATCTCTTTGGTGACTCTCAAAATGTTTTTTACATATCCAAAATGATTAATAAAATGATTGGTAAAATTTTTCACTTTGTCGTCCATAGACCGCACTCAAATTTGACACCTCTTTTAGAAAGGCAGCAAAAGGTTACACTTACCCGACTGCCTAATGTCCAGCCAAGCTAACTTACTACATAAAAGAAGCTGGCTCAGCATTTCTCAGAAACCCCATAAAATAGCCTCGCCAGCGAATCAGCCAACAAAAGCCTGCAAGGTATAAAAATTACATTGTAAAGCATACAAAACGTTAGGCTGTGGTTGTAAATCGACGAGGATACAAGGGAGAAATCCTTTTTACGAGATTTACTGACGGGATTCGGCGGGTCGTTGCGTACGCCTGCTTGGATTTGCGGAGGGGTACGGGGAGAGAGCTGACGCGGTTATGTAAGTACCTAAGTACGCTGTAGCAAGTGGTTGCAACTAGTTCAACTAAATGGGTCAAAAGTAAGTCTCAACCTCAACAGCCTATATTGGTCGACTGCTGAAAGCAGGCCTCCTACTGATAAAAGCCTTATTGGCCAATAAGGCGTTTATCTGTAGAATCATGAGAATCAGTGACTATAATCCCCAGGCGGCATGCGGGTTAGGGATCGCAGTTTGGTGGTAGATTTGTTCTGCAGGAGGAGCTGTTATCCGCTCCCTTTAGTTGCCACTCGCGAAAAGTGTTGGGAGTTGGTTGGAGTGAAAAATCTAAGAAACTTTATTAGTTTTCGACAAAAATTTAGAGAAAGGTATTTTTTCGTACATCCTTGAATGAGAAAATTGAGAAAGCTTAGGTTGTAAGGCTGAAAACATATAAAAAAGGTCGGTGATTTTGATTGTATTTCTAACTCAATTTCTGACAATTATATATGGTGACTTTTCGCTATATGGTCACGACATGATTATTCATTTGTTTCATGTGTAGATTCATCGATAAACACTCTAAATAAAGTAAACTCGCTTGACCTTCACACCTATACCCCACCCTAAGTCAAAGGTCTCAAAGACCAAAGGCTCCGATGGAACAAAGGTACATAATATCCTGTTCTGCAGTAGGAAATATCTGATTTGAGCTAATAACGTCGCCGGATGAGTTTTTTCATGCAAATTCTTTCAAAGGACTTCTTTTATGTGGGCAGGTATGTAGATCGAAATGCGTCGCTGTATTATGTAGAATTTGAAGCTTGATTTTCTGTAATAGTTGTTTATTTCTTCTAGTTTCTATCGATGACCTATACCTACAGACGAATTCAGTTACACAAGAACAAAAAGTAGTAGATCCATAGCAGTTGGTTACGCGTGACCCGAGATCTGGTGAGTAACTGGCACAGCGCATCAGCATTACCATTCTGCAACGAGCTCAATTATTTCAATAGTAAATAAGCATTCTTATTAATTGATATTCAGTTATTTGATTAAAATTTTCTTAACAGTTGGTTAGTTTACTTGATTAAAGTGGAATAACTGGATATTTTGACCATTTACAAGTACCGTATCCTCCATCGGCACGTAGGATTTGCACCACACCAATTCTTCCCGTGGTATCATGGGGGGCGGGCAGCAGCGCCTCCATATATATTATTGATAATGGACAAGCGTTTGGCTACCAACTCACTTTAAGAATGCGAAGATGTAGCCTAAGATGGAGCACAATTTTCCAGAAGGAACTTATTTACCCTAGATTTGAAGACTCCGTGATTATACTGGGAAAACAGACACAGGAAGTTCATTCTACTCTTTGGCTGTGAATATTACAAAAGTAGAACAGAATATTTTGGTTCGACACTGGGTATGTCAACCAGGAATGGGTGGAATGATTTTGTGCGTCTGCTGGTCCTATGTACGTATAATGGTTTATGATTATGGATCATGCATTACTGTGATAAAAGCTTAAATAAGGAGCAGGGGCAGGCTTGCATCAAGCAGTTGACCCTTGAGTTGACCAGTATAGGCTATGGACGTAACTTGTAGTTGCCATATTGGCAAAATAAACTTGATTTCGTTGATATGCAATTCTGTAACGAGTCGCCATTCGTAAGTCGCTTTGGCCATGATTGCCAAAGGTTTTACAGAATCACCAATTTTTATAAGTAGATAGAACAAAAAGCCTTTACCGAAATTTGGTAAACTTTTTGAAGCGTTGTAAAAAATAGTTAAAACGCGATATATCCCCCTTTTATAGTTTTATTATGAAAAAGATAGTATAAAGTTGACCTAAGAAGAAAAGTAAAGAGATTTTCCATTGGAGCAGGCACGTAGAGTTCTTCAATCATCGCGCGCATGGCTTCAACCTGCAAGTTGGAATTACCTCTTACCTCACGACGCATGGGATTACCGACTTACCCCTACCATGATAAAACAGATTGACAGCCGGATATTCGTATTCTGAATCTCTATTAAATTAATTTTTTTTTTCAAAAAGCCTTTACTGGCTGATAATGTTACGGTAGGTACATTTTATATCATAATTTACAAAAGTACAGTAAGTGCTATATAGAGGCATCAAAATAGAAAACTATATTTTTTTAGCAACCAGTTTGCTGGTCTAGTGGGCCCCTTGTTTGTTCTACTTATCTCTGTCACGAGCTAATCTCCTCAACCTTTTGTTAGATCATCATGGAAGATGATCTAACAAAAGGTTCGTATCGTGATAGTTTCAGTGAAAAACCGTGACAACAATACGTTTTACAAGTAAAAATAATTCGAGTTTCAACAGTAACGTCAATACGTATTTTCAGTTTAAATAACCTTTTGTAACCGGTGAGAATTTTAACTCTACTTCTGTGGTCGTAAACTATTTCTAGGGTGTTGCCAAAGAGCCACAGAAGAGAATATTTTCAAGTAGAAAGAGCAATTGGTCATCCTGGAATATTTACAGGTAGAAAGAGCAATTGGTAGTCCTTAATAAAAAGTAAGGACTTCCAAATGGTAGCTATGGTTATATACCATGGGCTACTATGGTTATTAACCCTTTAACGACCAAGATTTTTTTTCTTAGATTTTATGTTTTTTTTGTGAAAGTATGTTTCTATGGTAACCAAAGATGACAAATAAAGTAATAAAAAAAATCCAACTATTGTACTTTTTTGGAAATTGTATGTATCTGAGATGTTACATTGCGCAACATGTAGAAAAGTAGCAATTAAAAGGGCTGTATCACCTATGTTACATTGCGCGACATACAGAGAAATAGCAGAACAACAAAATGTAGTATATTTCTATATATTTGTACTTAGTCTAGGTTTTAAATAACAAAAAAAGTTCATTTTGATATTATCATACAAGAGTATTCAAAACTGGCAGTTGATTATCATATTGAATTGCAGGCCGGAACATTTCGTTAACATTTCTTGTCTTCTTGTCTTCAACAAATGGCGTAAATACACCATTATGGTGTACTGGTTTGTGCATAGTATGATGTACGATGGGATCATTTGAGATGCAGTCCATATCAGCAGTAGGTTTTAGAATACAAAAATGAATTATTGATAATGATAAGCGCACCAATAAACACACAAAACTATTGCTGAATATATAAATCTAGCAAAATAGATAAGCGCATTTGTAAATCAAACCAACACAACATGAAAAGGATAGTATTTTCCGACTTCTTGTTTCTAAAAATAAATAGATTTTTCATCACACGTACTAGGAAGTAGATCGGAATTTGCCTGGGAAGCGGGATGAAAGTAATACAAGTAGGTAAAGATGTCACGTCTTGAAATTTCTATACAGCCACTTTAACCACCCATGGTAGAATAATAGTTTTCGCTATTCTACCATGGCTATTATGCCATCTCTAGAGGTCTCTACCATTCGGTAGAGACCAGTCTCTGCCTAAGGAAAAAATAAAACGGGACAGCGGCCGCGATCTGATCTTCATTGGTTTTATAGAGTTATTGTCGATTTTAGTTTATACTTCCCTATAGCAAAGATTTGTATTATAATGAGTTCATTTGATTCAGCTACCTGTAGTTTGTTTAGGCTTATTTACTTTTCTCTTATCGCTTCTATACTTTTTTACTTTTACCTTCCTTGTATTCGAAAAGCACAGTGTTTACCTCGGGTGAACTTATTTAGTCCCTCGAACTATTAGCGCCTCGTGTCGGGACTAAATAAGTTACTATCATCCCTTGGGTAACAATGTACTATATACTCCCCTATTTTTATGATTTTTAGATCAATTGCTGGGCCCTTACAGGGTACATGTACCGTTCAAATAATTACCATCTGAGCTAAAACCATGTTATAATGGAAATGTATGCTATAAATAAATATGAATATAATTATGAATATCAATAATTTATGATTTCATACATATAAGGCCACCAAAAGGATTAAAGTGTTTAAAACTACCTTCAAAAATCAAGCAGACCATCTTGTTAGTAGTAGGACAATGTATCACCTGAGATACATACAAAGCGAGAGCTAGTTTACCGTATGTTGGACAATGTGTCACTGGAGATACATATTCAAATTCGTTTTGATAATATCAAAACTAAACACGATCAAATGCTATTTTCATATGTTTTAGTTGAATAAACTTACTAACAAACGGTTTATATGTTCAATTGTTAAAATATTTCCGATTATTACTTCTACGAATAAAAACTTAGCGAGCATCCGTGACCTCCTCGAGGTGTAGGCGCCTTTTTGCAATTTATTGAAAATCAGTGCGTATGAGTGACTTAATTATTTTTTTACTAGATGGTATTAGAATATTTAATAATAAAGTGAAGTTATTATCACGAAATCATTTTTAGTTTTTGCACAATATTTTTTTATTTCGACTGTATCAGCTGTGACACGTTGCGAAATAAAGGGTTAATACTAAAGTTTCTTATAACTGGATATTTACCATGATTTGAGTTTTGAGCTTTCCAATATTACGGCACAGTTTCATGCGCCACCAGGCAAAACTTAAATCATGCTAAATATCATGTTGTAAAAAACTATAGTATTGGTTATCATGTTCAACCATCTCTCACTAATTGTTTGTACCAGATGTACAACTGTGCATACATTTTTAATTTTAATCACATAACATAACATCAACTACTTCGACAACATTTACCTCATCCATGCCCCGGACGCATGCGGATCAATCCGGTGGAAACCGGTTAAAAGCCGGATGAAAGCGGTTGCACTGTTGGCGATGTGTTGGCTATTTATTGTGAACCGGATATTGGCTAAGTTTCTTTGTTAGTTACATTTAACTTATTTCACCAAAATATTATAATTAAAACAAAATTAGTTCATACAATTCAGTCTTTTTTATCCATCTTTCCGAATGTTCCACTAGTTACTACTAGCAATATACAAAGGAACTACTGTACAAAGGAATTATTATTCCTGAAATGAAGTACCTATTTTACGATAGTTATTTAAAAAAAAGGATTTTATTTTGAAAACCGACTCCTCATACTATACCTACCCACTATCCATCCAAGGTTTTCTGGTAGAGGCCGTCAATCGGGTATATGCATGTGATTTCAAAATGGCTAAAAAAATATATACGTATTCTCTATTGATATAGAAACATTTCTACATATTTATTTTTGCATTTTGAGATGTTTTTATTGTAGAATTTAACCATTAAAAAATTGATATTTTAAATCTCAATCGCAAAATTTCAAAACGCTACGCCATTGACTAGAGCGGACGTGACATCACTGTACACATTTCTTCTTTTTTTATTCTGCTTGCTGCACCTTGATTTGACACTATTCTGCCCACTTGACATTTCGTATTGTCGATTATTTTCAGTTTTTTCGGAAAACCTCTTTCCTGAGATGATCACTACCGAGGTCGTCACCAAAGGTTTTAATCAAGTGTGTACGTCGACGTCACATAAACATGGCGCCAATATGGCAGCGTTTTTATCACCTGAAAATGATTGTAGTTTTGATTTGTTTTTTTTACCTTGTTAATGCGAAATTCAGTGAGCGTCTTATCATTCCTCGGTTAAATAATGACCTAAAGAATTGATTAAAACAATAAAAAAAAGTTGTTTTATTGTCCATGATTTTCTATCTATTTAACCACTTTCTTTTGCCAACAAAACCGTTTTTTGTACCTACTTATCTTTAACTTATAGCCTCAACCGCTTAGCTACCTCGTTCATGTCTAAAACATAGGAGGGTCTACATCTTAGCAAGTCTCTCGATAACATCTTTTCGCCCGAGTCAGTTAATAATCCTGAAATCTGTATCGACGATCGACATTTCTCCGCACGGTGCTCTAATCCTTCCGTTAATCTTCAGCTACTTTTAATCCTACTGCACTTTCATCAATGTCGAAAGAGGTCTATTAACAACAGGCACTTTACCGGTGCTTATTAAGGAGCCTTCGACTTTTTGCGGTTTATCTATGGCTTGATGTATCGAGCGGTGGCGGAATCGAAAGTCGATTTATGGGGATTGCTTTTTTAGTGTTATATCACTGTTTGGGTTTACGAGGTGGTTTAGAATACGTAATCTTTGAGCCGAGACTGGCTTTTGCCGGCGGATTAGGTGCCACTTGAAAATATGTAGGTGTAGAATTTAATGTCAATCTTCAGTTAAGTTACCGTTAGGCACTTTATTATGTGGTTAGTCGACAAAATCATAAGAAAATTCACCTGTGACGCAGAAAGCTGCAAAAAAGTACTTTTTCACAATCCTTTATCTTAGCCATTTGTTCCCTGCACCTATTGAAATTGAAATTTATAATTCATTTATTCAGACATAACATCCATTTTGATAGTAACACATGATGACATGAATTCAAACTACCTAACTATCAGGTTGTAAATTCAGTTTCATTACTGTTCCTATTCCTGCAACAGAATGTGATTTCTAGCCATGGATGTCATCCATCTATCATGCAACATCAGCCTAACTAACCGAGACCGATAAATTAGTGTAGAACCGGAGCCTGTCATTCATTTCACACATAACTGGAACCCTATATTCAAACATCATGTGAAAATGTAAAGTCATGTTTCGAAGTAACATTAGATAGTTACCAAATCAGAGGGGTTGGTCTATTTGACGTTGGTAACGAGACGTAATCGTGACTTCTACTTTTTCCAGACAATTTGATACAGCACGTCTATCGTGCGGACAGGGAACAACGCAAATCCCATACTAAAAGGAGATGTAACGATCACGTCTCGTTATACAGACTCTCTGGTACAAACGAACGTCATCTAAGGGTTAGTTAATGTAACAATCGATGTCGAAAGCGATAGTAGAATAGTCCAAGACTGTTGGGTTTGACATATGCCGTAGATATGTCACGTGATCTGTTTCGTTTTCCCTACGAATCTTTCAATTGTTTTCGAATCGCTTTATACCAAATGACGGTTGGCTACGCCGTTTGGAGGGTAAGTACCTACCCGACATATTCAAGATAGCTCATTTTACTCAAAGGAAATATTTCTTAGTGTTTTAATAACTTATACTGCCGCCATCACCGTATTTTGAAAAACTACTGCCTTTACCCGGTAATCAATCCCACGTAATCTTAAAAATTACACCACGGCGATTGCTGACTATTCATTGTTATTAAAATTGAACTACATAACGGTAAAACCTGTTTTAATTTGTGCAAAGCTGTTATGTTAAGTCATTAGTAAGTATTTCGTAATATTCTGCCCTCCAACTCCGAACCTACGACAAGTGTTCAACAATGGGCAAGCACCGCGTCGCGTCGCTACGTCGCTAACAATACGAGGAATGTTAATTGCGATCGTTTGTCGCGCGACACTGATAAATGTTGTAGCTTGTCAGAAGATTTCGGTGTACGCACTCAGTGACAAAACGCGGATATAGTTCAACATATCAAATTATTATTTTTCAAGACGTCTTGGTTTGCTTCCCCAGCTGAGTACAAGTTTTATTTAAATGTACCTACCTATGAATTTTTTTGTTACTTAAATCGATGTCTGGAGAGATCTTCGGATGTCTTATAGTTTCAGACTTTTCCATACTGACCGATCTAAATGTGCCATCCTGTATAATGCTGTTGAGGTTGAGGTTGAGTGTAGGTTTAATTCTAGTGCTTGTGAACATAACTTTGGGCTGTCTTATAAGCCATTCTTGGCTTATTTAAAACTTGAGAAGATTGCATTAATTGCATACGATCTAAGGCTAAATAAACATACATTTGCAAAACTCTACTATACTAAACACACTAGGTACCTAATGTAAATGCCAAAGGTTGTATGTATGCATGGATGGATGTTTGTAACCTCTTCACGCCAAAACTGCTGAACGGATCGTGAAAAACTTTGCATACAGGTAATTCTAATCCTGGAACCAAACAAAGCCTTATCAGTTCGGGATAGAATTAAATTTTTCATTACTCATACTCTAAAAGTAGGTTGGAAGTTGCCTGCGCAGCGGGGCGAATGTTATGCTTTTCGTCCCTAGGGACTAATAAATAAATAAAATAAAATAAAAAGTTTATTAATTCAGACAATGTCCATCAGTTACATTACACATCATACATATTAAAACATTACACATAAATTAAAATTGATACTGAGATTGTAATGACAAGTACAAAACAAGTGACAGCTGTCACCTCACTTTTCTCTTGAACCATACATTCTACCTTTCTATACAGCAACTTCTTGTGAGATGGCTTATGCGTCTGGTTTGACGCAATTCATACGGCCATTCAATTACAGCGTAATGTAAAATTTAGTAAAATAAGAGGTAAAATACCATATTATAATTTACTTTCAACTATTTCTTTAAAATAACATAGATTTGGGCAAAATATTAACCATTTTTTAATGATAAAAATGTATGGCAGAATAGTTCTCGTAGATTCAACCATGGTAGAATATCGTAAGCTACCATGGCTACATTCTGCCATCTCCAAAGAGGATTTTCTATCCCTAAGAAAAAGAAAGCGGGAAATGTCAAAGTCAAAGTCAAAGTCAAATCGTTTATTTCTTTAGACTTACAAAATAAGTACTTAGACAAGTCAAATTTTTACTATATAAACAGCTTGATAAATAGTTATTACTATGGGCAATCATATCCTATCTTCATTTGATTTTTCGAGTTTGGGTTTTGATTTTTCGTTGTTTTGTTTATTCCAATGAGTTCCGACAGTGATATAGACATAAATTTAACGCCTGATTTTATAAAAGAAGAGGCTAAAGCAGTAGTGGAAAACCTTTTACCACCTAAATCAAAATGAAGATATCAAGAAGGTATTAAGGTAAATGGTGCACTGAGTAAATACCTAGTGAAATCTTTATAAGAAAACGTTTTGTTATTATATTTTAACGAATTCTCAAAGACTTTCAAACCTTCAATATTATAATATATAATTTTAAACCACGACACATTTTATTAATTTAACCGATTGCGAAAAATCCACAGAATTCGTCTACAAGCGAGGACGTAATTTCGACAGTGCGTACACAAACCCCAGATCTTACTTTGAATTTAATCTCAGACATGAAAGAACATTCGCCGCAAACATCTTAGTAATTTGATAGCAACAGTCCTGTGTGAGGCCTTTCAACTGATATTAATTTATTATTACTATATTAAATTATATAGCATTAGCTGTGCTCCGCGGCTTCGCACGCGTTGATCCTATGGAAACGTTTATAGGTGATTTCTATCCCTTATGGGATAAAAAATACCATATGTTTGATTCCAGGATTAGGATTAACTGTATGCTAAATTTCAGCCTGATCCGTTAAGTTGTTTTGGCGTGAAGAGGTAACAAACATCCATCCATCCTTCCATACAAACTTTTGCATTTATAATATTAGCTTCTGCTTGCGACTTCGCACGCGTTTTTCTCTAGTTAAAATAAATAATGTTGAACAATCCATACAGCATCATCTAGCCCCAAAGTAAGCAAAACTTGTGTTATGGGTCCCAGATAAAATATATAATTGTACCTATATGGCTTATTCCAATAATACCCTTAGACAATCCCTTGAGCCGGTAGGAATAATGGACAAAAATTTCAGAAATTCGGTCCAGGGAATTTCTTTTACACTGTAAGTAGTAGTGCATTGAAATTATCAAATATTAACAAGTAAGAAGTCAAGGTACCTAGGTAGGTACCTACTTACTTGTTAATTTATATTTGATAATTTATTATAGGTAATTTTTTTTTTTATTGTTTTAATCGATTCTTCAGGTTATTATTTAACCGAGGAATGATAAGACGCTCACTGAATTTCGCATTAACAAGGTAAAAAAAATAAATCAAAACTACAATCATTTTCGGGTGATAAAAACGCTGCCATATTGGCGCCATGTTTATGTGACGTCGACGTACACACTTGATTAAAACCTTTGGTGAGGACCTCGGTAGTGATCATCTCAGGAAAGAGGTTTTCCGAAAAAACTGAAAATAATCGACAATACGAAATGTCAAGTGGGCAGAATAGTGTCAAATCAAGGTGCAGCAAGCAGAATAAAAAAAGAAGAAATGTGTACAGTGATGTCACGTCCGCTCTAGTCAATGGCGTAGCGTTTTGAAATTTTGCGATTGAGATTTAAAATATCAATTTTTCAATGGTTAATTCTACAATAAAAACATCTCAAAATGCAAAAATAAATATGTAGATATGTTTCTATATCAATAGAGAATACGTATATTTTTTTTTAGCCATTTTGAAATCACATGCATATACCCTATTATTATTTACCAAAATGTTCACATTACAACAATGTACATATCTCTCTATATTTGTTGGGGGATTTGAAAATAATTGAGGTTTTAGAAATATCTTCATCCATCCACCCATCCATCCACAGCCTGTATCGGTCCACTGCTGGACGCAGGCCTCCCCCTGATAAACGCCTTATTGGCGTTTAAGAGCTGGTTCAGACAAGGCGGATTCCGATGCAAATCGCGCGGTTCTAAACGCAAGTATTCAGACAGGGGTGCGGATGTATTTGCGGAGTGTAGAGTGACAGTCCAATCATGGAAGCTCGGTATCGAAGCGATCCATTGTCACCGTCCGATACGCGCGGCGTCCGCGCAGCAACTGAACGCGCTCCTGGTACGTCAAGTAAATAGATCCGAGCGGCAACCGCGCGAATTCATTTTCTAGCGGTTGAGTGGCGGTAGCCGCGCGGATTGTCAATCCGCCCGGACAGGTATGAACGAATGAATAGGCGCTAATGTAAATAAGATCCGCGCGGTTGACCCGCGCGGTTTGGAAGCGCGCGGATTCCGCCGTGTCTGAACCAGCTCTAACTCATAGGGGGGTAATGCCCATAATATAATAGAAATATAATAATAGAAATATCTTAAAACCCCTCAATTCTTTTCAAAACCCCAAACCAATTTAAGAAAACTTCCTTCCCCAGCGACAATATTTCAAAACAAGCCATCCACAACTTTGCACCACAATCGAACTTTCGAGAGCGCAATCAAAATTTCGAATCTCGAAGTCGAAATTCCATCTAAATAGTAACATTGTCCCACATGCCCTTCCGTTGGCAAAGTTATCTAAGTGCATTTTGCAATACCGAGTTGATCTTGTAACTATATCGGCTTGATAGCGGATATGACGCAGTTGGTCGTAGTGTGAGCGGATGGTATTTATTTTTCTCATTTTAATCACGGTGCAATGGAAGTACGCTGTCTGCTGTAAGACAGTTTTTTAACAGTGACAAAAGGGTGAACTGTTCTGATTGTTCTATACTTGCTGTCAAAAATAAACATTTTCATATTTCATTTTCTATTGTTTCAAGGGAATTCAAAGTGAAAATAAGAAGCTATACAGATTTTTATTATTATAGTGCATAATTTAGGTTACGGTAATTAAGTAAAAAAGATATTATAAGTTATACAGAGTTTATTGTAGTGTCACGGGCCATAGTTTTGCTATGAAACTACTGTTTATGTCTATGGAGAAAAAGGCGAGCTCGGGTCCCATACTACGATTAGCTTTTAAGCTTTTAGGCCATTGATTAATTAAAAAGGGAAGATGAGGTACTAGTTTCTCGAAAATGGCAACCTTATATTGCGTAAAATTGTGTGCTCCCACTTCAGTCACCGTCGGACCGGCGGCACGGGCGTTCGTGATTCGCGTGAAATATTGTTGTCTAGGTCTCACTTCGGTCTTAGGTACGTCTTTCCGTCTTTGTTCTTCTTTGTATTGCACAGGAATGGAAAGTATGTGTTTGCGTGTAGTTGTGACACATGCCAATTTTTGAGTAAGCGCTGGGAGAACGTAACCTATCTTCCCTTTTTAATTTATCAATGTTTAAGGCAGCGGAATTATTGGATTGTCGAGTAGGCATTAGATGCTCCGCAATGGCCGCATCAAACAATTTTATATTATTATTTGTAAGGTCTACCATAGAAGTGCGTCTATCCTAATCCGCACCGCACAGAGCGGACGCATCGGACTGTCGTCAATGCCGGCGATCCGTTAAGGATGATGTCGTAATTCATTAGCAAATGGTCGGCAATCCGATGACTGAGGTTACAGTGGACCTGCATGGGTATTTTAATTCGGCGAAGAGGCCGTCGGATTCGATAACGGTAACTATTTTGACTAATCAAAATTGCATTCTAAAGTTACGTCGGAGTGAAACAAATTCAAATTTGAATCTGACGTTTTCGATTTTGAAACGAATCGAATGAATTAAAATCTCCTGCGGGAATTAAGCTCACGGTACTTTTTGTTAGGTATTTTAGAATCCGAGCAAAGCGGGACTCGTGCATAGCGGAACTAACCCAAAAAATCCGTCTGATGTGATTAGCGGGCCTTATTATTATTATTATTATTATTATTATTATTATTATTATATTTTCCGGGGAACAACTTGAATAACCCAAAGTTAAAACCTCTGTGACTCCGACCAACACACGAGGTCAACTCAGCTAAAGCTTATTGAGAATTTGCGCTGAGGATATTGCGAGGAGCTTTTGCATACAGTTCGATGTAAATTTATCTCTGGCTTGCGGGCATCTTCTAATTGTACGGGTGATACTGTGATCAGGGCTCTATTGTTATTGCACAGCGTTCAATTTGTATTAGAATTAATGTTGCGCATAGCAGCTTATGTTCTTAGCTGTTCGTAGCATGGTGTAGATTGAGTATGGCGCTCATTAAGTCCTCTTGACTCAAAGACTCTTGACTTAAGACTCCTTTGTCCAGCAGTACGCACGGAAACGTTGGGAATATGTATTCAAAATGGATGAGACAAGTTAGAGACAAAAAACCACGGAGATAAATAGGGGAGGCCTTTGCACGCATATTGTACTGACACGGGGAGACAGTGCGATTATGCACCAAATATAAAAAACATCTTCGAGGTGTTTTTGCCTCTGCCGTTTGTGTTGGGAACATTGGGATGCTTTCGCTTTTGTCCACGAACCCATCGCGGCTGCCCGATATCATGCCCCTCACAGGAATGCTGTTGAGACTCCCCCGTTTTTGTAGTGCCTCAGAGATGTTTGCTCAGAATCGAACTGATGGCTTTCACGCCGTTATTCGGAAGAAAACAGCATCCCCGATGAGCAGGACGAGAGCGAGTCACAACAGCATCCTACAGACTGTGGCAGGTCGTATGTCCCCCACATGGACACACTTTGTCCAATGTGTTGCTCCAGTGTGTGGATACAACCATTGATTTTATTTTATCCTTATTATTGTTCTGCTTTTTTGTAATCTTAATTGTTTTAATGTTATATAATTTTAGCTAATGTGATTTAATTATAATTGTAACTTATATTTTAGTTTTGATTTAATTTTAATTTTATTGACATGTTTATATTTATTTCAATATTGTACTATGGATTTTATTATCTGAAATAAATGAATACAATACAATACAGGGGGGTGTGGAGTATCCCCTTCGCGACGCGTCAGAAACACATGACGTACCGCGACCATCTCGGAGATCTTACCTGCCAATTGGGCGCCGGACAACACCGTGTCAGGCCCATGGTCCCAGTGCGACGGGTCATTCGAGTGGCCCCACCGCCTGCCACACGGTCGCAGAGGATTGGACGAGCGGCCTTCACCACCCACTTTCCTCTCCCTCTGCGGCCATGTTGCCCATACAGCATGGCATCCCGCCTCAGTTGTGGTGTCTGCCATATGACACCGCAACCTACTACCAACTCCAGCTCCAACTGGCTTTTGGTGTTCTATTAACACGATCTTTTTTTGTTAATGCCATAGCTGTGACTATTACAATTAAACCAACCGTTTGACAATTTGACCGTTCAATGGTGTGGTGGGGCAAGTGTGGCCATAGACATAATTAAATAAATTATTATACAGGGCGTTTGGTACAACGTTTGCCGTATGAAAACTGGGGGTAGATGGAACCAAATGTAATAGCTTGGTGGCTAAATAGTTCTACTCCCCGCCCCGGCAAGGCAGGATCCTTTCGGGGGGGAAACGGGGGAGGCCTACGCCAAACAGACGACTTCTACTAATGCGTGACAAGATGTTCTTTGGGATTGTTTGTGATTAAAAGATTTTGATTTTATTAATAATGCTCGTTTATTTGTGAATTTGTTTCGACTCGTGATAGGTGACAGGCGGCCATCACTATTTCTACGTGAGGGAGGTTAACAAATAGACGAACACAAGCCTACAATATTTACATATTTGATGATAATAATATATTTGATGCAATAATTTATAGATATAGAAATAGAAAATCTTCTTTTGTATGACATGGATAAATTAACATAAAATAATTACAACTAAAGTTAAATTACGTCAAACACAAAAAGCTCACCGGTTCAGCATAATCATCAGCATAATTTTTCAAATATCAAAGTGCTTTATATCCTTTAAATTAAACCTTACAGGACTTTTGAACACGTCAAAAAATTCAAATTACATAAGAAAAACTAGGAACTACTTAAATTTTTTCTCTCTTCAATCTTTTTAAGGTGTAAAGAAGCGAACAAGAAACTTACCTTGTTAGGGTGATACTCGTAGTTTTCGAGCTAAATCTTGTCTCAAGGTATTTTATCCTCTAGCTAAATTATCTGATATATCCATTAACCTTCTCACGCCCGAATAATCTATACTTATTTAAAAAATATCTATCACAACCTGAATCAGAAAAAAGCAATAATGTAAAAACCATGTTATATATCAGTTACTTCCTTTCAACATCAATCAATCATTTGTTTCTTTCACTTCACGCATAAAACTGTATTAACAATTCTACTCGTATTTATATTTGACGACGGTTGTGGCGTGGGCGAAGGTCCACCTGCGACGTTGGAGTTTGCAGGTACGATTCTCGCCTTGGGACCAAAGTTTGTACGATCTGGGATCTATGTGATGCTATTTGTCGATGATAATTGTCTAGCATTATTTATTTAGGAATTCTTTCATCGAAAGTTCTCAAATTGGTAATAGTTCTATAACAGGCTTCCTGAAGATATTAAAGGTAAAACTAATATATAACCGAGGTTAGGTTAGTAGAGTGTAGACCCTACTAGACTCAAATAAAAATGATAATAATTGAGTTTGTTTTAAAAACTATAAACCGACTCCAAATTTATGGTTTTCTCATGGATGCCATTGTCAGAACTGGACCAAATGAGACCACACGGAAAGCACCAGCTTTCAAATAAATAAGAATTATCAAAATTGAATCACCCAGTCAAAACTTCTGAGGTAACCAACATAATACATTCGAAGTAAGAACCTGAAGAAGTTACAGGTTTCTGATGCAAGTAACATGTTTGTTATAAATCTACACTAATCACATCACATCACACTATCACACTTCACACTTAATACATTACGCCTATAAATGCGAAAGTTCGGATGTATAGATGTATAGATGTATTGATGGATGTTTGTTACCTCTTCACGCCAAAACTACTCAACGGATTGGACTGAAATTTTTCATACAGCCCATTCTAATTCTGGACTAAACCATGGGTTGCTTTTTAATCCCATAAATCAGTTCCCGTGGGATATAAATCACCTTTAAAGTGCAAAGACGCGGGGCGCAGTATAGTATAGTATAAAGCACAAAAAAATTTAGTACAGTAAAACTTTTAAGCGGCGGTTATGTGAGCAGCCTTGTGTAGGCTGCCAACAGTAGTCCGCCATCTTTATTTTATTTTATTTTATGCCATAACGGACGAAAAGATGGCTTTAAAAACGAATCCCCTTATTTATAATGGTCTGCTAACATAAAACAGCTGTTAAGTAGTGTTATTTCTCAGTCTGACTTAAGTCAGTAGAAGAAGACGGAGCGGGATTTAGCAGTGTGCTAAATTAGCAGACTATGAATTAACGGTAAATGCACGAACCTGTGCAAAGCCTGGATGGGTCGCTAGTGAGAATATAATCTTTGAACTGATTTACAAATATTTTATGAGCATTAATCTCAGGGGTAAAAACGTCACAAAGGTGACTTGAGCAAATGGAGTTCCGTTGTATGAGAGGTAAAGTACGCCCTAAAGTGTCGTGTGCGGCCCTAAGTGAAGGGCTGCGAAGGGTTAGGGCCGTCAACCGACTCGCGTGGTAGCCTGAATAATTTTATGCTTAGCCGAGAGACCCATAATATCCAAGGAGTGTCTTGAAGAGGTTTAATGTGAAATACGTTGTGGAAGAATCTTGAGGGATTTGCAACATTTTACGCTCGGACAATGTTGATGATGTTTTATGTCACATCGTACTATCCTCAACCTCAACCTGAACAGCCTGTATTGGTCCACTGCTGGACGCAGGCCACCTGATGAGCGCTGTTGCTCCCGGTAAAAATCCCTTAATCGCCTCTTACGACAAGAGTTGGGGTAGTGCAAATTTATGCTACCGGCACCACACGGTGAGTGTGGAATAATAACCATGACGGATTTATAAGTTTTAACCAAAATAGTTAACTTAAAAAACTAGAAAAACTATAAACGGACTTTAATTTTATGGCTTTCTCAAAATCAAATCACCCAGTCAAAAGTTCTGAGGTAACAAACATAAAAAAACAGTCGAATTGAGAAGTATTGTTAGTCTAGCTCCAAAGATATTTTTGCAAATTATCATGTACAAAAACCTGAATGAACAAACATTTAAAAGGCAAATTAAGTTTGAAATGTTAATTTCACAATGTTACTATAGCCTTAGAGTCTAGGGCTATAGTAACATTTTGAAATTAACATGACTTAAAAAAATGAAAAAAACTTTAAAAATTCGTCTAGGCCCTAGCATGCATGTCATCTCTTAATCATTTTTTGCATACCGCAAACGGTCAAGTATAGTTTCTATCCTACTATCTGTCACCTTTTTGTACAATGTTTTACAAATAAATATCCATAACTTTATTTTTCTCTCCTCCTTTTTTAAAAGTGTCGGTTAAAAAGTACCTCAACTAAACACTTCATGAGGTAATTTATGTAGATGTTCGGTAGAGCGAGTTAATTAATTATGAATATTTCTTGTTCATATTTTTGCGAGAGTTGAAAACTTTCCAGAGAGCTTTTTACATTTTAAAATGGCTGGCTTTTACTTTTACACGTTTGAAAATTATCTTCACACCAAGTTTTCCCTTCTTGACAGTTAAATGGTAAAAGGTTTTTGCGTTATCGGCTTTATACTATGAAAGAAATACTTTATTTATGTTTAGTAAGTATTCTTAGCTGTGTGGTGCTGTCTTAGAGTTTGCACAACCACATCTCTTCGCGTGGGTGCCGTAAGAGGCGACTAAGGGATATCCACCGGGGCGGGCAGCAGCCCCCACTGCAAAACAATACAATATCCAATACCATACCAATACCCACCGAACTGTGGACCCCAACCCCTAGCGTGGGGATTTTGGGCACTACCCCCATTAGATAAACGCCAACAAGGTGCTTTTCAGGGGGAGGCCTGCATCCAGCAGTGACCCGATACAGGCTGTTGAGGTTGAGGTTAAGGTTGAGGTAGTATTCTTGTAGTATTTTTTTATGATAGCATAATAATTTGGTTCATTTAGGGCTCATAAACACGATCGTCAAGTTGCCGAGTGAGAGGAAACTGCACCCGTGACAATGTTGATGCGACGGCAATTGACGTCTGCCGTCGCTTGCAGTCGGCAACTTTCGTTCGTGTATTTCAGAAGTGCAATCCGTGTATCTATTTGAATTATTCGATCATCCCTATCTATCCATCTTGGTACCAAATCTCATTCAAATCCGTTCAGTCGTTTGAGCGAGAAGCTTCAACAAATAGACGCACCATAACTTTCCTTAACCTCAACCTCAACAGCCTGATTTGGTCCACTGGTGGACGCAGGCCTCCCCTGCTGGGCATACGGGTTGGGGATCGCAGTTCGGTGATAAAACTTTCACCGTTACAATATTAGTGTGATCACGAAGTTCTTGGTATAAAGGCCTTTAAAAGCGTTTTTCAACAATTCTCTTACTCAGATAAACCATATTTATTCTGTATAAGATTAAATTATCGCAGCGGATTATAGCAGGAGCCGTATGATAAATTCTTTCATTTACTTTCATTTGCCTCCATTTGTTACATTTGCTACTTTCATTTAATTTATACAAATACGTCCCACGTGGCTATAAGGCTGCTTCTAGCAATACAATTCTCGGGTAAAAGACAAAAATTGTTTTACAAAGTGAAACTCGTTTGGGCCTAATTTTGTTTTCTGAATTAGGCCCGACCTTTCACTTACACTTCTGTGTTATGTTTTTGTTAAATTAATTTCTCGAGCTTTAGTTGGATTATTTAAATTTTGGATGTTTCCTAGTTATTTGAGAGCAGGAAAGTGGATTGGGGGATTCGAATTTCATTAGTTTTTCATAGGTGTTTCAGAATAACTAAAAAACTAAAGCAAAATTGTCTGAATACCTTAAAACCTTAGAATTATTCTGTAGGTACGTAAATTCTATGATTGTTAGTTTTCCATTCTACAGCTTTAGATGATATTGATAAAGAGATGATATGTGAAAGGAGATTGAACTGATAACTTCATTTATTCATCATCATGATCATCATCAGCCTATATTAGTCCACTGCTGGACATATGCCTCCGCTAATGAGCGCCATAGCGCCCTGTCGTCAGCTTGACGTATCCAGCATCTGCTTGCAGTCTTTTGCAAATCGTCATCCCACCTGGTCGGAGGGCGCCCTACACTACGTTTGCCAAGTCGCGGTCTCCACTCAAAAACTCGTTTACACCATCGGTTGTCGGTTCTTCGCGAGATATGGCCGGCCCACTGCCACTTCAGCTTGCTAATTCTTTGAGCTATGTCGATAACTTTGGTTCTCTGTCGGATGTATTCGTTACGAATTCTATCCTTCATAGAGACTCCGAGCATAGCTCGCTGAGCGACTTTGAACTGGTGGACCAACCCTATCGTGAGTGTCCAGGTCTCTGCTCCGTAGGCCATGACGGGTAGGACGGACTGATTGAAAGATTGAAAACTTTGGTTTTCTAGCATTGCGGTATGGATTGGACTTGATTCTTTGCTTGATAATGATGTGAATGCATGGGACTGCGGTACTGAATGCTTTAGCTTAGCTAAAAATAGCACTGCCTGCTAAAGTGCAATTATTTGTGTTGTTATTTGACCTCTTTGCAATTGTGTGGTTTATACATTAATCGTTGTGTATGTATGAAAATTTCTGTTTCAATAAAGTTATATCTGTTTATAATAATATGTATATGATGTGTACATTGTGTATCTTATCTATAAATACACGAGTTGTTAATTCTCTTGGCGACCTCTGTGGCGCAGTGGGCGAAGGCCCGTCTACGACGCAGTAGGTTGCGGGTTCGATTCCCGCCTCAGGACAAATGTGTACGATGTACACATGTGTAATGTAGATGTTTCTTCAGGGCGTTCTGGATGTTTTATATCTATAATGAAAAATATCTTTCTATGCAGTGTTTTTGTATGAAGTATATCGGTTATCTAGTACCCATAACACAAGCTCTGCTTAGCTTGGGGTTAGATGTGTGAATTATCCAACTTTATAAAAAAGAACCTTAATTTTTTTCATGTTTTTTCTGAATATTTAGTTAACTTGCGCTACTGTACTGCTGTCCACACTACCCAGCAGGTAAATAATTCTAATTAGACATAAAGTATAAAAACAGGTGCAATAAAAAACTTATATATATACATACGTATGATGGCACAATTTAGTTGTGCGTAGCAGTTGGCCTCAGAGGAACTTTCCGTATTCACAAAGCTCAAAGCGGAAGCCAAAACGTGGTCGTCATTACGTGTATGAATGAGTATAAAGCCCACTAAATAGGGCCTTTTAAACCGGTCATGTTACATTTTTACATTTAGATGTTCCTCACACACCTTTGCCATCTGTCACGTGCTTGGCGCGTGACAGATGGCACGCTCCTGTCATGATATTTCATATTGTTCCAATACACCGCTATAAATTCTTATTACTCACAAAAATGTTCACGTCCCATAAAATCAGGAAGAACCAAAAAGACGGGGAAAATTTTGTCAGCCGTATTCTCCCAAATTGATATAAAGTTACAAAACAAAGTACTGTATTTGCATACGTCTTTGAGCCTTTCATAGAATCGTGAAAATAATTCGGAGAGGCACTGAGTGTAATAGGTACCGAGTCTTGGTACAAAGCCGCTGGGTTTTGTACAGCCTTCGATACGATCTCTGAAATAGAATACTGTTAACTGACATTGGCTGCATTTTGTGGATGATGGAGTCTTACCGAACTCCGAACTTCTTTGATAACGAGACCTTTGACAGTTAACCAGCTAATGTAGCGCGCGTTGGGCAAACAATTCATTTCATGGCTATAATGTACAGATGTACATTAATGCACGATAAATCTCAAAGAAATCAAATAATATCCCAAAAATATTATACCCATTTCTTAGAAATTACTCAAAGTGTCAACTATAATAACCAAAAACGATAAATCTCTTTACATCTTTCCATAGATCGGCGGGAGACCACGCACAACAGTATGTATGAAATATGAAGGAATTTAATTTATTTTACATTAATATATATTATAATGTACATTAATACTCGTATATGTATAAGACCCCAAATCATAAAAAAATCATCCAACACAGGCTCTCTGCCTTATTTAAAAAAATGGCTATAATAATAGGTTTTTGATAGTACGTAAGCCTACTTGATTTTTTAGAAATGGCTAGAATTGTTAATAATAAAGTTTTTCATATATTTTCATCACAAGAAACAAACGAACCATAGAGTTCCATGTCATTTTCCTACTCTCTTGACTACCTCTAGCTTATGGTCAACAAAGCAAGAAGAAGACGACATAAGATTTGAAATTCTTATTTCATATCGTACGCGTATAAAGAGCCTTCGCAGGCCGATGGGCCCCAATGTCTTGAAACAAACGGGGAAATAGAATTTTGTCTCGTTCGAAATAAATTGTCAATTTATCTGATGGGTTTATAGCAGTGCGAACTTTGCCGTTGGAATTACGGTAAAATGGCTTCCTCGACCGGAGGTTGTGTAAAGTATAACTGACGAGCTTCTACTTACGGTTTCACTTGAGAAGTATCGGAATAAAAGTTAATAAAACTTTAACTATACTGTGTGTCTAACATGAGTTTTGACAATCTATACTCGCTAGCGACTGTAGTTAAATAAATGTATGGAAACTTCTAAAGCACCTCTAGCGGATAGTTGGGTACTAAAATGCGCTGTGGACAACTATATGCGTATTTAAGTAACTACTGATGTAACGTCAGGCGATTTAACTGAGACAACTCATGGTAGACACACTGCATAAAGATGGTGAAAACACACGATTGAATTCCAAGACTGTTTTGTTTAATGGATGTTTGTATAGTATTTTCAAATTTAAATTCCTATTTATTTTTTAAGCAGTCAATAGTTTTGGTCACAGGTGCACTGTCTGTGCACCTATGATTGCGCGCACACTTGTGCACTATGTCCTGCTCACCTGGCTAGTCTTTATTGAGACAGCGAAACACTTAGCGACCATAAGTTATGTAAATACAGGAATGGAATATATACGACATTTTAATTCACATACTTTCACGACTTAAAGTAGAAGTATCTATAAATTGTCGAGTCGTGACAAACATAATTTCATATTAATAATATGAGTAAGGATTATGAATGTGTGACTGAAACGGGGTCACGTCATGTGTCAGGATGCCTTATCTCGTAATGGAAAATACCCTTTTACGTCGTTCTTGCGTATGACTGTCACAGAAGTTTTAAACGGAAATGAAGATATGTAATTAATCTTGTTGAAATATTTTTTTAAGACTTTTATGGAGATATAACTGAACAAATTATTTATCAAGTTTACAAAATGCAATGAAAAACTGAAAGTTTATACCTAGGCGCGCTAAGAGAGCAAAATCGAATGGAAACAATTATGTGTTGTTACTAGTCATAGACAAAAGCTTTTAGTGTTTGTTTTTCCTATAATTTAGTTTATATCTATCTCACCTTAAAGTTCAAAGTCTCGAACACCGCCGCAAGATTGCTAATCTCTCGATCTTTTATAGTTTACATTTAAGAGAATGCTCACTTGAACTGCATGACCTGATCCCACCATCCCCCTTCCACTTCAGGACAAGCAGACGCACAGCGCAATACCATCCATACTTGGTGTATGTACCCTCCACTCGCACTAAGCGGTTTTCCTACACCTTAATTATTCGCACCGCAAAGGAATGGAACTCGATCCCTGCCTCTGTTTTTCCGGCCAATTACAATTTGGGTCTCTTCAAGACATGGGTGAATAGGTATCTTCTAGACCTTCGTGATAAAGCGTCGACCGCATCTTCGCTTTCCATCAGGTGAGATTGCGGTCGTCAAATGAAGGTCTATAATAGCGTAACAAAAAAACCTATTTAATGAAGACAAGAACAATTTCACACAACACAATTTAACATGCGCTCACGCGTCTGCTTTTACTTGAAATTGTATGCTCTAAACACTAACACCTTCATGGCCCAAGACGCAGGTGCCATTCTCCACCTCGTTCGGCTGCGGCGCTCCCCTGCGGGTCGCACCGCAGAGGCTGGGCAGTGAATACGTTAAGGTTATGCCTGTCACTTCTTCCGCTGGACAAAAATGTGGACAAAAAAGTGGACAAAAAAATTAAGTGAATTAGAGTCAACTGCACCTTATTTCTTATTTGATAGCAATTGCTATACAGGGTGGGGCAAATTTTTGGCCCCGTTTCTTTTGTAGTTAGAAGGTTTATTTCTTAGGACCTTCTATTTTATTTTGAGTAAAATAATGCATTTATTATTTTTGCAATTACATTTGTCATAAAAACGAGTTGGTCTTAATCGACTCTATTTCCAACCAGGAACACTTTTCCCAAAGTAACATACCAAATCAATCGTAAGTTGTGGAAAAAAAATTAAAAAAACAACCTACAATATCACCCATTCAATGGTTTTTATTCGTATGTAACTACTTTTTTAAGTTGGTAGGCTAATTTTGAAGGCTTATGTCCCTACCCATGTTCGCTGTAATGGAGCTGATTATGTAGTAAAAACAAAAATTTGTCGAAGTGCTTATTTTGCAAGTCTAAAGAACTAAACGATTTGACTCTGACTCTGTCTTCTCTGTCTGTCTTATAATTAAAGCAAGCCATATCCACCCCAGGTATTCATAATTCCACCTCAAACTTCCTCCATCCCTAGAGAGCAACTCAACACTGCATACCCAACACAAACAATAATAAAGAGGGGCTGTTAATCTTGCTTCGACTGTGACCACTTTATTAGACACACTGACAACACTGTATGGAGAAATATATGCCTCAGGGAAAAGTTTCAGGGTTGTAGATTTACTAGAATTGGCAAGAATCAGATTACTTTTGAAATTATTTTATTTTTACTATCGTATTTTAGGTCAACTTTTAGCTAAAGTTTATGATATACATGCATGAGAGAGTCATATGTACCTGAGCGCTATTTAAGAAGTTTCCACTGATATCAAAATTACCTACATTATTGCGGTTGTAAAGGACGAAAAAACACTTTATTAAAATATTTGATACGCAAAAAGAAACTTAATTTGAAGATACACACACTTAAAAAAAAGTAAAGTAAGTTATCAGACTAAAGTTAAGTTTAAGAAAATATGTCTGAAAATATTTTTTCACTTATCAGTCGTTTGAGAACTACTTCAATAACAAAACCTATTATTCTGATCTTTCGTAACAATCTATTGACGAAACCTACCGTAGAGGCAGATAAATCTAGGTATCTAGGCTCACATCGAGCTATCTTTTTTAACCGACTTAAAAAAAGGAGGAGGTTCTCAATTCGTCTGTATTTTTTTTATGTTTGTTACCCTCGGTACTTGACTGGTGCTTCCCATGTGGTCCCATTTTTTTCAGTTCTGACAATGGTATCTATTAAAATTCATGAGAAACTATAAAAATTGAAGTTGGTTTATAGTTTTTTAAAACAAAATTAATTATATAAAAATTGAGTACTCCCCAGTACTCCCCATAATCACTCCCTCGCGATAATTGCGATATTGCGATAGTTTAGTCAAGTTTAGTTATGCAATTATGAGTCATCAGCGGCCGATGGTTTTTATACCATACTAGCTTTTGTCCGCGGCTTCGCACGCTCTATTCAAGTAGCTATGTCCGTCCCCGGGATACCGTTCACCTCCGTGCTAAATTTCGTCAAGATTCGTTCAGCCGGGATCGAAATAAAACTATCCTATGTCCGTCTCCTGGTTCTAAGCTACCTCCCCACCAATTTTCAACCAAATCGGTTCAGCCGTTCTTGAGTTATGAATAGTGTAACTAACACAACTTTCTCTTATATATAAAGATTTTGGCAAAAAACATAAGCGTCACACAAAGGCAGGAGGAATGATTTAGATCGTAACAAAAATATATAGTAATAAGAGGCGACGAGGCAGCAGTAAGTCCTGAAGAACAATTCTACCACTGAACGGTTATCCCCTAACCTCATACCCAGCGCTGCAGCGTGGTGATTATGGGCATTACCCCCGATAACAGCCAATAAGTCGCGGGGAGGCCTGCATCTAGCAGTTGACCTGTAAGGGCTGTTGAGGTGAGTTGAGGAAGTTTTATCTCTACAAACACGTCACTACTCACCTGTATGTTTACACAGGGCCATGTCGAGGAAGTTCTGAGTTCCTTATCTCTAAAAAAGGGTATTTATTAAAGCAGATATTAAAATAATCACATCCAGCGCCCTACCTCTCTGGTCCCCGTTTAAACTTACACCAGCGAAATTTATGGTGCCACTTAGTTTCCCTGCATAGGTGGGAGTGAAGTAACGCAAGTGCTACCAACTTTACTCTGGTGTTTGCACTTCTACTTAAACTTGAATATGCTGATTTGGTGTGATAGAGTTTTATTTGATCTATAATATTTGAAGTTGTCCGTTCAAATTATTAGCTTTCTGCAGTGAACACATATGTGTATAACGCTTAAATTAAATTAAATCATACTGAAAAGTGTTCGTACTGAAATTTATCGTCAGTGATCTTTGTGGCGCAGTGGGCGAAGGAATGTTTGTACGATCTGCAGATATTTGTTCGAGGCGTTCTGAATGTTTTCTATGTATAATAAAAAGGAATAGGTACTATTCGAAAAAATAACAAAGATGTTATTATTATGCGAAAAGTCTCAAGGTTAAAAGTAATTTTAATAAAAAAAATGTTTGTACGATCTGATGATATTTGTTCAGGGCTTCCTAAATGTTTTCTATGTATAAATGTATAACTATGTATAAAAACTATGTATAAAATGTATAAAAAAAATTAAGAATAAGGTCATATTTATTAAGCCTCTTTTTACATGAACAAACGAACATAAATAGTTGCTATTTATGTATTGAAAGTACTACAAGAAATTGTAAGGATTTAAAATAACAGCAAAACATAAGTTTTGGGCAAAATTACTCAGAGCTCTTGAATTCAGAAACAAACGAGTATAACTAAAGCCTGTTCCACAGAAGGGTATCTAGAACAATAACCCTTCATGAACCAGTAACCCAAAATCATTTTTACTAGCCTCCACCTATCTTCATAACTATACTCTGTTTCAAAATCCGACACTTTTACTGTAAACAAAAACAATAGGTAATTTATTTAACAACAAGCGATAACAAGAACAAAGTAACAACTAAAAAAAAGCTTCCCCAACGCAGTATTGCACACGCGTAGCGAAAAAGAAGCCCATTACGATACGAATGAAATAAAGAATAAAAGCAAAAATAACTGTTTTGAGCAGCCACCAGCCATAAAGCCAGTTTTATATGTTTAACCCCTTTGTTTACATAAATATCTCGGTGTCTAGAACCATGTATAAAGGTATAGTAATTAACTATCCCATCCCGTTCTGCCATAACTCCTGAATGGTTAACATTTATGAGTAACACCAAGGACTTAGACTGTACCCTGAGGGTCCAGGAGTTAGTGATAAGAAGTTGGCTTTGGCTAAAAGCCGGATGTTTTGATAGCCGTTACAAGAGTTATGCGGTTTCTATTTTAACGGTTATGTTTGAGTTGTTATTGGTTTGTTAAATGTGGTTTTTGGTATGAAATAACTTCCTGCCATAGCATTTGCTGAGTGTTGGCCATTTTTATTACCAATATTTTGTGTACTTTTGTATTTTGCATGTCTTATGTATTGGTGTATTGGTTGCAAAATAAACGTAATTTTACTTTACTTTTTAAAAAATTGTCATAAGAATTAGGGGAGAGACTGTAAAACACAAGAATGTTATGAAAAGAAGCAGATTTTCTCAATGCGAATGAAAAAAAAAATCATTTTGTACATTCCGTCTACAGTTTATATGTGTCCACTGTTGGACTAGTAGCTTCCTCGATTAAGCGCCAGTAGCTCTTATCATTACAGGTTAATACTATAATTATTTATTTATTTATCAAATTGTACGGTCTAACAATAGCATCCTCAAGATAAGGGTGAAAAGGTATCTTCTAGACTAGACCTTTGTGATACACTCGCTCCATTATGTGAGATTGCGGTCAAACGTAAGTCAATTTCACATAAAAAAATCATAGGTTTATGGCTAACAGCATCTGTAGTCCTTTGTACAGGTTTTAGTTCTCTTTGCACCAAAGTAGGAACCGTAAGTAGGTTATGTGTTTAACTTTAATTTTAATTTATAAATACCTATGGGACCCATTTTTTGACCTGAAATAAATTATTTCATTTATTATTATTGTTTTTATTATAATCTTCACGCTGGGCATGCGGGTTGGGGTTCACAATGTGTTTAATATACACACAAGGAAACTGCTGCTTTTCTTCTGCTAAATTCATAACGACAACGTTCAACGACACCCAGTGTTTATTACACTGCGACGTCAAAGCTTGCTACGTCATAGCAAGCTACGACGTAGGCGGTTTCTTTGAAAAGCTAACGAATAGCCCAGAATTTTCAACTTTAATTTACTTACTTTTAAAGACAGAAGAAAAGAAAAAATCGATGGGCCCTGGATACTATCTTAAATTCTTAAGTACTGAAAGGATTTCATTCCTTTATTTTTAAAATAAAACAAAATAGCATACAAAATTAGAATAAAAACAGGCAGGTGATTCAAACAATTTTCAAAACCTTTGAATGCAATTTTGTTTCTTTTAAAAACTAAAGGAATAATTCCTTTTAGTAAAATGAGCTAACTAAAGGATTTATGGTAGTTCCCCTCTAGGGCCCATCGATTTTTTCCACCCTGTATTAATTACACCAAAAGACTTAGAAACGAACATCCTATTGTTTCCGGCGAATATCTATTATGATTTCCTATAATATCCTTTAAAATTTGCCGGATTAGTAACAACTCTAAACACAACGGCCTCACACAGTATAGTTCACAGACTTGTTGAAAATTTGACTACTCTGCTCAGTAGATTTATAATTTAGTTCGTCTTTACGACGATGGTCGGATTGAGTCGTCTATTATTACGTGTTGAGATTACGGGTTTACGGCTTTGGGGTGTTTACTTATGAAGGTACCTTCGTTAATAATGTATTTGATACCTACACTTCTAATCTGCTTTGGTTACCTTATTAATATATAATATTTAAATATTTAGTTTGATAGTAGGAAAATTTATTTAGAAGGTGAATAAAATAAATTCTTTAATTGATTTTTTACCAAAGAGGGTTAATATGTCGAGCTAAATAAATTTTTATTTTCATTTAATTTTAATAATATAAACAAAACATACTAACATGAAATTTTTGATTTTCTTACCCAAACAGGGAAACCCGGGCCTTCTTATTGAACCTACACCGTGTCTTTTTGTCCATTGTACCTGTAAAGTAAAGAACAATTAAATTAGTATTGCGGAAACCTTTTGTAAAATATTATGTTAAAAAAATATTGAGTAAAAATTCCGTGCAAAACCTTCTCCGTTGAGATATATCAAAATGCATTCGCATGCATTTTTTTACTTTCTCTGATTGCATGACATTTCAATTAGTTGGAGGCGATGCATGCTCTTCTAATATTTAGAGTTTTTGTTTTCTTGGTCAGGAAACATTTAAATACTCTTTATATTATTATAATTAAATACAATGCAGAAGTTTGGTTTATCAACGAAAAACAAACACACTTTCTTAGCTAAAATAATATTGAAATTTTACCCAAAACTCATATATATTTCTTATTATTCGCGTAGCAAAAGTTTTTGCAGATTATGCCGTTTCTTCACGTGATTTTATAAAAGCCTAGTTTGGTCCTCGGGGCCTCAAAACTTTCGTCCGGGAACCAATAAATCTCGGACTGTTACGGTATGATGTTTATTGAGCATTGCTTTCTGAAAATCACGGTATGTGTTGCGTGTCAGTAGTAATGAAGGGTGTCTCAGTTGGCACTTAGTGTATAATATCAATATGAAAAGAAAACCAACTTTTTCAAGTTTCTTGTTTGTGTTGCCAATTTAAGATAATTTTCTAGTGCCTATTGAGATATTAAGTTCTATTTTTTTCTCTATAAAAAGGCAAATCGAAAACCCCTCATTGCAATAAAGTTTTGTATTTATATTGCATCATTCTCATCGGATATCACAGTCAAGTAGATGGACTCTATCAAAACAAGGACTAATCTGGCGTGAACGATAGGCAAGAATCCTTAAAACGTATTTGCAAGAATCTTAGAAAAAATTGACAATCAGTTTTGCAATCATTCGGAAGACAACAATTACCATCACCGGTTAGATTAACTCTAACCTATGTAGCTGGGAGTAATGTGAAACGATTTCCAGCAAGTAAACAACGGGCAAACTTGTAAAAGTTTATCTTCTGTACGTAATAGCTTACTGTGGCAAATGTGTTCTTGCGTGATTTACGCGCTGAACGCACCGGCATCACATTGATTTATCACTTTTGGCTCAGAGTTAGAATGTCACAGGTTTTATTAGAGGGGATTTTTCAGTGATTTCTCTCATTTTTTACGGGTCGATGGATATCTGTTACTTAGGTGACTGAATTTGGTCACAGCGTTATGAAAAGCGCGCAAAGTTGTGGATTTTTATTCGTGTATCTTCTTTTGACATCATTTGGATTAGATCAGAAAAGCTTAGCAAAAACGCTTCAGCTGCTGCTAATATTGTGTTATTGACTAAATATTGTACATGATAAAGTTACCTGCCCATTTATTTTTGTTAACCTTTTGATAACCTTCCCTGCCTATTTTTTTACCTTATCCTCGAAACGAACTTCATGCTATTTTTTTATTAGTATCAATAACGACATAATCTCAGCAATCATTATGAAATAGGAGTTCAAAATAGAGTATAATAAATGTACCCTAAGACAATCTTTCCTAGATGGCATGTTTCATGAAACAGGCCATCAAGAAATATTATCTTAAACATTGATCGTCATTAAAAATTCAAGAAACAAGAACAAATTACACATCCCATCATATAGATTACGAAAGGTAGTGAAATCATTTGTGGGCAATTGCGTAAGATTCTATAATAAGCTTCCATCTGAAGCAACTGAGCTCCCTATTCGTAAATTTAAACTGTACATAAAACGAAATCTTATCAAGAAAGCCTATTACTCCGTAGATGACTACGTCAATGATGTTAATCCTTGGTAAGACCAGTTAGACTTAGTTATCCAAGATTGTATTAGTTGATAAGCGATAAACTTGCTAGTGGTTTCTTTTTCTCTTCTTCCGCTAGTGGACAAAAAATTGAAGTGAATTAAAGTCAATTGCACCTCATTTCTTGTTGATAGTAATAACTATTTATCAAGCTGTTTATATAGTAAAAATTTGACTTGTCTAAGTACTTATTTTGTAAGTCTAAAGAAATAAACGATTTGACTTGACTTGACTTGACTTGACTTGACTTGACTTGACTTGACTTGACTTGACTTGACTTGACTTGACTTGACTTGACTTGACTTGACTTGACTTGACTTGTTGACTAGGGTTCGAATGTTCGAGAAATCTTATTTTATTTAATTTATTTATTTATTTAACAAAATCCACAGTCCTTATTCTGCATAAACTTAAAATACATGTGTTTCTTACGACCAATAACGATTTACATTTTATAGGTGGATAATTTTAAACTGACAGTCAAAATTATCCACCTATAAAATGTAAATCATCCTATACAGGATGAAGCTGGTGCGTGACGTCACATGGTTTTTCCGCACTAATTGACCGTGACGGAGTGAACTGTGCGGGTAAGTGGACGTAAACCGCAGCTTGCGAGTAAACGATGTATACAGCGGAGACAGTAAGCTGTCTGTTTACAGTAGAGTAAACAGACCGTAAACTACAAGTACATGGGGACATGTAAAACAGCCGCTTATCTTCATGGATAAGCGGCTGTTTTAGTCTATTTTATTGTTTATTGTTTATTTATAAAAAAAACTTATTCTGATATTGCATTTTAGCATTCTCTAAACCCGTAAGGATTTGTGCAGAATGTTACATTCCTCGGGTTAGGTACAATGTTGTCTATGAAGTGTGCGAACATAATAGGTAGATACGGGTACTATACTAACTAGTTCGTAAAACTCATAATCATTACACTTATTTTATAAAAAAATAAATATGTACCTACCTCAGTACTAATATTTTTAAACAATGTTTTAAGGTAGGTAGGTAGGTATGTACATATTACCAAATAGTAGAAATATACAAAAGTAGATATTGTTCCAGAGTGGCTTTTATTGTCTCATTAGGAGTCTACTAAAGTCTAACAATGGTAAAAAGTGACGTAGGTGGGTGCCTATAGCAAACAAGCAAGCAAAGTCCGAAATGTATAAAAAAAAGACGTGTGGCACTCGGGAACTGCCGCGGTAAAGCTATTGCATAGCATTTTGTATCAACTTATGCAATTATAATTTTATTTATTTATTTTATTCATGCAGTATTGCTTTTTCTTTGATATTAATTCAAGTTACACTTTTTGAGCGTGGTGACCCTATACACCTATATACTTTCTCATAAACAGCTGCTTATGTATAGGTCCGATTTCGGAGCAGCTCGTCTCGATTCGTGCGAGTTTCGTAGAGTCGTACAATACGTCTAATCGCACGCACACAACGCCGTGTCGAAGACTGCCGAACTGAAACGACGTTAGACGATGCACGGCCTTCAAGCCACACCTCCTTGCCCGGCGGAGTGGGGAGCGTGAGGTTTTTTCGTTACGGAATTTCTGGATTCGGTCCCCGCGCTCAAGGCCCGCGATAGAAGCTATGCAATAGCATAAAAATTTTATAAAATTTTTGAAATTTTTGGAAGGAAAGTTAGACATTCGGTGAATGGACATTCAGGGAAATAGAGCAGGAAAATGAGCTACCCTATTCGTAAATTAAAATATACATAAAACGAAAGCCTATTTCATACTATTTATATAGCAAAAAAAATTATTCGTCGAAGTACCTACTTATTTGTAAGTCTAAGGAAATAAACGATTTGACTCTGACTTTGACTCGAAATATACAGACTGAATATTCGAGGAATTAGACCTAATAGACCGACCCTCTGTTGGTGGTTCTTGTCAAATTACAATTACAACTAACGGAAGACCAGCGCTGGCTAGAACTCTTCCGGGAGCCTAGCAAGTATTTATGCTGAGTTAGGGCCTTTTTATAACAACTTTTATATAACTACATCCTTTAAGATTGTATTTTAATTCTACTTACTCATAGTTGTAGGATACAATTTTCGTATACTAAGTTTTTTCTGTTGTTATAAATAAATGTATTAATTTCTTTCTTTCAAATTGTCGCCGTGTCTGTTAATAAGGTATGCAGACTTTTTAAGTTTGTCAACCCTGTAACCAACGGCAATATTGTAAAACTTAGGGTTGACAGATTAATTGGTAAACTTTACAGCATATTGAATTATGTACTTGGTACAAAGTCTGATAATATCTAGAATAGTTCCAAACCTTGGTAACAAAAAGTAAACTTGCTAGATAGAACAGAAATAAACTAAGCCCTGGCAACGTTAAGAGTATACATGCAAGACTGATTCTCTCTCTCTTTCTTATTTTTATAATACACTAGCTGCGGCCCGAGGCTTCACACGCGTTGTTCCTATGCAAACGTTTAAAGGTGATTTTTATCCCACGGGAACTGATTTGTGGGACAAAAAGTAGCCTATGTTTAATTCCAGGATAAGAATTACCTGTGTGCAAAATTTCAACCATATCCGTTCAATAGTTTTGGCGTGAAGAGGTAATAAACATCCATCCATCCATACATCCATATCCATAGTGTGATTAAAGAGTTCTTCATCTTTATAAAACGTACAAGACGTCTATAATCCCTTTGTAATAGCGTCCATTCAGAACCCATAAAATTAGACAAGATCGCAGTGCGTGACGTCACGGACCCCGTCCAACTAATTGTCCATGGCGGAGAGTAAGCGGGTAAGTGGGCAATTACCAGCATCTTGCCAAAACTAGCTTGATTCTTGTAGCAATTTGTTAATAGTAAGAGTGTGTGGTTTGGTTTGCTTTGGTTTTACGGGATACCTAAAGCTGTCGGTAGCCAATCATAACTAAAACTTAGTTGCTACGAATTTTACTAACTAGAAAAAATGTAAACTTTGTTGCAAGAAAGATGTGAAAAAAAGAGGAAATAATTAAATAAATCTTTAGTTTCAATTTGCTAGTGTGCATGTTACAGTATAGGACAGGAAGTTCATAATATTATATCTTTACGAAAACACGAACTTCAACTTCAATTAATAAAATGCTTTTTTATTCTGTACGAAACACAACCCATGCTTCAGTACAAAGGTTGTGTTGCGTACGGTTGTGGAAAGAGAGAATTGAATGTATTGCAGAGATTTCTATCAGACGACCATGAAAATGAAAAATGTAATAAAATAACAATAAAGTTAAAATTAACACGTACCATACATATATCACTAGGGATCTCAAGAAAATACCAACAACAATTCATGACCCGAGCGTATTTGGTTTAGTCACTGCGATCTGCATGACTGCAATAAATATTGTAATATTAAACCACGAGCATAATCAAGTAGCACAACATCTCAAAAACATAATCAAAAACATCTCAAAACAGACCGCCGTGTCGTGTCCTTAGAAACCTGTCATGTTTTATTCATGTCCTCTGCACCGTCTATAAAAGTCAAGCTATTATACAAGTTACAAGGACGCAAAGTGGCGTGGAGAGCCTAATGCTGGCACTTGCGTACTTTTTCAGGACTTCACGGCCTTGCAGGGCACTCACCTCTTTTTACCTAAAGACTGTCTGTGTTCGACGGAACGGGAACGGAGAAAGAGAAATTTAATTGCTCAAAGGGCAGAGGACGTTTTCAAATATTAGCTTGATATATTTTACGATAGTTATTTAAAACGGGATATTTACCAAGATTTGAGTTCAATATATTAAACTCATCGTGGATGACTTAACCATGATGGATTTATAATATTTAAAATTTACGATATTCGTATAGGTGAGTTACGCTTCACGTCCTATTATGATCGACTATGAAACGTAACTATTTAAACGTAAGAAAGTGTTTTTACATTTCTGTAGCTTCCGACAGGTATGTAAAAACACTTTCTGAAAGTGTTTGTAATAAATCCACCAGGATCCAGTAAATTGATAAAAAAAATATAAATAATGATAAGTTTAACTATAATCCTTTCCGATATATCAACTTAAGTAACGATGGATATGACAGCATTATATCAATCTATCCTTACCCATCGAGCATGTAGAAAGTTAGTAAACAAACGAAAACAAAAATAACTAAATCTCACTTGTTTGTCGAGTTTCAGATGTTATAAGCAATATTTATTGACTATATAATTATTTCTGTGATCAAACCGAGCCAAATTTTACATTTATCTGACACTCCGAAGAACTTAGCGGAACAAATAGGTATAGTTCTAAATGACGTCACAAGTGTTTGTCTCATTACGTCACGTCAAGTTACAAATGGATTCAAACCCGCTGGCAAACTTTGAGCTGCTCCATGAGTAGGGTTCTAAATGTTACTTTTATAGTTGTGCTCACTCAAGTCTTGTGTCATACTGACGTTAAATACACTGAGGTATATGGGAACAGGACTATAAGTTTGTAGTTTGGCATAGTGCCTAACATAGTTCTAAGTAAACTTCTAAAAAGGGTTAGTGCCTAGCCCAACAGTTCCACCCATAAAAAATGATGCTCGGTCAAAACGCCTAGCAATAGGTATTTATTTCTTCTAAACATAAAAAGGTATAATTAATAGCCATACACTAAAGCGTATAAGCCATAAATAACCCTTTTTAAATAAGTTTCTTTGTTGGGTGTAGTTAGGCTTAGTTACTGATATCTGTGGTTAGTGCTAATGATTAGTGCTAGAAGATGGCGCCGTTACGCTAGCGCACTAGCGTCACATCAACGACTACGTCCTCCTTGATTATATCATCTTCATCAGCCTATACAAGGGAGGTCTGTTAAACTCAAATGGTTTTTGACATATTTCAGTACCTAATTTAATGTCAGGTTTTTTTCTTAGGTCGATAGATATTTTAGGGTTTTTCCCAAAGTCTCACGGGAGACGTTGCCGATTCTTATCGTCTCACGAAAAGTCAGAGAGCATTTTTATTACAATCTACAACATCTATCGATCATGCTTTTCAAGAATGGCCATAAACAATGAAGCAGTTGAGCTACCTTAACATTGTTTACAACAGTTTGCAATTGGTTCAACTGTTGAAACGTAAAATTTTAGGTTTTCATATAGGTACATATTTTTTATTCAAAGACATCTGTCTATATGAAATGTATTGTCTCACAATTGACATTAACTGTCACTTTGATAGTTACTGACATCCAGGGCAATAATCATCAGTTAAGTATAATAAAAGACAGATTTTGTCAATATTAAAAACAACAAATATTTTGCTGCTACTACAACTGTAGGCCTAGCACGGATATTGTTGGCTAGGGTAGAATATAAAATAAATACGTCACTTTGTCATCGAATGCGTAAAATATTTGAAATTCATATCTTCAACTTCAATAATTTGCGCAATGTATGACGATGCGATGTCATTTTTCTCTATTCTACCCTAGACAATAATCTCAGTGCTAGGCCGGCAGCTCATGCTAGAGTAAAAAAAAACCTTCGAAGCTTTTCTAATCTTATAGTTTGTTATTAATTCAATAAAGTAGCCCTTAGTTCACTTACAAGTAGAGGCTCTATTCCATGCCAGGCCCAAAATCACTTGGACTGATAGATCAGAGAATACATTGATTGCTTTGAAAATAGAAAAGTTATTTTGTTATCTGAACTGTCATTTCATTCCCAATTTCATTGTTCCAAAACTCAATTCTCGTTGCGAGTTCTCTACTATTTGATTTAGTTCACACAGAGATCAGCCCGTTGCCACTGGCCGTATAAAAATAAAACCTTCTTCAAAAGTAATCATTTAAAGTGGAAAATAATAATTAATTTTGTTTCATGAAACTATAAAAACTATAAATCGCTTTAAGCGATAAGGCCGCCAGTTCTATTGCTGTTCTTGTCCCTTTATCTAATTATGTAGGTAAATTTATGTTTTATTAAGGTGATGAATAAAGAATTATCTATCTATCTATCTATCTATCTATAAACCAACCTCAATTTATATTGTTTATTCATAGATTTTTATGGAGCTCATTGTCAGAACTGGACCTTATTCAAATGGGAACACACGGAGAGCACCAGCTTTCATATAAAAAAAGAATCATGCAAATCGGACCACCCAGTAAAAGTTCTGAGGTAACATAAAAAAACAGTCGAATTGAGAACTTCCTCCTTTTTTTGAAGGCGGTTAAAAGGGTTCGATCCAGCTTCAAAATATAACAAAAATATAACCGTCACCAGACTGTATCTCACGAACCGTTATAGTTAGACAGTTCAAATTTTCACAAATGATGTACACTCGAGAGCAATGAATCCGGGTCACTTAAAGAATCCTAAAAATCGTAAATTGGAGTATTGTAGATTGGTCAAAAGTTATGCTCTCCGACGAATCAAAATTTATGCTCTACAAGCACGATGGAAGACACAGAGTGTATCGAAGACCAGGGGAAAGATTCAAGCAAGCATGCATCGAAGAAAAAGTAGCCTACGGTGGTGGGTCTGTACTTGTGTGGGCCGGAATTTCTTCTGAAAGTCGCACAGAGCTGGTGATCATAGAAAACGGCTCTTTAACTAGCGTAAGATATGTGGAAGAAATCCTCAATGATCACGTTGGTCCATTTATGGTCAATTTAGGTGAGGATGCTATATTTATGCATGACAATGCCCGACCTCATACAGGTTGGATTGTGAATGACTACCTTCAAGAGATGAACATTACTCGTATGGAGTGGCCAGCGCGCAGCCCGGATATCAACCCGATCGAGCATGCTTGGGACGAGCTAGGCAGATGCGTAAAACAACGAAACCCTCCCCCAATCACGCTTCGTGAGCTCAAAATTGCTCTCACAGAGGAATGGGAGAATATTCCCCAAAATCGTATAAGGAACTTGGTGTACAGCATGCCAAACCGCGTAAACGCAGTAATGGAAGCACGAGGAGGCAATACGAAGTATTAAAATTCAAGAAAATCGTAATAAAGTTCAAAAATTTCATGTTTCCTATTTTTGTTTTAAGGAGAGATCAGCAGTTTTTTTCTTTATGTAATTTTGTGTTAGTAAAATGTATGGTGACTCATATTTTTTTACTTTCATTTAAGGAGTATTACATTGTCTATTAAATACAATTTATTGCATTAACCTATCATTTTTAGTTTCCAAGATTTTTAACATTCTTTAAGTGACCCGGATTCATTGCTCTCGAGTGTATTTCTGTTGCTGCTTTAATAAAAAACAGAATAAAATTAATATTCAAGGGGGCTCCCATACAACAGACGGTTTTTTTTGAGATAGGAGTGGATGCCAAATCCGTGACTAAGGTCCAATTTCACCGTTGAAATTGAACTCGTTAACTGACGTTAAATCAAAACTCGCTTACGCATTGACTGAGTTCATTTGGTACATTTTACATTTCACCAGCATGAACAAAACGCAGTTAGCGCGAAACTTGTATAAACATCCTGAACGCCCGATATTGGCGGTTCAGCGTCTATAAACGTCGCGGCGTCGTCGTGTTTAATAACTGTCAATGTTGTTGCATTTCTTTTTTCGTTATTGTCTATGATTTTATGTAAATCTGAGGTAAATGATCGTTTACGTAAACACGATCAAAATTTAGCTCCAAAAAGCCGGTGAAATCGGTTTGACTCTAAACGAAATTTAAGTCGATATAAGAACACGTTAACTTAGAAACGAGTTTAGTTGAACGCGATTTAAGATACTAACGGTGAAACCCCCCTTAGAGGGTTTGTTTTCTCATAAATCATGGTCATGACTTCTTTCACGATTTAATTGCCAGTCTGTTTAACATACAGTATCATACGAAAATCATTTTCGTCATCATCATCAGCCTATAAAAGTCCACTACTGGACATAGGCGCCATAGCGCCATAGCGCCCTGTCTCCAGCTTGACGCGTCCAGCATCTGCCTGCAGTCTTTCGCAGATCGTTATCCCACCTGGCCGGAGGGCGCCCTACACTACATTTTCCGAGTCGAGGTCTCCACTTAAGAACTCGTTTACCCCATCGGTTGTCTGTTCTTCGCAAGATATGGCCGGCCCACTGCCACTTCAGCTTGCTAATTATTTGAGCTATGTCTTAACTTTGGTTCTCTGTCGGATGTTTTCGTTACGAATCCTATCTTTCCAACATCGATATACCGTAAACGCGGGGCCTGATTCCACTAACACAATCGCCTCACTAAGACAATATTATCACTTCATTAACGCGTAACAATCACCGCCATTCACACCTTTTGGTATTCTACTAACACGATCTTTTTTTGTTTATGCCATATCTATGACTATTACGATTATGATTATAAGCCCCACCACATTATTGACACGCTATTATAAGTCATAGAGATTGTAATCTTATGGTAATAGAATACCAAATAAATTTACGACTAAATCTCTATCATAATCGTATGGCGTCATTATAGCATTTTGTTTAAAAATAGTGGAATTAGGCCCCCGCATAGAACGCTTCTCTCTACTAAGGATCACCGCATGTTTTACATGATAAAGGAAAAGACCCATACGATGAAAGCAGTATTGTGTCCTTGTTTTGGATTATGTAGAATGTCAAGACACATAATGGAAAACTCGATTTAGCGGTCACGCACGTTGCAACCATGTATTCGGATCAATGCTGAATAGGTTCACACTGAAGAAGTGTGTAGGTAGATAACTACCTTTTTTGATATAGAATAATAGGGGATTTCCTTTTTGATGGGATTTACGTAAAAAGTACACGGTGCCTCTGTGTAGCCTAGCTCAATCGATCCTGTAGGAAGTTTAGATAAAGATAAAGACAAAATTCATTTAAATTTATTTTACTCAAAGACAAACAAAAGAAATGGTAGGTATAGTCAGCAAAAATTGCGCCTTACCACCACAAGGGTGAATTTTCTGTGAAGTGAATAGTTGCCAACCCCGGCTTGCTCGATATATTTTGTTTTTAACGCAAAGCAAAATAGTTTCAAACTGAATAGGCATTACGTTTGGCGATGGTACATACAATAATAAAATCATTAAAACTAATAAGTACGTACTTAAATCTAACAATTCACTATACATTGGGTAAAAGTTAATTTTTTTTTAAAAACTATAAACCGACTTCAAATAAATGAATCTCGTAGTCAGAACTGGACCAAATTAAAACGGGATCACACGGGAAGCACCAGTTTTTAAATAAAAAAATAATCATGAACATCGGACCATAGTCTGAAGTAACAAACATAATAAAAAATACAATTGAATTGAGATCCTCCTCCTTTTTTTGAAGTCGGCTTTTTTTAAGTTATCTCTGCATTTTGCAGTTTAGGCCGAATACCCCCTGAAATTTTCCCTAGGTTCACTAAAATCCATTCAAAAGATCACTGATAATACAATACACTACGAGTACATACATAGATAGATATTTTTTATTATACATCACGCCACAGAACGCCCTGAACATATTATCTGCAGATCGTACACACATTTGCCCTGAGGCGGGAATCGAACCCGCAAAAATGACCGAACATCCCGCATTACCGACATCGTTCATGTTAGAGAAAAAGAATCCACAAAATCTTATGACATGCCAAAAGCTACCACGAATTAGGAGTTAAGGTAAATAGTACAATGTGTGGCGAGTAGTGAGCTGTGTGGTGCTGGCTTAGAATTTGCACCACCCCAACTCTTCCCATGGGTGTCGTAAGAGGCAGATGCTGTGCGAAAGCTGTGCAGCTGCCGATTTATGTGACAACGTTTACTCATCAGGACGTATGAACGAATTCCCAGAAAAGATGTTCATGAGATTTTTTATGATATAACAAGATTTCTTGGAAGCACTATCGTTAGTAAGATATTGCGGACATGTTTGTCTTAAATTCTGATAACGATTATGGACGTAAATTGCTTTATATTCTTTATTATTAGCCTCTTTTGAATATAATAACTACCTACTTACTTAGTGATCATCGGACGATTACATTTTAATTGACGTCCAATTTTATATCGGATAGTTAGCATGATGTTATAAAGTTAAGTGCGTAAGAAATAAATTAAATAACTTTTTGTTTTTAATCTAACTATCTATTAATTAATAAATAAATACATCATATTATTACAATCTAGTCTAAGACTAATGAGTAATTTAAATTTGACTTAAACTGCTAAAATACTCAGATAATAAGAATGTGTCCATTAACACCTTTCTTAATTTCCTTCCCAGTATTTAATTCCCCATCTCATAAACGAACTACCAATAGATATTAAAAATAAGATAAACGAGAAAAACATTAAAACTTTTTTAATTAAATATTTTTTAGCAAAACCTATTACCTGAATTGGAGTACCCTGTACTGTACTGTATAGTTGCTATATGCGGCTATAAGCGGCTAGCTTCACCACTTATTTATTTTATATTTTATTTTCTCATATTTCTTATTTTCATCATTTTATTTCCATGTTTTTTATTATGTAACCGTAGTAACGAGATGTCTTTGTTTTTATTTGCTGATGTTGTCTTAACATTCTTTTTATTTTACGAATTTCTTGTCCTGTTATGTTGTTCTAAATTTATTTTCACTAGCAAGTAGATGTCCTAGATTTAACGCATTGGAGTGTACTCTGTAATGTTATGTCTGGTTTTAAATAAAGAATTGAATTGAATTGAATTGAATTCACGCCCAATGAACAAACCTGTTATTAGCATCACTCCGGTCGCTGATATGAATAGAAAATGCATCTAACATACGAGTGTGTTTATATTTTTATTGTTTGTAATTTAGATTTATTAAATAATTAAGTGTTTTAGTTGTAAATTATTGGACATTGGGATATTTATATGTAAATTAGATGAGAACCCAGTGCCTAGATAAACCTAACATAGGCTTTAAGGCATTGCCAACATTATGTAACAATGTTAAATGAATAAATTATCTATCTATCTCTATATATCTATCTATCTCTAATGTCTCTATTTAAGGCGAAGACACTTTGTTCATGTATTATTTTTATAGACACTTACACATCACTAAACTAACCCAAAAGGTTTTGGTTTTTGTTTTACACATAACACTGGGTGTGAGTGCTTACGCACTAATATAAGAAATTCTGCATTGCGTAGATTTACGCCATGAACATTCACACCATGTTCAATACAAATCGTCGGTATTAGGTACAAGTTCTGTTTAATTTAATAATCCCTGTATACCTACTTGTATGTCAGGCGGAACCCCGAGGCGTAACTATTGTAATATCAGCTAAGGCTCGGCGCACATGGGCGTATTACAGGCAGCCAATACGGAGCGAAGAAGAAAATTAAAAGCTGCAATGACAAAAATCACGGTGTTGAAGGAGTCTACACACGTTCTACCTACGTGTGTCCTTTAAACTGTGGTTTTTGACTTGCTGTTTTGGTGGCGTTGGTTATACGTTGGTGTGTAGGTACACATTTTTTTGAAGTTATACGATGGTGTGTACTACATACCAACGTATAACCAACGCCACCGAAACAGCTCGCGGAAGGAAGGTCTGATTTTCGTGGCTCGCCGGCAAGATGTGGCCAGCCAAACTTCAAGTCTAAGAGTAAACACACCATGGCGCCGCGTAAGCTGGTAAATAATGTCAAAAAGACGAAATCAGCAACGATTGAAGTCAAGGAGTAACGGGGGCATGCCGCCATTGTTTGTCGCAAAAATCACGTCATCATTGTTGCGTCTGATATGTCGCTACAATAATTAATTTTGTTTAAAAAAACTATAAACCGACTTCAATTTTTATAGTTTTTTCATGAATTTTCATTGATTCCGTTGTCAGAACTGAACAAAATTAAAATAGGACATGTAAAAAATCATAAGAATCGGATCACCCAGTCAAAAGATCTGAGGTAACAAAAAAAAATAATTTAAAACAAATACAGTCGAATTCATAACCTCCTCCTTTTTTTGAAGTCGGTAAATAACGGCGCACACCGTCGTCGGTAAAACGTTGCCAACATCAACTGCCATGCCTTTTTTCTTTGCAATGCAGCAGCATTGCTGTTTGGCGGTTTGAATTTAGGTTAATAAATAAATATATATCTTAGTATTTATGTCTACCTGATAGGTACATACAAATCATCACAATTTATCTCTACTAACTTGGAAATAGGAAAGGTAATAGTGTACTTTATTAACACCAGATGTTGGATCAAGGGTCCTCGGTACCTCAACAAACTTGCTAAGGCCCATACACCAGTGAAAGTGGCACCCCCAACAATTTTATCTTATTATTACGTTAAACGCAACAAGATTTTAAAATCCATCGTTCAGTTTGTGGTATCCATTATAAGTTATTTATTAACGCCTCTGTAATAGTTTCATTTTGTAAAGCTTACGCAGAGATACGAAGTTGCGCTTTTTGGCCACCAAACTCTATTTTCGCATCTCCTCCTAAACTTTATGAGATAAAACTATTAAAGAGGTATTAAAAAATACCTTATATTAAATACCACAAACTGAACGATGGATTTTTAGAAATTCCTATGATAAACGTTAAAATGTGTTAAAATAGGTATCGCTGTCATATTGGCTCGGGTATGCGCCTTAAGTCGCAAATTGGCGCCGCACCGACTGTGTCAGGCCACCATTCAACCGTATTGCGAAATGGCAGCACATTATCCCTCTGTCATGTTAACGCCGCATTAGATTACTGTAATGAAATACTCGTGTAAGAAAACGAAAGAATGTTGGAAATTTTTCGTGACGTTCAGACGATGATGGAATATTTGGATGTCGACGATAAACGACAAAACCGCTGGGATAACGTGTTCTTTTTTTTTCAGAAATAGACTCTCGTTTGACCGCAATCTCACCTGATGGAAAGCGAAGATGCGGCCGACGATGTATCATGAAGGTCTAGAAAATGACTACTCCGGACCACATTTCGAAACACAACAGAGTTGCTTCACGGACTGGCTTAGTCCGGAGGGTGGTGACAAGCCACGGCCGAAGCCTACCACCAGAGGGTACCGCTCTGAGCACCACCCAGAGGACGTGTAGGGTAACAGAGGGTCAACACGTACGGACGTGAGCGATACTGTCCCCCAATCTTGAGTGTTAAGTTAACAGCGAATTGGCAAAGGTAGAGTGTAGCAACACCCAAGCCAGGTGGGATGATGACCTGAAAAAGCCACATATTAAAAACTAAAATTTAATTGAACAATATTCTATTAATAAATAAATATAAATATAATAATGCTGGACTATTCACACAGCATTATCTAGCCCCAAGCTAAGTAGAGCTTGTGTTATGGGTACTAGATAACTGACATACATAATACAATACACTACATAGATAGATATTTTTTTATTATACATAGAAAACATCCAGAACGCCCTGAACAAATACCTGCAGATCGTACAAATATTTGTCCCGAGGCGGGAATCGAACCCGCAACCTCCTGCGTCGCAAGCGGACCTTCGCCCACCGCGCCACAGGGGTCGTCTATCGTCTAGTAATAACGCTATCACACTAATATTTATAAATGCGAAAGTTTGGATGGATGTATGGATGGATATATGTGTGTTACCTCTTCACGCCAAAACTACTGAACGGATCGGGCTGAATTTGCATACAGGTCACAAAATCACCTCTAAACGTTTCCATAGGAACAACGCGTGCGGAGCCGCGGGCAGCTAGTATATTATAATTATTTCTAAACGATTGTAGGTACTTTTCAATTAATTATGCCTTGATTGACAAGCTAAGTTTTTAAAAAAAATCTTGTATTTGGCAAGTAACTAGTGCACCTACTTATTTTAGTTATGCCTTGGGTCCGGAATATGCACTTTGTGCATATCAGCTTGTACTCATAATGGTAAGTAGTAAGTGAAGTTAGTAGATGTTCATTAAGTTCATGCCTATGCCCAGAAGTGGAGGCTGATTGCAAAATAATTCCACACAAATATTTAGTTTTCTAAAATCAGAAGTCTGTATGTCATCACCATATTATTACACGCTAATGTTTGTATGGATGTATGGATGTTTATTACTCTGTCATGCAACAGCTACTACACGGATCAGGCTAAAATACATATAGGTATTTTAGCCTGATCCGTGCTGCTACTTACTTAAAACTACTACAGGTTACGTGAATGTATTTTAGCTTGAGCCGTTTAGTAGTTTTTACATTTAAACAAAAATTCGCTAAGTAGCCTGTGTATTATTTCGGGTCTAGAGTTTTAAGCCCGGAATAACACACAAGCTATTTTTTATCTCTTACCCGTCAAGCGGCTTGTGATCACCTTATACACACAGGAAAAAAGTCAATATGGCGGCTTGTGTACACATGGTGCTCATAAGGCGCTCGGGGACATTGTTTTTGTCCTTACCATAAATGTCGGAATGATGGACTTCCATTGGCTGAACTAATGTCAAGCTTCATTCAATACGAAACGAAATACAGCCAATAAAATCAAATTTCGAAAAAATCGACCGGAAATTGTAACCATTTGAGCAAAATTGCCAAGCACCCCGCGAAAGGCCCAGTATGCCGCCATCTTTGAAAAATTTGCGCAACAGCAAGATTTTTAAAAAAAATCTCAAGAACGACTCTTTGAATATACCTCGTTGATTATTCTTTGTATTTACTGGGAAGATACTGTAGATTATGTGTAAATTTATAGAATCACCAAAAACGGTAAAATTTTAATGAAAAAACGTGACTAACTTTTGCATCGTGCATTTTTGCAAATCCAAGTTCCATGTCCGCTTTGATTATAAATGATTTTCTTTAGAATTATGGGGTTTTATGGTTCTATATGTTGATAAATAAGCTAGGTAATTTATCAAGGAATATTTAGATACCAAGAAGTAAGTACCTGCTTATAGCAAAAGCAGGTAGAAATCATTTTGCGTAAAGCTTGTCAACCCACAACGGCGGCGGGACAAACAAAGGCCGCCCGCCCAGCCGTTGTATGAAGGTGATTCACCAGTGAAGCGCGCGCGCTGTACGCGGTGCACGCCTAAAATGGCGTCCGTGTTTTGTTTTAGATTGTGAACAGTATTGTGGTGTATTGTGTTATAAAGTGATGTGAATACATATTATTATGCGTAAATACCTATGCTACCTACTAAAAGTGTTAGTTTTGGTGAATATCTATTGTGAAGTGAAATATGATGCAAATTGTGTCACGATTTTGACTCGAAATCACGAACTTGGAAAGAAATTAAACAATTTCTGTATCATGTAAGTATTATTCAATTATTTTAACGGCATGAGCTATTAGGAAAGGTTACGACGAAAACAATGATGTATGATTTATAATAATATAATTATACCATACTCCCGTAAAATTGCTTTTTCTGATGACGGTCACGTCAATCTTTTCGCCGGTAAAAACGTGCCGGCGCTCAAGCGACATGTCGTCGTGACGGGACGGCTAGCGCTTGGAGGGAATCAGGCGCCGTGAGATAGAAATAACCTTTAAATGTTTCCTTAGAAACAACGCATGCGAAGCGATGCGAAGCAGGCAAAAACAAGAACGAAAATGTTTGTATGGATGTTTGCTACTCCTTCACGCACTTCACAATGGGTAATAACTTAATGGATCAGGCTGTAATTTTACATACAGGTAGATCTAGATCTACCAAAAATAAATAAAAAAATGTAGCCTATGTGTTATTTCAGGCCTAGGCCTGACATTTTTGTTCAATAAATCAGTTCCCGTGGGATAGAAATCACAATTAAACGTTAACATAGCAATAGGGCGTGCGAGGCCGCAGGTAGAAACTAGAACGAAATAATTTCGTCATCGGAGATGAAAATTTCAAAAATATTTAACATAAATTCTCATTAGTTTAAAATTATGCAACAAATTGTTGCCATTTTAAGCTCTGGTTTAGCAATTAGCCTATTTGTCAACCGCTTTACCACAAAAACCATTAATTTCAAGCCGACTATTGCAAATAATTAGGTAATTAATAACGAGTAAATTGACAACAAATATCAAAATGATAGCTGACATTGCTAGAGAGTTGTGGTTGGATTCAATGGTGTTATTTTGTTTTGTCTTATTTTGAAATCACATCTATAAAAAAATGGTTGTCTATAAAGTCGGCTTAGGAACGATAATTTTACGTGATCATTTACTTGATCTATTGAAAATCTTAAATTTTGGCCATGCTGGTGTTATCAACGCTATCTATTAGACGAAATTAGAACTTTAATCTTCAGTGCTTCAGTCGCCATGACAACATCATCAACAACGTGACACTTTTTTGAACATGCTACCATAGATCAAACATTTCGCCGGCCTTCCCCGCGAAACTTTTGATCGATGCATGCTACCCATGTTCATAGATTTAATAGACGTTATCACGTGACGTCAAATGATGATAATATAGATGATAATAAATTATATTGACGACCGATGTGGCGCGGCGGGCGAAGGTCCGCCTGCGACGCAGAAGGTTGCAGGTTCGATTTCAGCTTGGGACAAATGTTTGAATGATCTGCAAATATTTGTTCGTAGTGTTCTGTATATTTTTATGTACATTACTGGTGAGAGAAAAGTTGCTTGTGACTAAGCGATGATTTCGTTTATATTTCATGCTATGACACGATTGTTAAGCAGAACCGTTTTATATAAATAATTGAGTTTGTTTCAAAAAACTATTAACCGACTTAAACAAATAAATGCTATTCTCATGAATGGCATTTATTTGGATCAAATTGAAACAGGACCCCACGGAACGCACCAGCTTTCAAATAGAAAAAGAATCATCAAAATCAGATTACACAGTCAAAAGTTCTGAGTTCTATCGTAAAAAAAACAGTCGGTTAAAAAACGGTTCTGACTCAACTTCAAGCACGTAAGAAGCATAATCCTACTAATATATATATTTTTTTAATATTATATTTTATATATATTTTAATATTATAAACGTGAAAGTTTGTAATCATGTATGTAAACATGTTTGTTTGTTGCTCTTTCACGTGAAAACTGCTGAACGGATCGGGCTGAAATTTGGCCTGGAATAACTCCAGCCCGATCTAAGTGCTCATTTTGTAAGTCTTAAGAAATAAATGATTTGACTCTGACTCTGGCTCTGATTCGTTGGCACAGGCTTTTTATCCCAGAAATCAGTTCCCGTGGGATAGGCGTAATTTATATGAACTCGCGTACCTTACTTTTTTTTGTGAGTGGGATCAAAATGATCTACTAATTGCAGCTTTGCTTTTAATTATGCTCTGTGGCTAAACGAGCGTAGGAATTATGGGTATTACCCCCAATGAGACAACAGCCAATAACGCACTTGTCCAATATAGGCTGTTGAGGTTGAAGAGGCTCTGTGAATTGTCCAGTTCACTTTACTTCCAAACTAATGAAACCACAATAAAGTGAACAAGCTTCGCCGGCTTCCAAATCAGAGTTCGTAAATACGAAACCGCCAGTGTTCCGTACATTGTAAATGACGTGGTTTTAGACCTCGCCCGCTAATTTGAATCAGGTAGTTTACTTCTGACACTCGATTCAATCCATCTCGATTGTATTTTACCTATATTTCTATTTTTCCATGTTGGGTACCTATATATAATTATAAAACAAATTGACAATATCATCTCTTCGGTTATTCAAGCTCAGGTTAACAAGCAACAAACCAGCGGAGAAATAATTTCTTGCAATTAAATAAACTCTTTTTTTATGAACCTATTCATACACAACAAGAAGTTGAAAGTGCCGTGTGGCACTTAGAATTTGCACCACCCGAACTCTTCCCGCGGGTTTCGTGAGAGGACTATTAGCAACCAGTACAACAATACCACCAATGACCATTATAGGCATTACCCTCATGAGATAAAAGCCAATAAGACGCTTATGGCTTTTATACTTTAGCTTAGTGGTGCTCGCTAGCTAAGTGGTGCTGGCTTAGAATTTGCACCACCCCATCTCATCCCGTGGGTCGTAAGAGACGACTAAGGGATATTCAGCGGGGGTGGGCAGCAGCGCCCCCTGCAGAACAATTCTTCCACCAAACTGCGATCCCCAAACCGCATACCCAGCGTGGGGATTATTGGCACTACCCCCCATGAGATAAGCCAATAAGGAGCTCTTCAGGGGTAGGCCCGCGTCCAGCAGTGGACCAATAAAGGCTGGTAAGGTCCCTCTTTTGGCTCCACATAATAAAAAAAATGCATACTATTAAATTCCGGTTTGGATTCTACCGAGTGTTAAGGGTTACGATGCCCATTTGTTAGTCATTCACGTTTGGAGCTATTATAATAATTTGGTAGGAGCTTGTGGCCAATGCAATCAGTTTACAATATTTTGCATGCGTTTGGCAAAGCACAATCGGTATGGATAATGATAATTTTGCATAGCAGCCGGGGCCTAATTCCACCATTTTTAAATCAAATGCTATAATTGCACCATACGATTAAGATAAAGAATTAGTCATAAATTTATTTGGTATTCTATTACCATAAGAATACAATCTCTATGAGGCGTGATCTCCACGCTGGGTTGGGAATCGCAGTTTGATGGTAGGATTGTTCTGCAAGAGGGGCTGTCTTTTACGACACATGAACCTCAGGGTCGATGCGCCAGAGTAGTGAGTCAGTGACAAGTTTAATGGAAAGGCATAGTCTCATAAAAATTCGTCTTGGTTAAGTTAAGATATAGGTACAAAATTATGTTCTAGGTACAGTCAGCGACAAATTGATATGAGCGTCTAGAGTAGTCAAAATGATCTAAAAAACATGAAAGCAATTTGATATACGCAGTTCGAATCATCATATTGTTTTAAGCGCCCAAGTTGTTCAAATATCTTACCACTCATTGTTTCATATTTTGACTTGTCTAAGTGCTTATTAGTAAGTCTAAAGAAATAAACGATTTGACTCTGACTCTGACTCTATGAGCAGCCAGGGTGTACAAAATTATCTTAGCAACTAAATCTATCAAATAACATTGCAAGTATTCATTCGAAAGAGTTTGCATAGTACCTTTGATAGCTTTGTTTGCTAAGATAATTTTGAACGCTTTGACTGCTCTTATAAATATAAAAAAATGTTTATTAAGATATTTTGAGCACCTTGGGTGCTTACAACAATTGATTCGAATTGCGTTTATCAAATTGATTTTATGTTTTTCAGATCATTTTGACTACTCTAGTCTAGACGCCCATCTCAATTTGACGCCGACTGTACTGGTTTTACTTTCGTCTATCTAATTCTCGGAGAGCACGATCAAATTTTGTACGAAATGTAAAAGTCTTCACCGATAACGGAACGTTAGGCCTTTAGAAAGCAGTGGGTTGAATTGAAACAGGCTCTTAAAAGAAGAAATAAGGAAGGTAATATTTTCGATATGTTGGTAAAGAAAAAATATTTTAATAATACGTTCAAAGATTTACCCTTAGTGATTTTTACCATAATGAAAACTTAGATGAAAATTTCCTAGATGTAGTAAAAACCAACTTCAGTAACAAAAATCCATGTTATAATTCTGTTAAGATCAATCTCAACATACATCATCTGAACCGAGCCTTATTAGGCATGACTGTATGTAATAGTCTTAATTTAGTAATTAATGGTAACATTTTTATATTTATCTAAGCAGGCAACATTTTGTTGCATCCGCTTTCTCTTCTGTTCAATGGCCGATGCAAGTGGCTGCATTTTTTCTGTAATATTTTATTTTCTTAAACAATAAACGTCTTAAACGTCCACGCACCTTTTATTTCTCTTACATGCGTGTGGTGGTCCTTCGAAAAGTAATAAAAAGTATCCAGTGCAGTATAATTCTCGTGATAAAAATCTCGTGACCGACGCCGTGTGGTGTCGTGAGAAAGGCGGGCCGCCATTGCGTGGTTTTGTCGGAAGGCGCGGGAGTTCGTTCTATGATAACTACATATCACGAGAACAAAGGAGCAACATCAACGGCGATATATTGTTCTCTGAGCATCATCAAGACAAAATGTGTGGGTTTGTCGAAAAACAAGGGAGTTTGTTTTATGCTATCATACAAAGCACGAGAACATAGGAGCATCAATCAGCGAGAAAAAACAACCGACTGTCAAACGTCGTGTCTGTCATCAAGTGTCGAGTCAGTGAGTTGTCAAAGTGAAGTCGATTTGACTTGTTTACATTTCATTGTAAACATTACAGTGCGGGAGTGTTCTTTACGTAGTTTATAATGTCGGAATGCAAAGAAGTTTTACGTAAGCACAAACTCTTGCGCAGTCAGTGTAAGGCGACGATTACGCGCATTGAATCCTTCGTAAACGATCCCATTAGCTTTGCATCTGCAACGGTGGACATTCTACAAGCGCGAAAGGAAAAACTTGTTGACGCCCTCAAAGGATATGAGGCGGTGCAGTTAGACGTTCTCAGCATAGACGAAAATGACAGTGAGCAGGTTGGTGCGGTTGAAGAAAAGTATTACAACGTACTTGCTAAAATCAATGCTTCGTTAAGGCAGATAGGTAAAAAGTCTGTCTCTGAGTGCCACAATGTCTCCACTTGTAAGTTGCCTACTATAGACATAGAACCTTTTGATGGTAAGGATTTTACGAAATTTAAACCTTTTTATGAGTTGTTTATGGCGATAATTGACAGCAACAACACTTTGTCTGATGTTCAAAAACTATTCTATTTAAGAAAATATTTAACAGATGATGCTTTAGCCATAATTGTCAATTTACCCTTGGTGAATCAGTCATACAGGGAAGCATTACAGTTATTGGAGAAACGTTTCGACAATAAAGCACGGTTAATAGGAAATCACATAAGCTTGCTATTGGATTATCCAGTAATGCAAAAAGGTACTGCAGCCTCTATAAGGTCTCTTGTGTCACAAGTGCAGCAGCAATTGCATACTTTAAAAAATCTTGAGCAACCCATCAATAAATGGGACATGTTGCTTATTTCTATTTTAACCAGAAAATTAGATCCAATAACCAACCGGGCATATCAATTAGACAGGAACATAGATCAATTGCCTTCCATGGCAGATTTTTTGTCATTCCTGGAGAAACGCGCTATAGCGTTAGAAGATAGCTTGCCCACAAAGAATTGTCCAGAAAATACAAGCAGATTCTATAAATCTGCAACATCAAAGGTGACTAATGTTGCCTCACATGATAAAAAAGTGTGTAAATATTGTAATAAAAGTGAACATCCTCTTCACAGTTGTCCAGAGTTCAAAACAGCATCATTAGAGGTCCGGCAATCATTTGTACGGAAACAGGAGCTATGTAAAATTTGTCTTAAAAAGCACAGTGGGAAATGTAAGTTAATTCTTAAATGTCAAACCTGTAAGAAAGCACACAATACATTGCTGCATGAAGATCAGGCCACTCCTAGTGAACACCAAGCAGACCCTGCAGAGGCTGCTGTGTCGTTGTTGTCGGGACCTGTCTCCAATACTATAATGCTTCCAACAGTAAAGGTAAACTTGCTAAATCAACATGGTCAGATAAACTCTGTTCGCGCTTTACTAGACACTGGCTCTCAGGCATCTTTTATTACAACAAGCCTAGTAAACCAACTTGGTGCTATAAATCAACACCAAAATATAGTTGGCATAGGAAATAAAACTACACAAATAAATAAGATTGTGAACTTGAGTGTGCTTCCATGCCACAACAAAATAAAATTAAACTTAAAATGTTATGTAGTAGACAATATAACTACAAAGCTGCCCCAACAATACATAAACATATCTGATTGGAAATTCCCAAAAAATGTCAAACTAGCAGATTGTGAGTTCAACAACCCAGCTGAGATTTCTGCCAACCCAGCTGAGGCTCATGCATGCGGGACCCAGACTAGTTCTGAGCTCTCTTTCCCAGAGATACTCTATTGTTAGTGGTATTAGGGAAGTTAAAAAGATAGTGCGGCAATGTGTCACATGTTTCAAAATTAAGGCACAGGCTTCTAAGCAATTGATGGGTTCTCTACCGGAACAAAGAATAACAGTATCCAGGCCATATCAGCATGTCGGAGTTGACTTCTGTGGATATTTTGACTTAAAGGTTGCTAGAGTCAGAAAGCCTATTATTACAAAAGGTTATGTTGCACTTTTCGTGTGCTTTGCCACAAAAGCGATTCATGTAGAACTAGTTTCAGATTTGACAACTGAAGCCTTCTTAGCATGTCTTAAGCGTTTCATTTCCCGGCGTGGCATGCCCACAAATATATATTGTGATAATGCTAAAACTTTTAAAGGAGCATCTAATGTAATGAAAGAGCTTTACAACCTACAGTCTTCTAAAGATCATAGGGAGCAAGTTGAAGGATTTTGTTCTCAAAATTATATAAAATTCAGGTTTATTCCGAGCTACTCCCCTGAATTTGGAGGATTGTGGGAAGCAGGAGTTAAAAGTGTAAAATATCATTTAAAAAGAGTTGTAGGGAACTTATGTTTAACATATGAAGAATTTAATACAGTTATCATTCAAATCGAAGGAATTTTAAACTCAAGACCATTACTCTCTGCAAACTCCACTGATTGTAATTATTTGACTCCAGCTCATTTTCTTATTGGAACAGCTCTGACTAGCTATCCTGAAGTAGATTTAACTGATACTTCAGTCAGTCGCTTAAAATTTTGGAATATTTGTACCAAACTTAAACAAGACTTTTGGAAATCATGGTCTAATGATTATTTAACTCAGCTTCAAAGCCGTCCCAAATGGAAATACCCAGAACCAAACCTCAAAGAAGGGGACTTGGTTATTGTTAAAGAAATGAACACTGCTCCATTGCAGTATAATTTGGCTCGCATTGTAAAGACTTATCCAGGTAATGATGGTAGAGTCAGGGCGGCTGATATAAAAATTAAAAACAAGGTTTATAGAAGATCAATTAAACGTCTCTGTAAACTACCAATAGAAATAGATTAAAAATTAATATAAATGTAGTAAGTATAAGTATGGTTGTTACTAAACTTAAATGTTAGTAAACTTAAATGTAAGTAAACTTAAAATAAGTAAAATTAACTTAAGAATTAAATAAAAAGTAAAGAAAGCTTAAATGTAAAGTAAATTCAGGCTGGCCCCAATTATGTTAAGATCAATCTCAACATACATCATCTGAACCGAGCCTTATTAGGCATGACTGTATGTAATAGCCTTAATTTAGTAATTAATGGTAACATTTTTATATTTATCTAAGCAGGCAACATTTTGTTGCATCCGCTTTCTCTTCTGTTCAATGGCCGATGCAAGTGGCTGCATTTTTTCTGTAATATTTTATTTTCTTAAACAATAAACGTCTTAAACGTCCACGCACCTTTTATTTCTCTTACAAATTCAAATTAAGGTCGTTAAATTTATTTCATAATTTATTTTTAAAATTGGGTCATTACGCGAACCTTTTTAATTGGAGCGACAACGCAGTTGATGAATATTTAAAAGTAATGTGGACATAAAAATCACTCTTAATTTATTACACGTAGTCGCTGACAAGCCGAGTCAGCAATAAACGAGCGATGACTGACACCTACGAGCGAAAACACGTTGGTATGATAATGTATAATAAGAGCATGTGTTACAAGCTGTTATGTTTTTTATTGTGTTCTGTAATACGCCCTAGTCCCTAACCAATTCAAATCTTTAGATAGGCCCTACGCCCCTATTAATGCCTCTGTAATAGTTTCATTTTGTAAAGCTTAGGAAGAGATACGAAGTTGCGCTTTTTGGCCACCAAACTCTATTTTTGCATCTCCTCCTAAACTATATGAGATAAAATTATAAAAGATGTATTAAAAAATAGCTTATAATAGATACCACAAACTGAACGTAGGATTTTTAAAAATTCCTATGATAAACGTAAAAATATGATAAAATAGGAATTGCTGTCAGATTGGCTCGGGTATGCGCCTTAATAAATTTATTGAAAACTCCGTTCAAATTAAAATAATATAATGTATCAATAATATTTTAATTTGAACGGAGTTTTCAATATTATAATAATCCTTCATATTCATTTCAGTTAAATTACGCAATATGAAATTATATATTCATATCCAATCGAAACAGAACAAAGAAATCAATAACCATTTATGTCTTATCTGAAAATAATTTTACACTTATTTGTAAGCAGTGCAAAATAAGCCGGCCGTGTGGTGCCAGCTAAGAATTTGTACCACCCCAACTCTTCTCGCGGGTGTTGTAAGAGGAGACTAAGGGATATCCACCGAGTTCAGGCAGCAGCACCTCCTCCAAAACCATTCTACCATCAAACTGCGATCCCCAGCTCAAACTATGCCCAGCGTGGAGATTACGAGCATTACCCCCATGAGATAAAACCCAATAAGGCATTATCAGTGGAGGCCTGCGTCCAGCAGTGGACCAATTTAGACTGCTGAGGTAGAGGTTGAGGTGAGTAGAAGTATAATTAATTTTGTTTTAAAAAACTATAAACCGACTTCATTTTTTATAGTTTTTTCATGGATGTTCATGGATTCCATTGTCAGAACAGAACCAAATTATAATGGGACCACACTGGAATCATACCACACTGGAAGCTACATATAAAAAAAGAATCAAGAAAATCGGATCACCCAAGATCACCCCATCATGCGGCAAGCTGAAAAAAAGTCGTTATGGCGCTCTTTAAGGGAGGCTTATGTCCAGCAGTGAACTTAAATAGTTTTATCATAAAAAGTTACCTATAAGATAAAAAAAAGACGTGTGGCACTCGGGGACTGCCGCGGTAAAGCTATTGCAATGCCATCTAGAGGCGAGTTGCTGAACTAAAGAGACAAACGTCAAGGTTTTTTCGTTACGGAATTTCTGGATTCGGTCCCCGCGCTCAAGGCCCGCGATAGAAGCTATGCAATAGCTTAAAAACATTTATTAACAGTAAAAACAAAAGGGATATGCTACTAATACTCTTATATTTCTTATTTCTAATCAAGATTAAGTACCTACATACATTTAGTTGTTGCCGAGGCGCTTCTACAGTGATTGGTGATTTCTGATGGTTCCCTCACTAGGCTAGGCCTGTATCGAAGAAACCTATGTACGACAGTTACTAGAGTGAAAATGCGGAAAATTATTGATTCAACCAGTTAGTAAAATTAATAAAAGTAAAATTAGGTATAAATTAGTGATGATAGACACAGATGTCCTACATAGGTAGATTTAGTGCTCAACTTAGCAGTTCTATGGACTTGCTCGCTAGCTTAACGTTACTGTCCGTATTTTATCTGGCAACGATTTAAATGATATTTATTTTAATACCCCTTAAACGATCGGCCGACTCCTGTGACATTTTAATACGGGACCGGGAGTTGAAATGATAAACAAATATTTTTGGCTATGAATCGAAATTTCTTGGATTAAAATATTTCGCTGACACGATACTATTACAGTTTTATTTATTTAATACTTTATTGTAAAAGAAACACACAATTTAAAAAAAGAACACAAATGGTGGGCATAATGCCGATGGCATTTTCTACCTGCAAACCACACAAGGTCAAAAACAACAAAACGGTGTGCTTAAACTTAGTAATAATTAAAAAAATTAGGTCTCAACTATACCTACAATCTGAATCATTATAGGTATGTGTGACTGGACTGAAATCACTTGACCAATTTTGATTGTATTTTCTATGGCAGATAGCTGATAGCAGGTAACTATCTATTTGAAAAAATAAAATTAGAGTTCCAGGTAAAATATTAAACCCTTGAAATTAAGAATTCAAAATCTCGTTACTTTATTGTATTTGGAAGAGAAAACTCATTATCATAAAACCTAAATTAAAATAAGTGTTAACGTTTACTGTTTGGTTATATCTTTGTAATTGTTTTATTTTAAAGAGCAAAATACTCATTACATGCACTTAACAGAAAAAAAACCTCTGATAAAACAGTTTGGAATAAATGAATATACCTAAATGATTAAACATTTTCGTAACAATAAACAAAATTTACAGTTTTTAAAATGTTTGATATTAAATCATCCTTACTTACAGAAAAATTCATAAAGAACACGTCAAAACTAAGCACTGTAGTAATAACCTAGACCAAAGCTAGACTAAGCTTCTTGCACATTAATTACTCGCGACACGATTTTTATTATCTCATTCTTGCCTCCCGTGTCAGTAGTTCTACTAAAAAGTACAACTGGTAGTACAAATGACACACCTTTGTATCTAGTACTACTACAAAAAATACAAGTAAATTCACTTGATTTAACTTAATTTTTTCATATGCCTCTAATTATTTACTCATGGCAGCGTGCAATGCGCTGTGTTAGAGAAGTGATATTTTCTGGGTATGTGACGAAAACAACATGTAGTTACAGAGTGCCCATGTGACTTTTTACCGTTCATGTGTTTGTTTCTCTTTTCTTTTGATTTCAATAAAACTAATCCCTTTATTCATAATAGCCTGCTTATACGTATAAAAACATTGCTATTTCTCACTCTGTCTTCTTCTATAGACATAAGTCAGAGTGAGAAATAACACTGCTTAGCAGCTTTTTAAGTTACCAGACCATTATGAATAAGGGGTTAATTTTGTTATAGGTGTAAATTTTTACGGCACAGACTATAATATAGACATGAATTTACAGATGTTATTATTTACAAATGTTTAGATTAAAACTTTTTTTTAATTACAAGTTTTTAAATGATAAATAAAATTATAATTTGTTGGTAAATTTTTGCATGGTTAGATTAAATGAAATGCACCTAATTTGCATACCGTAACCGATCAAGCATATTGTTTCATCTATATTTTTGTCATCTTTTATACACATGTTTTCTGCAAATAATCTTTATATTTTATCTTTATCAATAATATAATATAGAGTTCTTGCTTATATTCTTATAGTACCTACTTTTTTCAATAACGTACCTACGAAGACTTCAAAAAAGGAGGATTTCAATTCGAGTGTACGTTTGTTACCTCAGAACTTTTGACTGAGTGGTCTGATTTTCATGATTATTTTATTTGAAAACTGGTGTTTCCCGCGTAGTACATTTTAATTTGGTCTAGTTATGACAATGGGATCCATAAAAAACTATATAATTGAAATCGATTTAAGTATTGTTTTTTAAAACAAAATCAATATGTATAAATTCTACAACCACAACAAGCCGGAGAAATCGCTAGATATAAAAAAAATTGCGTCGGGCGGGGATAATGGTTTTTACAGCAATTAGTGCAGCCAACTCATGATCTGCTGTAGGTAAAGGAGCTCACGTCAATATTCAAACCATCTTTTAGAAGTGTAAAAAGACGAGTGTTGTGTGTATGTATACTCAACGAGAGTTGGATGAAAGGAGATTTTTCTAAAACTTAATTTGTGCAAAACGGGAACAGTATGAAGACAAAATTGTTTGAAATGGGAATTGGATATACAAAATACTTTGATAAAAATAATACTTGCATAAAATGATCCGAACCCGCTAAAACTATGTTACGATCCGATTCATTTGCTTCCTTGATGGTTTTTTGTTGGTCGCGCATAGGATACCTCTATCGTGTCGTATGAAATAAAGCGTCCTAGACTTAAGCCTGGATCATACCTAGACTTACCGCGCAACCTTGTGGAATAGTCTTCGGAATAGCATAGCGACAGCTTTATGAAGACGAAGTGGGAGCGTGCTGAAAGCATCTCGGGCTGGAATGAATCACATTTACTAACAGACGACGAAATATGTTTTTATTGGGTTACCCTTGGGGTCGGTTACTCTAGGGGTCACGGTCAAATATAAGTAAAAAGTAATAATTAATTTTGTTTTAAAAACTGTAAACCGACTTCAATTTTTGTAGTTTTTTCATGGAACCCACTGTCAGAACTGAACAAATTAAAATGAGACCACACGGGAAGCACCAGTTTTCATATAAAAAAGAATCATAAAAATCGGACCACCCAATCAAAAGTTCTGAGGTAACAAATATAAAAAAATACAGTCGAATTGAGAACCTCCTCCTTTTTTTGAAGTCGGTTAAAATTACATTAATTTATTTAATACAATAAACTATATTAATTGACTTCCAAACTAGTATAAACATTGTTTCAAGAGCCAATGCAGATATTTTCTTAATTAAGTAGATTATTAATAAAACCTTCCTTTTGAATCACCTTCATAATTAAGTTAGTAAGTATGACCTACGAAATCACAACGTTGACCTTTTTATTTAATCTAAATTTATTTGACCTACCTACTGTAATGACATTTATTCAATTTCATTACCTACTTAGACATACATAGATTATAATTATAATTAATTAGACTTTCACAATCTGACATTATTGTTTCACCAAATTGAGAGCTTATTTACCATTTATTCTTGTCCTGCTAAACCCAATTTCTATTTATTCTTGTATTCTATTTATAATGTATAACGAAAGCAAATCCAAAATGATTGTTGCGCCCTGACAGGGTTTTTATGCATTGTGTGCCTACCCACTAAGACCTACACCTAAGTACAATAATACCTGTATGCATAATATCACAATAAATGATATGAATATGAATATGAATCACTCTAGTTGTGTGGTGCTGGTTTAGCATTTGCACCACCCCAACTCTACCCGTGGGTGTCGTAAGAGGCGACTAAGGGATATCTATCGGGCGGCGGGCCACCCCCTGCAGAACCCAACATGCCCAGCGTGGGGATTATAAGCATTACCCCCCATTTGATAAAATCTAATAAGGCTCTTATCAGAGGGAAGCCTGCGTCCAGCAGTGGACCAACACAGGCTGTGGTTGTGGCTTGAGGTTGAGGTTGAGTGTGATATTTTAATATTAACCATAAGCATAATAATATAGGTATACCCCACATATAAAGTTGCAAAGATACCAAATTAATGTAAGAAAATCATACAAATTAGTGTTCACTGAAAAATACAACTGAGTTGGAACCGGGACATCTGTTAGAATTTAACGCTTGGAGATCAAAGAGGCACTAATCAGTGGATCAAAGTGAAATGTTATAAACAGAATCACTATACAGCCTGCATGATTTCGCTTCACTGATAACGGAATATTCTGGAAGATTTCAAAGAAATTATAAGATAAAGGTTCCTTATTACTCGTTTATATTAGCAAGCTGAAGTGGCAGTGGCCTGGCCATATCTTGCGAAGAACCGACAACCGATGGGGTAAACGAGTTCTTGAGTGAAGACCGCGACTCGGCAAACGTAGTGTAGGGCGCCCTATGGCCAGGTGGGATTACGATCTGCGAAAGACTGCAGGCAGATGCTGGATGCGTCAAGCTGAAGACAGGGCGCTATGGCGCTAATTAGGGGAGGCCTATGTCCAGCAGTGGACTAATATAGGATGATGATGATGATGATGATGATGATTACTCGTTTTATTTTTTTGTACATTTTGTGTAGTTGTATCGCGTATTCGTTTTCAGTGGTCTTATTAGGATGAGTTTTGCTTACCACCTCATAGTATATTGTTATCCAAGGATTGAAAGTAACTTATTTAGTCCCGAGACGAGACGAGGTTTGGCTAATAGTTCGAGGAACTAAATAGGTTACTTTCACTTAAGGTAAACACTGTAAGTACTTTTCATTTAGAGTACAAGGAAAGTAAAAATTAATTAGTAATAAATAGGTAAATAACAAAAAATTAAAAAAAACTCACATTAAGTATCTGTTATCTAGCACCCATAAAACAAGCTCTGCTTAGCTTGACGTGTGAACAATTCAATTCTCATTTTTTTCTTTGAAAAAATAGTAATTTTTTTGCCTAAATCTAACTTTAGAGAAATAGTTGACAGTAAATTTTAATATGGTAATTTACTTAACTCGTTATGTTTTTTCAATTTTACACCGTGCTGTAATTGAGTGGCTGTTTTGAAAGTAATAATGTATGGCAGAAATGTGACGTGAATCCTATCATTTAAAAGCGATTCTCCCTAGAGATGAAAAGTATTATTTTCATCTCGCTTCTCAAGCAACTTCAGACCTACTTTCAGAGTATGAGTGATGTAAAAAGTGTTTTCGATTCTTTCCATACATTTAGCGCCTATAGCAGCGCCCCTGCCGGATACTGAGAGCAATAACTTCTCGTAGTATGACAACGACCCAATATTTTCTCAACAGTCACCATCATCAACCTTTATTAGTCCACTGCTGGACAGAAGCCTCCGACCTAATGGCTCCAGGCTCTCTTTTTTTTTCTTTTCTTTCTTTGCAGCGTTTTCGGTGAACTTGCTGCTTACTGAGCAATCGCCGCGCTAATCGGCCCTGTCAGATTAGCGATAACTTTTCTCGTTTAAACCGGCATTTTTTCAGTCTGGTCCAATTTTTTTTTGAAATTATGAAAACACTCAAATGCAAACTCATAGCACCAGATAATTTCAATAGGTGAAAACATAACTTGTATCGAACTGAACAAAAATTGTCCTGTTCAATCTGCATGGCGATGACCTCAATCTCAACAGCCTGTATTGGTCTACTGCCATATTAAAGGCTGGGGTTTTCTCAAACATAGGAAACAACATACGTATTTAGATTTAATAACACAGACAATGCCATTTTCCAGCAGCATCATTAATTATTATTTGTACATGACTTTAACGATGCCCATTTACAGCTGATCTATTTGTTAATTTATCTTTTTTTATGTGTACAAATTATTATTTTGATTATTTTTCTGTCTTGTCTGTTTTATGGCTTCAAATTTTAAATTATAATTTAAGCAGCATTATATTGTATAATTGACGTCTCCAAGTGTGCCTTGTGCTCCTACGGCGAATAAATGAGTATGAGTATGAGTATAAGTATACAAAATTATTTATTTTGTTTTAAAAAACTATAAATCGACTTCAATTTTTACAGTATTCTCATGAAATTTCATGGATCTAATTGTCAGAACTGAACAAAATTAAAATGGAACCACACGGGAAGCACCAGCTTTCATGTAATTACGCAAATCGGACCACCCAGTCAAAAGTTCTGAGGTAACAAACATAACAAAAAAAATACAGACGAATTGAGAACCTCCTCCTTTTTTAAAGTCGGTTAAAAATAAAGAACATTTTTTTATTGGCTTTTAAAAACGTGAAGACGTGGCCTAAGATAAAACACGCTTTTCCAGAAGGAACTTATAGATAGATAGATAGATTATGTCTTTATTGCACCATAAATACAAAAACTTATACATTCCCCACAAAGACGCTCTGACATCCACAACACACAATGGCACAACCCATCGAAAACATTCGCTCAACATTAATCCATATGTCGTATCGGAAATCATCAATCAAATTACGTAATTTACTAGCGATTGTCTGTGGACTCTCTCATACAGACCTAATTATTATAAAACACCGCGGGTAGAGTGAGAAGTATCCAACCAACACTGGTTTAATGGTGCAAATCTTACTTAAATATGTATACTGTATAAACAAATAAATTATAAATAAATAAAACAAAAAAAAAAGTATTTATTCAGTCGATATGATGTCGCCCTTTTTTGATCGACTATCAAGGTAGGAGGGTTATGAAGTTGTCGACCTATGTACAAACATAGGGTGACAACCTCATAACCATAAAAATCGGCTCCATACATACATACATACAAATGTAAGTATGTATGGAGCCGATTTTTATGTTCCCACGTAGCGCTGAAACTACTCATTCGATTTTAACATATTACAGTATCGATTGATTCGTCTAAATACCCCGGTGGCCAACTAAGCTCCCTATTCGTAAGTATAAACTGTACTTTAAAACGAAATCTTATAAAGAAAGCCTATTACTCCATAGATGATTACATTAATGATGTTAATGCTTGGCCGGATGTCGCCCAGTTCCACACCGACAATGGTATGTAAAAACATTAACATAAATTAGTTGTGAATGTTGTGATAGACTTAGATATGCGAAGATTGTATTCGTTGATAAGCGATAAACATGCTAGTGGTTTCTTTTAGTTCCACACCGACAATGGTATGTAATAACATAGACATAAATTAGTTGTGTTAGACTTAGATATGCAAAGATTGTATTCGTTGATAAGAGATAAACTTGCTAGTGGTTTCTTTTTCACTTCTTCCGCTAGTGGACAAAAAATTGAAGTGAATTAGAGTCGATTGCACCTTATTTCTTATTTGATAGTAATTACTATTTATCAAGCTGTTTATATATAAAAATTTGACTTGTCTAAGTGCTTATTTTGTAAGTCTAAATAAATAAACGATTGACTCTGTTATCTACTCTGTTATCGGATATATGACGTCAGACGATATTGGGTGTCTAACGATATAGCGAGGTCTCAGTAGGGGTTGAAAATTTCATTGATAATATTATAAGCACAATCGGGGTTAGGTTTTAGTTTATTTTATCTTGTATAAAATAAGAAAGGATTTTTTTAATAAGTATTATATTATCTTTCTTTGTTTGCGCTCTAATCTAACACAAAGAATTTAATTTTCATTTTAGAAGCATCCCCCGAGGCTGTTATCTTTGCTACTAGAAAGTAAAAAAACAGAGACGCAAACGCATTAAAACCAATCTCTCTACTCAGAGTCAGAGTCAGAGTCAAATCGTTTATTTCTTTAAGGCGCATACCCGAGCCAATCTGACAGCAATTCCTGTTTTAACATATTTTTACGTTTATCATAGGAATTTTTAAAAATCCTACGTTCAGTTTGTGGTATCTATTATAAGCTATTTTTTAATACCTCTTTTATAATTTTATCTCATATAGTTTAGGAGGAGATGCAAAAATAGAATTTGGTGGCCAAAAAGCGCAACTTCGTATCTCTTCCTAAGCTTTACAAAATGAAACTATTACAGAGGCATTAATAAATAGCTTATAATAGATACCACAAACTGAACGTAGGATTTTTAAAAATTCCTGCGTTCAACGTAATAATAAGATATAATAGTTGGGGGCGCCACTTTCGCTGGTGTATGGGCCTTAAACTTACAGACGACCTCTGTGGTGCGGTGGGCGAAGGTCCGCCTGCGACGCAGGAGGTTGCGGGTTCGATTCCCGCCTCGGGACAAATATTTTGTACGATGTGCAGGTATTTGTTCAGGGCGTTCTGTGGATGTTTTCTATATATAATAAAAAATATCTATTTATGTAGTGTATTGTATTATGTATATCAGTTATCTAGTACACATAACACAAGCTCTGCTTAGCTTGGGGCTAGATAATGCTGTGTGAATAGTCCAGCATTATTTTATCACCTATCACAAGTGTTTCTATAAAATACTTAAAAGGTGTTTTCATCTATTATTATTTATTATTATTATTACAAAATTAGTACTTAGACAAGTCTAATTTTTACTATATAAACAGCTTGATAAATAGTTATAACTTTCAAACAAGAAATAAGGTGCAATTGACTCTAATTCACTTCAATTTTTTGTCCAGTAGTGGAAGAAGTACATTGTGAGACCGTTAAGTTTGGATGCACCTATAAAGTCCAATGAACATAATTGAGTAAACCTCATTTTACCCTGACTTTAGGCCTTTTTGCATACTCTAACTAAGATTCGCACTTAATAGTCGCAATTTTGATGCTTGGTTATTAGTTAGTTACTAACTGCGCCCCGCGGCTTTGCACGCGTTGTTCCTATGGAATCGTTTAAGGCCCATACACCAGCGAAAGTGGCGCCCCCAACTATTATATCTTATTATTATGTTGAACGCAGGAATTTTTAAAAATCCTACGTTCAGTTTGTGGTATCTATTATAAGCTATTTATTAATGCCTCTGTAATAGTTTCATTTTGTAAAGCTTAGGAAGAGATACGTAGTTGCGCTTTTTGGCCACCAAACTCTATGTTTGCATCTCCTCCTAAACTATATGAGATAAAATTAGAAAAGAAGTATTAAAAAATAGCTTATAATAGATACCACAAACTGAACGTAGGATTTTTAAAAATTCCTATGATAAACGTAAAAATATGATAAAATAGGAATTGCTGTCAGATTGGCTCGCCCTTAAAGGTCATTTCTTAATTTACGGGATCAAAAGTAGCCTATGTTTGATTCCAGGAATGACATGGAAGACGGATCGGGCTGAAGTTTTGCATACAGGTAATTCTAATAATTACCTGTATGCAAAACTTCAGCCCGATCCGTTCAGTCGTTTTAGCGTGAAGAGGTAACATTCATCCATTCATCCATAATACATCCATACTTCCATACAAACTTTCTCATTTATAATATTAGTGTGATACCTACCTAGTGAGAAAATGCTTCGTAAAAAAACCTACTAAACCTTACTACCTAACACCATAGATTTAACTTTATTGGTCAGCTATATTCCATATATTCAAAATAACTGGGTGTAAATCTTTTTGGAGCTTGTCCAACCATAGAATGAAGTCCATCGCAGTAAAATAACTTGACTTTTCCACCATAAAAAGAATTCGATCCTGAACCAGGAAAAATACGTGCACTCAATCTTTATCACATAAAAATGTGGTTTCGTTATTTCAGAGAAAAATGGCGTATCATATGAAGCTGTTAGTCATTTTTCCATTAGCAACTGAGACAAAAAGTGTGAATTACAGCATAGATAAAATGGTGGAACCACACATAGGCTTTGTTTTTATAAAAAAAACACCCACACAAAAGAGATAAATGCTATTTTGGTTTGATTATTGCTTTGAATTATCCAAAGTCAGGATCTTTAGATAATATGATCTAATAAGAAGGGCATAAAAAAACTAAAAAAATATTTCTGTTGTTTGCATCCGTAATGCATTTGTCAAACTATGATAGTTTTCTTAAGGTTTTTACATTGTTTAAGTCAAAAATAGTGTAAACCTACTAACTTACCGAAAAAAAAAAGACTTACCGAAAGCCGTCGCGTCTACATCACAAGTCTTGAACTTAGAGCGAGGTGTCGAAACTAAGAAGTGAAATAGGTCTGTAGTATACTTAGAAGTACATATACTTATTTTTCACAGACCTTTACTTGAATAAAAAAAAAAAAAAAATATTATCAATAAACATTAACATAGATACCTATATCAAAAATCAACGTAAGCACTGGTCTAACAAGCGTCTAGCTAAATAGTGTCTAAACAGTGCATGCGTTTAATAATGATTTAACTCGCATTTTATATAGTTTTTAGTTTACACAATAGTTTTTCTCGTCTACATATATTTCAGCCGGTCTAACCGTCCTAATACGCAGTTCTATGGTAATGCTTTTGTTTAGGACGCGCTTAAGGCCCATACACCACCGAAAGTGGCGCCCCCAACTATTATATCTTATTATTACGTTGAACGCAGGAATTTTTAAAAATCCTACGTTCAATTTGTGGTATCTATTATAAGCTATTTATTAATGCCTCTGTAATAGTTTCATTTTGTAAAGCTTAGGAAGAGATACGAAGTTGCGCTTTTTGGCCACCAAACTCTATTTTCGTATCTCCTCCTAAACTATATGAGATAAAATTATAAAAGAGGTATTAAAAAATAGCTTATAATAGATACCACAAACTGAACGTAGGATTTTTAAAAATTCCTATGATAAACGTAAAAATATGATGAAATAGGAATTGCTGTCAGATTGGCTCGGGTATGCGCCTTAACAGGTCTAACTTCTATGTAGTACAGAAAGTACTTAATTATACACCAGTGCAAGCGGCGCCCCCTACAATTTTGTCTTATTATTCCACTGACGACGACCACTGACGGTCCGCCTGCGACGCAGGAGGTTGCGGGTTCGATTCCCGCCTAGGGACAAATATTTGTAAGATCTGCAGATATTTGTTCAGGGCGTTCTGGATGTTTTCTATGTATAATAAAAAATATCTATCTATGTAGTGTATTGTATTATGTATATCAGTTATCTAGTACCCATAACACAAGCTCTGCCTATCTTGGGGCTAGATAATGCTGTGTGAATTGTCCTGCATTATTTATTTATTTATTATTACGTTAAACACAGGAAGTTTTAAAAATCCATCGTACAGTTTGTCGTATCTAAATAAATATTAAGTTATTTATTAATGCCTCTGTAATAGTTTCATTTTGTAAAACTTAGGCAGAGATACGAAGTTGAGCTTTTTAGCCACCCACCATACTCCATTTTTCTTCTTTACTCTATCCTTCTTTTTTTGGCCACTATACTCTATTTCGCATCTCTTCCTAAACTAAGATAAAACTATTACAGAGGTATTAAAAATAGCTTATAATAGATACCACAAACTATACGATAAAAAAATGTCCTATGTTAAACGTAATAATATGATAAAATAGGTGACGCTGTCATATTGGCTCGGGTATGCGCCTTAAATGAAAGAAACGGCAGATAAAGTGACGCACGTTAAAAGTATCAACTTTGAGACCACTCTATCAATCTGTCCGAGAAAATTGCACCGCAGGCACTACCTGAAGTTGTTTTTTAATGGATTTCTTGACGTGATGATTCTGTGACAGTACCGTTGTCATAGTAAAGCGATTAGTTAGCGGAATTGGGACACTAGTTACCTTAAGATAACCGTCCAATCAATTATAATATCATTACACGGCTTTAAAGCTAACAAGAAGTAGATGCAGGGAATCGTCAAGATCTCCAAATTTTTGCATGATATTACACTTCTAAATTATTGCATGGTATTAAACCCCTTGGGAACTTTGCTTCTACCGTTTGATGCGTGAAAACGTTCCAAATATGGTCCATTACCAAGTGAGACAAAAAGAGTGAATTACATAACAGATATAGCTCCGAGGACGCAATCATTTCGATGGGATCACGGCCGGAATAACGCACCAGGCATTACGTGCTGGGAGCATACGGTGATGAAGTTCACCGCGATTGTCTAAATACTGCTTTTTTTCAATCAGCAACATACATATCAAAAAAAATGGACAGGGCAGTACCGTTGAAGCTACATATAAATGGTCTAAAAAACTTCGCATCCTTTTTAGAACAAAATTAAATATCATCCCTATTCACAGAGTTAAAAAAAGCTTACTGATTTCGAGGAAATTGGCGATTTTCACACAAACATTTTCTATGCCAATCGAATCGCCCTTGCTGCCCCGTCCAAAATTTCCACCTTGTATATACTATTTAGCTACTTAATACAATACAATACAAAAATTCTTTATTTTACACCATAAAAAAAACACGTACATGGATACAATACATAAAATGAGTACAATGGGCGGCCTTATCGCTTAGAGGCGATCTCTTCCAGGCATATTTTTAAATATAATATTTGTGTTTATCCCATAAATATTTGTAGATTTATTTTACTATAGGTAATATTGATAGATCTACTCGGCAATCTTTTAACCCGTGTGTGTTACAGCAATCGTCACAACCCCGGGTTGTTAATGGCCGCTATTTGACACAAGACGTTGACAAACGCGGCGACTTCCACGCTAACGCTAAACTGGTTAACCCTCAGTTATCTCGTGACTACGGTGGTACAGTACAGGGTGCTGCGTTAATCCCAGACCTTCGCAGAACAGCGCCGCGCTGCGCCGCCCCGTGTCTAATCAAGAAGTTGATGCTTGACCGGATGAAACATAAATGGATGATATGAATTAAATGATTGTATTCACTAATTTTCTTACTGTAAAAACGGGAACGGGGTTTTAAAGTACAGCCTTGTTTTCAGGCCGTGGACGAACAAAACTTAAGCTGAACAAGAAATAAATCCTAGCTTAAAATGGATTGCAAATCCTTGACTGTGTGGAAAAAAGGAATGAAGATGAATTATTATTTTAAAAGTACGTAGATATTTATGAAGGAACAATTATCTGCCTTTGAAGTTGTTATTATAATGATTTAGCTATCTAATGGTTCTTAGAGATAGTTGGCAATTTAGAGAATACCTAGAATCTTTATTTCCTTTCTAATATACTTATATTGTGAATAGACTTTGTAATAATTTACATACTTATACCCTCAGACCAAAAAAAAATCTTTTACTCGGTTTGAGACTATACCTACAGTAACCCAATGATGAGAGCTGATCATTACTGGGGCGTGATTTAGAGTCTCTGACTCTCATAGTCAAATCGTTTATTTCTTTAGACTTACAAAATAACCACTTAGACAAGTCAAATTTTCACTATACAAACAGCTTGATAAATAGTAATTACTATCAAATAAGAAATAAGGTGCAATTGACAAAATCACCCTGCCCACCCACTAGCATCCTTCTGAGTAGACTGCTATGACCCGTATGCCTGCTCATGTTTATTGACCCACCCTGTACCCTACCTATTACTTTCGCTCACGGGTGTACTAGCACGTGTTTATGCTTAGAGTGAAGTACTTAGGCCATGATGAATGAGGCAGCTTACTTGGGCCGTGTCAGGTTAATCCTGTTAAAATAATTGTGGCGGGGTAATGAGGTTTGTGACAATACTGTGACAGGTAAAACAAAGGTTTCTTTGTAAGAATTTTGTAGCTTGGTCCAGGACAAAGAAACGTTTACTTTTATTATTTCTTTCAGAGTATCTGTATATGCATAGTTTAAGTTTATGTACCTACATTATGTAAGTTGTGGTTAGTAAATACATGTTTTATTTCTATTCTAAGTAGTTTAAGGCCTTTTCAGACGTAGGCTTGACTAGCTACCCAGTGCGGTAGCTTTGCTTGATTTTGCTCCGGGTTTCGCTACGGGTCTGGCATTCGTGGGCGGTCCACGGAATACCGCTCGCAAACGCCCAAATACCGCGGCAATATGGTGGAATACCGCTTATTAAGTATTTTGTGTATTATGTCAGTGACAGTTGGATACCCAATGGATATGACAAAAAATGTCAAAAATCCCAAACAGGCCATCTAAAACAAGCCTTAGTTGATCTAGTTTAAAAAAAAATTAAAATGTTTAAAAAAATAAAACAGCCGCTGGTAGAGGACGCATGAATCTCTGTCTTACTCAAAGCTAAGACTTACTTGCAATTGTGTTGCATTTTTCACTTCCCTTTAAATGAATGATACACTCACGATTAAATCTGAATCGTCGCGGTTCTCTTTACCCACTACAAGCTAAGCAATTAGCTGTTATGTCTTGAGTTGGAATTTCCAGTAATTAGACAGTTTATGCAGCAGAGCGGCCGTCAAGTGGTTTGCAACATGTCATCCAGATGGATTCAATATTGCCAAGTGCTGTGATTGACAGTTAACAGTGGTTGGTTAATTAATAAGGTATTGCATCCCTCATTTCTCTTGTCAGTTACCAATTAAGCTTTTAATGAGTCATAAATATATCAGTACATAAATGTAGGTATGTGTGATCATGTCATCAATTAATACATTTACCTATTTAGATACACCATATATTTATATTTATTTATCTATTATACTTATGTTATATTTTTTGGATACGTTATTATTGTACTAAGCAATCTACACACAATGTTGCTCCAGTTTTTTGGCACAAAAAATATGGGGGTTTTAAAAGCGAATAGGTTTTTTTTTTTTAATTTTCGCACGTACGCTACTGTTGTTACTTAACCCACTTGTTCCACTTCCTGTCCATGCAAAGGTTGCCTGGAAGAGATCGCTCATAGCGATAAAGCCGCCTATTGTGCAACTTATTTGTACTTGTCTGTACTTGTCCTGTGTTTCTGTTTTTATATGGTGCTTTAAACATTATTTGTATTGTATTGTACCATGATTACTGCTCATGAAACATTTAGAACATTTAGGGTTCTGAAAATTTCATTGAAAGTTTTGACAATTATATTATCTTGTCCCTGTAAATGCATCGATGTAAAGTTTGCTAGCCGAACATGTTTGTCCATGAGTAGCTTGCCTTAAACATAAACCAACAGTGGGTTATCAATTCAGTCTTGAATTTGTATATTGTTTCCATATTACTTACCATACCTCTCACCAACCGTTACATACTTGATAAAATGTTTGATAGCGAATAACAAACAAACGTAAGTCCACTTACACATCTTTCAATACTAACTTAGTAATCAGTGTGTCTACCATGAGTTTTCACAATCTATACTCGCTAGCGACTAGTAAAAAAACGTATGAAAACTTCTAAAGCGCATCTAGTGGATAGTTAGGTACCAAAATGCGTCGTATGAGTCGCGTAGACGTTGACGTAGACTGTGACAACTCATGGTAGACACACTGTTCTTGTTTATTCATTCATTAGATAATAGAATGGCCATGCCCAGTTTCGGTATTAAATGTCTTTTATGTATTATCACCCGCTGTGAACATTGTGACAAAGGTAAGCTAAAGTACACGTGTATAAAAAAAACCGATTAAATTTCGTACATAATTAAATTCATATAAAAAGTAGACTAATAAGTAGTTTTAGGTTTTAATCAAAGCCTAGAACAACATCTCATCTCATTGGCGGCGGCGTGAAGAAGTAACAAACATCCATTCATCCATTCACACATCTAAATACACAAACTTTCGCCTTTTATAATCTATACCAATATTTTAATGAGGCAAGATTTGATTGATTGTTTGTATTGAATTGGCTTCCAAACAACTGGAATGAAATTAAAAAAAAAACATCGTTAAAAAGCTTACTTTTTAGGGAGTGGCATAGGCTATATTTTATCAAGGAATTCCCACGGGAACTGCTGCTAGTATGATACCTCAACCTCAACCTCAACAGCCTGTATTAGTCCACTGCTGGACACAGGCCTCCACCTGATAATCGCCTTGTTGGCGTTTATCTAATGCCCATAAACCCCGCGCTAGGCATGCTCTGGGGATCGCAGTTCGGTGGTAGAATTGTTTCGCCCTTTGTGGATATCCCTTGTCGCCTCTTATGACACCCACGGGAAGAGATAGGGTGGTGCAAATTGTAATCCAGGACCACACAGCTGTGTAATAATATAAATGTAATTGCCATTGATTTTTAAAAAGGAAAGATGTGGTACTAGTTTCTCGAAAGCGGCAACCTCATATTGTGTAAAATTGTGTGCTCCCACGTCAGTCACCGTCGGACCGGCGGCACGGGCGGTCGTGATTCGCGTGAAATATTGTTGTCTCGGTCTCACTTTGGTCTTAGATACGTCTTTCCGTCTTTGTTCTTCTTTGTATTGCACAGGACTGGAAATATAAATGTGAGCGTGTTGTTGCAACACATGCCATATTTTGGTAATATGGTAATAGCACATTACGCACCAACATGCTCGCTCACGAATAGCCATCCTTACATTACATAAGTCCACAAAGGGTAACACACTGGCGAGAGCGGGCACAATTAAAACTTGTCTCATTAATAACGGTAGATTTAGGTCGCCTCTCGCGGGACTCAAGTGATGATATATTTGTATTTTGGATAAGTTTTTGTATTATTAAAATGGGAATAAGTTTGTCTCGGAGCGAGTCTGTTTGTTTTAAGTTTTATAAAGGACGGTCTAACTAAGGGGTGTGGTCGATGAAAGTTGTGCTGAAACACGTAGTATTATGTTAAATCAATAGTGACAGTTACGATGTATTTATGTCTGTTACCTTTTCACGCCTAAACGGCGGAATGGATCTTTATGAAATTTGACAGTGATCGAGCGTAGACAACAAGCTTGCCAGTCTGCAGCTTGGTCATCGCGAAATGAGGCCGAGGCGTATGGCAGCGTTGCTTTTCAGATGTGCTAAGACCTTTACGGTTTAAGTGCTATATATTCACTGTAAAGTTTTTGCAATATAATTAGTACCTTTTTAGGGTTCTGCACGAAAACGGGATCCTATTACTAGGACTCTGCTGTTCGTCCATCTCTCCGTCTGTCACTAGGCTGTATTTTCAAAGTTAATGTATTTCTGTTGCTGCTATAACAACATACCTATAACAGAATATAATAAATACTTAAGGGGGCTCCATTGATTTAAAAAGGGAAGATAGGTTACGTTCTCCCAGCGCTTACTCAAAAATTGGCATGTGTTAGAACTACACGCAAACACATACGCTCACAGTTATATTTCCAGTCCTGTGCAATACAAAGAGGAACAAAGACGGAAAGACGTATCTAAGACCGAAGTGAGACCGAGACAACAATATTTCACGCGAATCACGACCGCCCGTGCCGCCGGTCAGACGGTGACTGATGTGGGAGAACGCAATTTTACACAATTTGAGGTTGCCACTTTCGAGCAACCAGTACCTCATCTTCGTTTTTAATAAATCAATGGGGGGGGCTCCCATTAAATAGACGTGATTTTTTTGCTGTTTTTATAGATTTTATTTATGGCCGGTTTTATTTAACATTACTCAATTGGCTCTTAGACAAACGAATCAAGAGTAGTTACGAAATATTTATCCAGTCAGATGCTAAAACAAATAAGAAATCATACAAGAAGGCGTTAAGTAGCCCCTATGTTTAATAAAAAACAAATAAATAATAAATGTTTTTATTCAATTGCAGTCGGACGTCAATAATGCAAAGGAAATGCATTATTGACGTCCGACTGCAACTTTCCATATTATAATTAACTAGCTGCGCCCCGCGGCTTTACGTTGTGCCTAAACGCCGAAACGTTTAAAGGCGCGATTTTTATCCCACGGGAACTGATTTATGAGATATAAAGTAGCCTATGTTTGATTCCAAGATTAGAATTATTTGTGTGCAAGATTTCAGCACAATCCGTTTAGTACTTTTGGCGTGAAGAGGTTACAAACATACATCCATCCATCCATACAAACTTTTGCATTTATAATATTAGTGTGATGTAGTATCGGTCTCAACAGAAATAACCTATTTTTAAACCCCAACCACAGCTGTGGTCTACCAATAAAATCAGTAGAAACAGTTTGAAAGCAAAATTATTATCGAACCCGCAATCTCGGCCGAGGAAAAAGAAAAACCAGATCAAGGTCACAGCTTTAATTAAAACAGTTTGCTCACAATTCGTTAGCTGACAATAGCGACGACCTCTGTGGCGCGATGGGCAAAGGTCCGCCTGCGGCACAGGAGGTTGCGGGTTCGATTCGTACCTCGGGACCAATAATAATATTAACAATAAAAATAATAATTTTCTATAATTATTATATATTATTTTAAAGTGTGCCATCAGTAACTTACAACCAGGAACTACAAATTTACATAGCTTTATTGACAAAGAAAATTACAAGGACTTTTTTTGGGGTAGTAAACATAAACCAATTAAACTACACCAGTTGTTTAACCCTCAACTGTGACACTGTAAAATATTATCCTCTACCGCTTTGCCTTTTTGCCGGTTTCTAGATGAGAGTAATTTATATAATGAGCTCCGAAGCGGGGTTAGCACTTCCCTCAGTGAGGTTAGCCCTCGCCACAGTCAGGTTAGCACTTCGACGGATTATGAATAACATTCTGCAAGGTTAGCTTGCCATTCCACCAGGAGCCTAATTCCACTATTTTTTAAACAAAATGCCATAATGATGCCATACGATTGAGATAGAGATTGAGTCGTAAATTTATTTGGTATTCTCTTACCATAAGATTACAATCTCTATGACTTATAATAGCTTGTCAATAATGTGGTGGGGCATATAATCATAATCGTATTAGTCATAGATATGGCATAAACAAAAAACGATCGTGTTAGTAGAATACCAAAAGCTGTCAATGGCGGTGATTGTAACGCGATAATGAAGCGATAATAGTGTCATAGTGAGGCGACTGTGTTAGTGGAATCAGGCCCCAGGTGCTAACCATTCGACTCAAAATATTTAGACAATTCGACTAAAACAACTACTGTCACATATAACCTTCTGTGATGGGGATGGCCGCTTCACTTTTAGTCGCATATTGATGTTTTCAGTCGAATTTTTGTAGAATGAGCCGACCAATAGGTTAGCAAGCACTCGCTGCATTCAGGTTAGTACTAGGTGAATAATATTTTGTGGGGTAATAGTAGAGTGGTAACGCATTGCCTCCTTAAGAGTGTGCCACAAGCAAAATCGTTCAAAATCGTTATTTATCTTTTATACCTCTTGGTTTTGATTTAACTTTCTTCTTTTTACCTACTCATGTTCACTAAGTACCTGCTTACCTTTATCTACTTAATATGTGTTTTAGCTTCATTTCCACTGCTGTTTGTATGTGTACCATCGATCAAAATTTTCGCCGGGTCGCGAAATATCTGATTGATAGTGTGTACCTAATAAACTGATGAGATAAAAGTCGATAAGGCGCTTATCAGGGGAAGGCCTGCGATCAGCAGTAGACCAATATACGATACTCGCAGGAAGAGTTAGGGTGGTGCTAATTTTATGCAGACACCACGCGTTCGTACATTTATATGCGATGGTATGGTATGGTGGTATGGTATGGGGAAGAGTATCATGTGACGGAAAGGGTCTTAGGTTTGAATGTAGAGGGATATAAGGGAAGAGGAAGACCGAGGAATAGATGAATGGATTGTGTGAAAGAGGACATGGCTAAGAAAGGTGTATGTACAGAAATGACGGCTGATAGAGCAGAATGGAGGAAACTCACATGTTGTGCCGACCCCACCTAGCGTGGGATAAGGATCGGAAGAAGAAGGTATGGTATGGTGGTAGTACTACTTCTATTTCAGCATTAAGACTCTCACTTGGTCCATTATACGACAAGCTAGCATAGCCAGCCTAACTCCGTCCAGAAGCCAGATCTTCCTGGGGTCTTCACAGGCCTCGCGGAGTGACCTCATCAAGTTGAGGATTTCTGTTCATTGTGCTGTTACTCCCTCGCATTCCAGGACTACGTGGGCATCTGATTGGTCGTCGCTGAGGCACCGTCTGCAGAGAGGGCTGTCCGTTGCTCCGATGGTGAATAAGTGTTTGTTCAGAGGGCAGTGACCTGTTAAAGTTCCTTCCAGGATACGCAGGTCCGTTCTATTTAGGTTGAGTAGGTGTTTCGTAAGCCTGGGTGAGGTTGATGGAAGCGCCGCTCTGGCTGGTCTGCATTTTCCCAGGCGTGTCGCATTTGAATGCGATACGATATATCCCCGCATCGAATCGTGTATTCGCGTAGTTACACTGGATGTATGCATAAGGATGCACCACGTAATAGTCCATTAGTTTGCCGCGGCACGACGCCGATCGGATTGCGCTGTTTATAGTCGCGATGAAGATTTGGGGCATAGTGAAGTTGGGCTAGGAGTTTGGTGGTTTTATAACTATGAAAACTTTAGGGGAGCTATGACAAAAAGAAGTGTTTTCTTTACTAATAATATAAAGAGGAAATATTTGTTTGTTTGTTTGTATTGAATATAGGCTCCGAAACCATAAGACCGAAAAAATATTTTACCATTGAAAAGTTTACTTTTTAGGCAGTGACTTAGGCTATGGGTATTTTATCCCGGAATTCCCACGGGAACGGGAACTCCGTGGGTGAAAAAGCGAGGCGCTGCTAGTCATTAATAATTATGGAAAAAAATATTTATGGTAACATCCTCAACCTCGGTAATCGAATTGGCGCTGCTGCCCACCCCCTGTGGATATCCCTTAACCGCCTACGACACCTACGAGATGAGTTGGTGTATGCTAATCCAGTAGTTCCAGTCAACTGCACTTGACTACGGCCGTTACCTGCAGTTGACCGCAGTTGACAAAGAGAATGTAACGCTACGCTAGTAATGAACTGCAGTCGATGACTGCCATCGCCTGCAGTAGACGGGTCCCTTCCAGTGTGTCTACTATGAGTTGTCACAGTAAAATCCCCGGACGTTACTACGTAAACACGTAAATACGCAGAAAGTGAGTACATTCGCTAACGAGTATAGATTGTCAAAACACATGGTAGACACACAGGCAACTTGTAGTCCGTTTAAATTAGCCTTTCCTTATGCCTATGTATATACAACCTTGCAATATCACGTTTCATAGCCCCAACGGCAAGATTTACGCAGTATCGCCATTCATGTTGAGGTGCTAGTTCAAATCCTCGGGTTATGTGTTTGCTATTCACGTGTGCATACAAATGTTTCTCTATTTGGATTGCAAACTGAATTGTATGGCACTGTAACTCAGTGCCATACAATTCAGTTTTTAGTTTGGTTGGATTTTTTAGTGTTTCAAAACTAAATAGAAATTTCTGTCAACGAAATGGATTTTATCACATAAGGACTAGTTTTGCACGACAATGAAAACGTAACATAGATTTATCTTTTCAGAGTAGGCCTCCAGTCTTTTGAGTCGTTATCCTACAATCATTATAAAGAGGGAAGTTTGCCGTTGTTGAAGATGTCTGGCTGAAGAAAACGCCAATGGATCGTGATGAAATTTGGCACATATAAAGATCTGGTCCAGGAATAACATCACCTGCCCTTTATTATAAAAAATAACCCCTATTTCTGCTGTTCACGCTATAACTATGAAAAAGTCTGGACCAATTTCGCTAATTCTTTTTTTGATGTGTTTTTTGTTGTCAAGATAAGGTTTTTTAGAAAAGAAAAGTTTAAGAAAGTTGGTAACTTAAATTCCTACGTGAGCAAAGCTTCGAGGCGCAATTTTCATTATGTTGGATAAATCACACACTATTATTAGCCCCAAGCTAAGCAGAGTTTGTGATAATGGTACTAGATAACTGAAATATCTATACAATACAATACACTACATAGATAGATATTTTTTATATAAAACATCCAGAACACCCTGAACAAATATCTGCAGATTGTACACACTACTATTTTAGTTAATCTATAAGTTCGACCTTTTTTCGTTACTCATTACTTTAATCTTATGCCTTCAAACGAGCAATTCTTGTATGTACAATGTACATATTATTATATAGTATATATAATTCGGATCTCGGAAACGGCTTCAACGATTTTCATGAAATTTAGTACACGGGGGGTTTCGAGGGAGATAAATCGATCTAGTTAGGATTCATTTTCAAAAAGGGTCATTTTATTGGTTTAATTATGTGTTCAATAATTAGATTTATCAATGGATTTAAGGCGCATACCCGAGCCAATCTGACAGCGATACCTATTTTATCATATTTTTACGTTTATCATAGGTATCTATTATAAGCTATTTTTTAATACCTCTTTCATAATTTTATCTTATATAGTTTAGGAGGAGATACGAAAATAGAGTTTGGTGGCCAAAAAGCGCAACTTCGTTTCTCTTCCTAAGCTTTACAAAATGAAACTATTACAGAGGCATTAATAAATAGCTTATAATAGATAACACAAACTGAACGTAGGATTTTTAAAAATTCCTGCGTTCAACGTAATAATAAGATATAATAGTTGGGGGCGCCACTTTCACTGGTGTATGGGCCTTAAGAGTTAAACTGAAGAATATGACTCTTCCTGCCATCTATTGGCGAATACAATAATTTCTAATAAGCATATTTTACCAAAAAAACCGAGTAAAGCTACCTAGGTACTAGAACTAAGAGCTTAAATAAAACTCGCAAACAATAAAACTCTACACTCAAAGACATTTGCAAAGAATCATTCTCAAAGGGAAATAATTTCTCTGAATAGAAAACTTTATTCATTATATTCCGGAATGTAATCTATTTGAGCCACCTGTCGTCAGAATGCGACTGACGGTGGCCCTAGCACGCCAATCTCTGGTAACCTCCAAACGGTAACCGGAAGGCTCCACTGCTGGACTCAGGCTTCCCACTGGGGCCTGATTCCACTAACACAATCGCCTCATTATGACAATATTATCTGTTTATTATTCATTTATTCTCAAGAAGACAAATTATTAATGTCACTTACATGAGAACAGGGTTTATAGTTTAAGTATAGATACATGAGTTGTGGTCGTTCAATAGTTGACTCCTTTAATGCGTTCATTAATGAGAAGTGAATCATAGTTTATGATATGTTGAGCTAATTTGAATGCATTAAATGAGCTCACACTTTACTTTGGGAGGGCAATTTATTGTAAAGCTGTGCGCCTTCATATAGTATAGATTATCGCTTCATTACCGCGTTTCAATCACCGCCATTGACACCTTTTGGTATTCTACTAACACGATTTTTATTTTTAACGATATCTGATTATTATCTTAACATTTCTTTTGTAACAGTCTGCAGTAAACTCAACTTGTTTAAATTGGTAATACTAGTTCTCATGTATTTTTGTATTATTTGATAGAAATTTTCTTTTTCAATAAATGATTTAAATTTTAGGTGATTAATAAACAAAACACATCGACCTAATCTAAGATATACTTTAAATATTTTCTCTACTACATTAAGGAATTATGCTAAAGGCACCGTTATTAATTGTAAAATGAATAATTTATGAATGATATCGCCGATCTACGCGATTATTTGTCGTTATTCAGCCATTAGGCCGTCGTTAGGGCAAAAGAGAGTCTTTTCCAGGTAGTAGTCTTAAGGAGAACTGCTTTAGACATCAGATAAAATTAAAGAGGCTAATTAATCTGTCTCTGTTTTTTAGTAAAATTTACACAAGATTGAAATTTATATCTATTTTGTAAATAAATCATAATCAAAATTTTTAATGCACAAGAACTCAATTACTACAAAGTTAAGGCTTGAAATTGTGCAAGTCCTCGTATTTTTCGAGAACAAAAATACATTCAAAAGCACATTCATAACAACCATAAAAATAGAAAGATGCAGTCGCACAAAAAAGTATTTTCTATAAATTTACCAACTATAATGCAGAATTACATAAAACATTTTCCAATTTACCAACCATAAAAGAAATTCAGACATGGGTCGTACAATTTTTATTTTCAATTTGAATTTGATTTTCTATCAAACGAAAATCTTTAAAGTCGTTTTTGATTTTTAACTGACTTGCATAAAAAAAAACATTTTTAACTGACTTTAATAAAAAAAGGAGGCTATATTTGGCTCTATGTTTGTTCTAATGTGTTTTCGCCGATTTCCCGGTTAATTGTGGAACGATTTTAAATATATATATGTATATTATACTATTTCGCTATTGTATAGAAATGATTTCTAGGCCGCCCCAAAAAGTATTCTCAAGGATTATGTTCCAAACCAATCAAATTATTACAAAATAATCTCCCAGTACCAAAACAACTTCACTATAACGGGAAAATCCCCGCTCGAGGCTTCACGCTAAATTTCCCAATAAGATATCGTATCGGATCCATGGCTTGTAAACCGATGAAAGGCCGGAGCGGTCTGTGGCTTTGAAAAATGATATTTACTACCATTCTGCACGGATCCGTTACTTTTGTTGCACTAGATTTTGTTTTGGCTCTGGAAATTATATGTCCGAATGAAATATTGAGTCTTGGTAACTTTAGTAAGCTTGAGTTACAAAATGGTATTGTTTTTGGCTTGGCAATTGTTTAGGCTGATGATGGATGATGGTAAAATTGATTAGCGTGGGTTCTCAATACTACAATACAATACTCAATGCTTGCGAGAAGTGGCGCCTATCGGTCACATTAGTGTGAAGGTATGTACTGCAAAATGCGTAGTAGGTACACAGCTAAATACGAGTAGATACATTTATCCAACATGTTGTTTAGAATTTATCCAATACCATCGGAGTTGCCCTGTTTAACTATCACGGTTCATGAAATACAGCCTGGTGACAGACGGCCAAACAGACCGACAGACAGACAGACGGACGGACGGACAGTGAAGTCTTGATAATAGAGTCTCAAATTACCCTTTAGGTACGGAACCCTTAAACCCGTGGATACTTCCATCATCAGGTCGATACAATGTGATTGCTATACGAAAATTGTAACTGTCTTATTGTATCTTGCCTTCAACTTGCCGCATACATACAGCATTAGCCTGCAATCTTTCGCAGGTCATCCCATCTGGTCCGAGAGGGTCTCACCACGTTTGCCAAGTCGAAGTCTATAAGAATTTTTATTTTTAGTTCTCCGAAACGGATCTACCATTTCAAACCGAAACATTATTTTCTGTTGGGTTGCTGAAAAGAGAACTTTTTGTAATGCCTTTATTTAACATCAAATTTTAATTTATACTGCCTGCGTTTATCTGACACAGTTATAGATTTAAGAGTGTGCAATAACGCCGCCACAAGATTGATTTCGAGCGGATGACAAGATTATGGTTTTCTCGCGAGTAAGAAGTATGTACAGCAAAAACATCATGTCTCAGACATGCACCGAATTTTCTGTGCGCCAAAACTGTTTTTTATAATTACAAGTTTAAAACAACCAATCAAAAAATTAAAAGACTATCTATATAAGTTTCCTAATAAAACAAAAACCGAAGAAAAAAAGTGTGCTGGACATTTAGGGCTCTGTTTTTCGAGCGAGTTCCAAATATTTACCATTAACATTTTATAAAACCATTTCACTTTACTACGCAAATGTTTAGAATTAGCAAATCAGTGGGCCACAGCGCCACAATATTTATGTGCCATATAATTAGCAATAAGCCGAGTCGAGTGGCGCGAACACAACATGTCGCTCACATGCGTCCGTAATGAAATGTTGGCTACTTCATTAATATTCCGGATTATAGAAGAGCGGGATTAAATCGTTTTGGTGGTTGTGGTCTGAGGCATAAGCGAAATATTTTTGATACTTGCTATAACACAAGTTCTGCTTACCTAGATGATGCCGTGTGAATTGTTCAGCCTTGTTTCTGGGATAAAAAGTAGCCTTTAACCGCCCGCGTGCACGAACCTCGCCTACTCGGAAAAGGTTTTTTTTTCTTTTGTATTAGCGGGTTACAGGTAGCTATTTATCAATGGTGTTTTGACATACGCGGCGTGCATCATCTCTACAATTAGGTTAGTTACCTCATTGGTATATACATACATATCGCCTTTATTTACCAATTTTTCCGGACATTTAAATTTTCACTGCCAATGGTCATCGTCGGTGTTCGGTAATAAAGATAGATAAAGGAAGTGAATTCTTCGATAAAATGTTATTCAAAAAAATATAAGAAAATTACCAAATTATGGGCAACGTTGTACGTTAAAGTTTGATGACATCAATTCTTGGTTATATTTTTAAGTTAACTATGTTAGTTTCAAATAGAATAAATTAAATTGATGTTAGAAGCCAGAATTGTTGTCAGTTAATAATTGTTTCATCTTATACCTATATAGATTCAGGTTCTGCCCATCATCACACACCTTCGCGTGGAAGCTGTCTTATTTCCTTAAAAATAAATAAATAAAATGAAATAAAAAATTCAAACATACTTTTGTCCAGATCCCAATAAATTACTAAACACCGACTCCCTACTCACTTCCACACCCACTGTTAATTCAGGCCAGAGCCGTTTTAAAGTTAAGTCTATACTAATATTAAAAAAATGAAAGGTTTGATTGTTTGTTTGTATGTATGGAATCGGATCCGAAACTGGAAAACCAATTTAAATAATCTTTTATCATTAATAATCTTACTTTTCAGGGAGTGACATAGGCTATTATTTTATCCTGGAATTCCCCCAGGAACTACGCGGGTGAGACCACGAGGCGCTGCTAGTCACACTAATATTATAAAGGCGAAAGTTTGGATGGATGTATGGATGTGTGGATGTTTGTTACCTCTTCACGCCAAAACTACTGAACGGATCTAGCTGAAGTTTTGCATACAGGTAATTCTCATACTGGAATAAAACATAGGCTACTTTTTATCCCATAAATATGTTCCCGTGGGATGACAATCACCTTTTAATGTTTTCATAGGAACAACGCGTGCGAAGCCGCGGGGCGCAGCTAGTTTCAAATAAAACCCCTCTAAATTAATGATTATTGAATAGAAGGGGTACCTGCTACTTATACCAAATTGAAGAATGACTTTCGTCATCACGACGTGTTCGTGGTGAAGAATCTACAGTCCACGCAGTGTAATTGAACTACCAATTACCCAAATACTGTTATACAAATACAAATACTGTAAATTTCTGTAAACTTGTACACATCGATGAAGAAATGGGGAGATGAGGCACTGGCTTCTCGAAAGTGGCACCCTTACATTGTGTTCAATTGTGTCCTTCTTCTCGTATAATTTGCACCCTAACTCTTCGACTAAAGGGGGTAATATAATAACCACCGGGGGGCGGGCAGCAACGCCCCTGTAGAACAATTCTACTACCAAACTGCGATCCCCAACCCGCATGCCCAGCGTGTGGATTATGGGCATTACCCTCCATGAGATAAACGCCAACAAGGTGCTTATCAGGGGGAGGGCTGCGTCCAGCAGTGGACCAATACAGTCTGTTGAGGTTGAGGTTGAGGTGTCCACCTCAGTTATAGTCAGAACAGCGTCGCTGGCGGTTGTTTTTCGTGTGCTAATTGTTGTCTCGGTCACACTTTGGTCTAGGAGTCTCTCTATCTATGTTGTTCATAAGCAGGTATATTGCAAAATAATAGAACAAGCGTGTCTTTACGTTTACTTGTAACAAAACACAGGCCATTAATTCAGTAAGCACGGGTAGAACATGACATATCTACAGAATTGTACATCAATGCTTGTACTCCTACTTTCGCACACTTGTATACCAACTTTTGCAGCCGTGTATACTTACAGCACGCTTTCATCCGGATTAATGGCTCATAAATAACTGAACACTTTTTCTCAATGGGTTTCAACCGCAGAGTTCACTCGTGGGCGGATCCCCCGGGCGCTCGCAGGTCTGACACTGTATACTATTTATTACTAATGAATACGTGAAAAGGTTATTTGTGAAAGGTGAAATTTTATGAATATTGGTTGTGGTTATTGGTAACGGTATCGATTTATGTTGTGGATGTTTACAGACGGAAAATTATAAATGATTATTTTGTAATCTTTAATTAAACGGGGAAGGGAAAAGGGGATCTTTATACTTTTAGTAGAGATAATCACTTATAAGAGTTGTACAAGAGCTGTAAATAGCGCTTCTCATAAGTTATGATGCTATCAATCATCACTGTCTGTCCCTCCCTACGTATGCTTAGATCTTTAAAACTACGCAACGAATTTTGATGCGGTTTTTTTTAAACCAGCCAAAAAATTTTGGGAATTTATGTGATTTCTAAAAAAATATACTTTTATATCTCAACAAAAATTTTAGACATCGACTGGATTTTAGCCCGATTCCTCCCGTAGAAAATGTTTGATACTTTATTTGATTTCATAAGAAATTACCCATAGTGCAAAGCTATAATATCCAAAAATCCTAGGTATCTTTCTTTGTGAAATAAGCGTGTATCTGCGTTTATATAAAACGGAAATAATTTAATTTTCTTCCTTCAAGATTCCCACGAGGTTGCCTTTACAAAGTAAAAAGAAACAAAGACAATCGCACTAAACCCAATCTCTACTACATTGTGATGGCGTTAATTGTGTTATTATTGCTCTAAAACAATGTTTCCCTTTTGCACAATCACCCGTTTTAGTGGGCAATTCGAGTGCAGCTTGAATGTAGCTACGCAATGGTTTAGTGGGCAATTTGTTAGCGACTGGATTCTGTTTACTGTTTCCAATGTAACAATAACAACAATGTTTTGTTTTGTTACTCTTCGCACTTACTTGAGGTAACAAAGGTATTTTGTTACTTCTCGTAGATGTACTGTTTCTGGATTACGATTTTCAATCGGTTACCTACGTTAGTAAGTAAGGTAAGTTCGTAACATTGTTTTTTTTATTGAAGACTAGCTGCGCCCCGCGGCTACGCACGCCTTGTCCCTATAGAGATGTTTAAAGGTGATTTTTATCCCACGGGAATAGATTTATGGGATAAGAAGTAGAATTAGCTGTATGCTAAATTTCAGCCCGATCCGTTCAGTAGTTTTAGCGTGAAGTGGTAATAAACATCTCTCCATCTATCCATACAAACTTTCGCATTTATAATATTACTAGCTGCGCCCCGCGGCTTCGTACGCGTTGTTCCTATGGAAACGTTAAAAGGTGATTTTCATCCCACGGGAACTGATTTATGGGATAAAAAGTATCCTATGTTTGATTCCGAGATTAGAATTACCCGAATCAAAAATTTCAGCCAGATCCGTCTCGTAGTTTTTGCGTGAAGAGGTAACAAACATCCATCCATCCATACATCCATACAAACTTTCGCATTTATAATATTAGTGAGATTATAGTGTGATAGTGTGATTTTGATAGACTTAAAAAAAGGAGGTTATACCGAGCCCAGATAGGCAGAATCGAGGCGAATGACATAAACATAAAAAGCCCTATGCCCAGCTGTGGGTTGACAAGGGCTGATGATGATGATGAATAGCTTAGGCAATGTAAATAATTACAAAATTAGCAGTTAAACAATGTAACTGATCGGTGCGGTTTACATCGACCGCGATTTATGGTGCTATACGTTAACAGTTCAAGAGTTATTGCAGTTACATATTATAGCAGTTATGGCAGGATGTCGTTGCGGAATCGTTTTTCAAACTTCATTGTGAGAGTCGATGTATGAATATCCTACAAATATTATATACGAAAGTTTGTAAACATGTTTGAATGTATTTTTGTTGCACTTTCACGCTTAAACTACTGAGATCGGGCTGAAATTTTGCATACAAGTAGTTCTAGGCCTGGAATAACACATAGTTTATTATAGTACTTTTTATCCCATAAATCAGTTCCCGTGGGATAGGCATGCGAAGCCGCGGGGCGCAACTAGTTATACCATAGTTCTTATATATAAAAACAATTTGATTGGTAAGCAAACTATTTTCTTCATTTTTTACGTAGTAAATTACTAGATTAAGTTTAAATTTTAATGTTACAAACATTACAATTGAATAATAAATAATAATAAGAATAAGAAATCTTTATTTATATTAAGTTACTTCAATTTAAAATTAATCTAGTAACTGTAATAAAGATTTCTTATTCTTATTATTATTTATTATTCATACGTTAACACTCATAGCAGCGTAGCATCGAATGGCTTCCTTTAACGTATCATATCAAAACTAGCTACTCCGCGTAGAACTACGTCATGTCAAAACTAGCTACTTCGCGTAAAACTACGTCATGTCTGGCAGTAGTTACAAAAACCTTGTGAACTGAATGCTGAGTAAAGATATCATAATGATCTTACACAAGTATCTAGATAACAACACAATACCACCCCTGTTATCGTTACTTTAGAGTCGTAAATTCTTTAGTCAATGCACCCGTTAGTTTTGTTAACTTGTCCCCATTTCGGTCCGCAAATAAAACGGCTGCGATACAGAAATGGAGGAATAAAAAATAAAAAGCTAGGTATTTCGTGTGCTACACCGCGCGCTTTATTACATTTGGACTGACATTCAAACTGATAAATGATCCTTTCTAGGGGTCAAATCAATTGTTAATTTAGCAACCGATTTGTTGATTTACCATGTAAATGTCCTATGAGAAACCCATACCCCGAGGCAATTTCATACGCTTAGATCGGAAAACAAACTGAGCAATGTACAATTAATTTGAGCTCGATTTCAACACAAGCCACCCAGTGTGTCCAATTTCACCGTTTCAATTGAACGCCCTTAATATAACAAAAACTCAGTTGAGCGATTTAAACGAATTCAGCGCACTTTACTGACATAAAGTTAGTTCTGGTTCAAGCGCTAAACTGAGTTCATCAAGTTGACACACCATAGGTAGATAAGTATTACGAAATTTACGAATTTTAACTCAATACTCATTACTCAATTATTTATTGTATTCCATAGGTGTACAGAGGTATTTACATTTTTATATAATTGAGTTTCACTATGGACCCTGCTGGGCACACAATATGTTTGGAGAGAGAGGAGGACGCCGTTAACTGGTTAGGAATTTTTCGAACTCGAACTGATCTTACTTTTGTTGACATTAGTTCTGCAGCAAACGGGGAAATTGGACCTCAGAATATAAACTACAAGTCGGTCAAGAGACAATACGGTTCTCAAACTTCAATAGGAAGCTGGAATACTTAAGAGGAGCCCCACAGGTTCAGAGATGCCTCGGATAGCGTACCTACAGAATGACCTATATTATTTTATAACGGAGGATCAGGTTGTCTGGGATTTGCGTATTTTGCTTTTCGCACGATCACATCTCGATACTATCGTCAACTGGACTCCGGGCTCTGATGTAACTGATAGAATAAATTGAGTAGAAAAACTTTGATCGCCAAAAATACACAAAATAAATTAAGGCAAAAGGGGTAAATTCAGAATTTAACTGCTTGCACTAACTCATATGCAAGCAGCGGTTTTCAATTTACCCCTGATGCAATAGATACATTATTTATCCAACGAAATAAAAATAAAACTAAAAGTTACACCCCATAAAGCTAAAAAAATGGCATGAGTATGCTATTGTTCTAAATCCACTATCCCAAATCAAATGACCAAAAACTACCTGAATAACACATAAATGTCCCAAAAAATGCTGTCCATGGTACTAAAAAATGTAACACTATTTGCTGGCCGCTGCCATAAATTAAAATTTCGCTGCACCGCACATTCGGAAAATAGTTTATTCCAAAAATGTATTCCAAACGTTCAATCAACATTTTGCGTTTGTAATTTACTCTGCGGTTGGGTGAACGGTATGACACTTTTGGAATATTGTGTCCAAATAATCGTCGATCTGAGTGCTTAGTAGCATTGGTCTACAATTTGAATGCAAAGAAAGTTTTCGAGACTTATTTTTACTAGTTTTGCACGCGTTTTTCTGTAGTACAAGCAGTGCACAAAGGGGAAAATGTAGCCCATGTTTGGTACCAGGATTAGAGTTAACTTTATACAATTGTTCTCGTGGGTGTCGTAAGAGGAGACTAAGGGAAATCCACCGAGGGCAGGCGGGCAGTAGCGCCCTCTGTAGAACAATTATACCACCAAACTGCGATCTCCAACCCACATGCCCAGCGTGGGGATTATGGGATATAACTACTGGATGATAACTATTGTCCATGAGATAAACGCGAATAAGGCGCTTATCAGGGGAGCCCTCGTCCAGCAGTGGACCAATACAGGCTGAGGTTGAGATTGAGGTTGAGGTTGTTTTTTACTTCTGACTTCACTACTACTCAGGTGTCTAAGCGACTTGATTTTTCGAATGAAAATATGCTAATACAATAGGGTATATGCATCGATTTTTTTTATTGTTTTAATCGATTCTTTAGGTCATTATTTAACCGAGGAATGATAAGACGCTCACTGAATTTCGCATTAACAAGGTAAAAAAAACAAATCAAAACTACAATCATTTTCGGGTGATAAAAACGCTGCCATATTGGCGCCATGTTTATGTGACGTCGACGTACACACTTGATTAAAACCTTTGGTGACGACCTCGGTAGTGATCATCTCAGGAAAGAGGTTTTCCGACAAAAACTGAAAATAATCGACAATACGAAATGTCAAGTGGGCAGAATAGTGTCAAATCATGGTGCAGCAAGCAGAATTAAAAAAGAAAAAATGTGCACAGTGATGTCACGTCCGCTCTAGTCAATGGCGTAGCGTTTTGAAATTTTGCGATTGAGATTTAAAATATCAATTTTTCAATGGTTAAATTCTACAATAAAAACATCTCAAAATGCAAAAATAAATATGTAGATATGTTTCTATATCAATAGAGAATACGTATATATTTTTTTAGCCATTTTGAAATCACATGCATATACCCTATTCACATTTATTTTTTAAATTTTTTAAATACTTTTTTATGGAAAAATTGCCTGGAATAATCATCATTGCGTGATGGCACGTTTATGTGGGCTCGATAAAAATCTAAGCTTTCGTAAGTCCCTATATTATTCCAGTCTACAGATTCGCATCTCTTTCATTTGTCAAAAGTAACTGTGTCTATAAAATACTTCGTTCTGTCATTTAGTCTTCATTCACTCATCTTTCAATAATTGAGGAACTTCATAGTCGTGCATAAACCAAACCACAAATTATTTATTGGACGGGGCATTATTCGTGGCTTATTCAACCAAAATAGAATGGAAAACAAAGGCATTAGCGCCCCGTGACTACACTTAAGTTTATTAACTATGCAGTCGTACTTGGATGGAACCCTCAAAATAGAGTACCCAAATTACGTTCCTAAATATTGCGCTTGATTATTCGTTTTTAACCCAAAAATCCTACTAAAACGGAAAAATCCAAACGATTCGTTCGGAAATTCCGTCGCTGTATTAAATTGGCCAGCACGAGCGAATTGCCTTGGTTTATTAGTGGGTTAATTTGATTTTATGTCCGGCCACCGTTGGTCGTGACTCGAAAGGTAAACAAATGAAGCACGTGAGGTGCCATTCCCGACCTTATGCCGCTGTAATCTCAGGGGAGTGAAATCAAGTAGGATTTTACGATTTAGGTGTATTTGTAAGAACGTTCGTTCAGAAAGCTATTACCTACCCGGAAAGGAATTAAAGGAAGTCAAATAAACTTCGTAGGTACCGACCTAATACAATTATTTATTCAATACTTGTCTTCGTACGTCTATGGTTAATAATGTAGGCGGGGGTACTTCATAATATCTTTATGGAGCACACCCCAGTCAATATTAAAGTGCCACCTATTTTTTCATAATTATTATTACGTTTAAAACAGTCAATTTTAATAATATATCGTCCAGTTTGTGGTTACTATTATAAGCTATTTTATATACCTCTGTAACCATTGATTTATTTAAAAGGGAAGATGAGGTACTGGTTTCTCGAAAGTGGTAACCTCAAATTGTGTAAAATTGTGTGCTCCCACCTCAGTCACCGTCTGACCGGCGGCATGGGCGGTCGTACTAGCGCGAAATATTGTTGTCTCGGTCTCACTTCAGTCTTAGGTACGTCTTTCCGTCTTTGTTGTTCTTTGTATTGCACAGGACTGGAAATATAACTGTGAGCGTATGTGTTTGCGAGTAGTTGTAACACATGCCAATTTGAGTAAGCGCTGGGAGAACGTAACGTAACGTATCTTCTCTTTTTAATTAATCAATGAAATCAATGTATTTTTTAGTAACTCCGTTATCGTTTTATCTTGTACAGTTTAGGCTGAGATGCGAAAGTAGAGTTTGGTGGCCAAAAAGGGCAACTTTGTTTCTCTGCCTAAACTATACAAGAAAAACGATAACAGAGTTACTAAAAAATAGCTTATAATGGACATATCAAAAGGTACGGTCGATTTTAAATTTCCTGTGTAAAACGTAATAATAAGATAAAATAGCCGACGGCGCGACTTTACTCACACTTATTTTCACTTAAAAATATAAGCTTTTGTAAACCATGAATAATTTATCGTTGGTAGATTGATATTAAGAAGCCCTTAAGGAGCACCTAGGTGAATATGTCTGCACATAATATTAATGAAATTCACACAAAATTGTGAACAGATTTCAACGAAATCTTTCAGGAAATCATTACCTAACGGTTCACATTCAACGAAAATTAGCTTTGCGCCAAGTTGAAATTCCTAGAACAAGGACACATAACTGCCCACATAAACCTTTCTGAACTTATTAATTGCTAGAATTTCAAAGCCCACGTTTTAGCCAGAAGTCAATGAAAATGTCATACGACATGTCGACGTGAATTATAGTCATACCTTTAATCAATTGGTCATTTCCTGGGGTAGCAAATGTCGGATTCGTGGCCAATCAACCAAAGGGAAAGATGTGTAACATAAATAGTTTGTTTATGGCGCATACCCGAGCCAACGCCACATATTTTATTATATTATTACGTTTAACATAGGAAAATTTTAAAATACATCGTACAGTTTGTGCTACAAGCTATTTTATAATACCTCTGTAATAGTTTTATCTTTTATATCTAGTTTAGGAAACGATGCGAAAATAGAGTTTGGTAGCCAAAAAACGCAACTTCGTATCTCTGCCTAACCTTAACAGAGGCATTAATAAATATCTTATAATAGACTAGTGACCCGCCCCGGCTTTGCACGGGTGCAATGCTGATGTATTATACAATATAAACCTTCCTCTTGAATCACTGTTTCTATATACAAAAACGCATCAAAATCCGTTGCGTAGTTTTAAAGGTCTAAGCATACATAGGGCCAGATAGCGGGAAGCGACTATACCATATAATACAAAGCGCGGCCATCGACACGCTATTTATAGGCACGCGCCGCCCCACCCCTGGCCGGCCGCGGGTCGGTACCGCCGCGGCCGGGCGCAAACAACTACGACCCTGCATTTTAAATTTGTAATATCTTCGGAAATATTCACATGTTGTGCAATTACATGCTGTAAAAAGCATATTGATCTATAATAAATGCACAATTGATTTAAGGTACTTAATTGGATAAAGATTACTACTATATTGTTTAAAATCACTTCGTAAATAACCATTTTTTAGTAAAGGATAAAAATGGTTATGGTGGGTTATCCCTAAGAGATAAATATACCATCGCGGACTTTTTTGTTGAACTTTTTAAGGTGAACAATAATGTAGTACATTATTTTGGTCTATCTCGTAGGGTTCAGCCAGTGTTTGCAATATAAGCGCAAAAAAACGTGCTTATTTACGACATCACATTAGAAACCTCTAAATTTATCAGTGTTTCTCTACTATATTATGCATGTTTTAAACATACAAACCTTCCTTAAGAATCACTCTATCTATTTAAAAAAACTGCATCAAAATCATTTGCGTAGTTTTAAAGATCTATCTAAGCATACATACGGACAGACATACAGCGAAAGCGACTTTGTTTTATACTATGTATTGATGATACCACAAACTGTACGATGGATTTTTACAACTTACGTGAAAGTGGGGACGCCACTTTCACTGGTGTATGCGCCTTAACACCTCTCCCACGTAAATTCAAGCGTATTTGTGGTAATCACTTCTTGTTTTCTTTACTTCACCTACTTTGTTTTTCCACCACTTATTCTCTATAATCTTAAATTATTTGTGAAAACGTATAACCTGGCTATCCTTATATTATTCTTAATATAAATAAGTGTTAAGCTGTAAGTATTCCTAATAATAATAAATAAATAAATAGTCAAAATACAATCATTAACTATAATGTAACAGTTTAAAATCTAGTAAATTTATGATTATTATTTGGACACACTATAGTTAATGTATAGAGCGAGAAGACGACGTCATTCCCAAGGAAGGCAGTGTTCCCGTGGGATCAAATTCGTTTATCAACGCGGGGCGCATCTAGTTCATCATATTCACGGACAGAACTTTTACCATTCAAAGTACCAGGAGAGCAGAAGTTGTTAGAAGATATCTACGTAGATAAATAAAAGAAATATTAGTGCTGGACAATTCACACAGCATTATCTAGCCCCAAGATAAGCTGAGCTTGTGTTATTGGTACTCGATAAGTATATATAATACAATACACTACATAGATTGTTATTTATATTTTTTATTATATATAGAAAACATCCAGAACGCTCTGAACAAATATCTGTAGAGCGTACAAATATTTGTCCCGAGGAGGGAACCGAACCCGCAACCTCCTGAGTCGCAGCTGGACCTTCCCTAAAGGTAGAGAGTTGATATAATCACTGGTCAAATTCAAATGTAAGTGGGTAAACTACTTCCATCACATTCATGCTATCCTAGTAGGTACCTAGTTAAACTAAATCTTTTCTGGTGGAAAATGACACTACGGTATGAACGATTCGTCCCGGCTTACCACCAGAGCTAGGCTTGGTGCTAGGCTGGATTATTAGCCGATAATTCAAATGAACTGTAGCTAAATCAATAAAGAAGGAAACTCATGCGAATACCAAAAAGGTTCGGTGAAATCGATGGATTTAATTTTCATTATTTCTCAAGAAATTGTGGGTCACAGACAGAAGACAATAATATAATGAACTATGGTAGAGGTACTGTATTTATTTGGAACCTAGAAGTAGGATCGAATTTAATGTTTTCTTTTTTCCGGTAGGTAGTTCCTGGATTTTGGCAGTATTGAGAAATAATCAAAATTAAATCCATCGAACCCCCTTAAAACTTCAAACTTAAAACTAAGTTCAGAGGGCCTAGCCAAACGGCATTCGCTTTGAAGCGATTCGAAAACAATTGAAAGATGCCTAGGAAAACAGATCACGTGACATATCTAAGGCTTATGTCAAACCCAAACATTTTTGGACTTTTCTTTGTTAATTTGACGTTACTAAGGCCCGTATTATGAAAGCTTGCTCAGTCTTCAATCTCTGCTTGAGTAACGCTTTTCTATAGCATAACCGTATTATGAAAGCTTGCTCAGTCTTCAATCTCTGCTTGAGTAACGCTTTTCTATAACATAAACGTCACTGAAGCTTAGCTCAATGACTGAGCAAGCTTTCATAATACGGGCCTAAGTGTTCCAATGTGTGTTCCCATGGTTTTAATAAATGAACTGAACTGAACTTTCTACTATCGCTTTCGACATCGATTGTTACATTGCCTATGCCCTCAGGTCTTCGGTGACCAATTAATGTCATTGAAATATTCAAAACTTAACCTAAATCAAATATTCCTTCAAGTAACCAAATGTACTGAAACTTTCTACAAATAAACTGTTTCAAACACTGACTGATTGTTCGTTATCTATAAACTTAGCTGTAATTATTTCAATTTATAGTGCGCACAATACACTGATTCCAAAACCTCAACCTCAACAGCTTGTATTGGTCCACTGCTGGACGCAGGCCTCCCTTGATAAGTACTTTTATTGGCTGTTATCTCATGAGGGTCCATAGTTCTATCAGAAAACTAGTGGCCCTGCCTTCGTGGGGGATATAAAAATGTAAGTAAAAGGGTTTTGAAGATTATGAACATCAGCCACCGTTTTGTATTTTTTTAATATCGCCGCGCACAACAAAAGTTATTTTGGATAGAGCTGGACACTAAAACAAAATAAAACATGACTTAATTTTTTTGTGCTAAAGCGTCAGGTTCCCAAAAAATATTCCACCACAGCAAAGTCGAATACTTAATATTAGTTATTTGTAGTTTTCCTTCTTTTAAATTTATGTATGATACTGCCATTAATATTAACTTAGGCTAAATAGGTAAATTTTTGTAAAACCAAAAACATATTACATCTTTCTGTTCTAAGGACACTGAACGCGACACAGTTATATATGTACGATTAGCGTCCAGTGTCGTTGCATTATGTTTTAGTTTTTTAATTTATAATATACTAGCAGTGCTTCGCGGTTTCACCAGCGTAGTTCCAGTTTCCGTGGGAATTCCGGGATAAATTTATATATAAGCCTATTTCGCTCCCTGAAAAGTGAGCTTTTTATGATGAAAGAATTTTTTAATCGGTCCAGTAGTTTCAGAGCCTATTTAATACCTACAAGCAAACAAACAAACAATCAAAACTTTCCTCTTTATAATACACAATAGCAATAGCCAATAGCTAAGATATGCAAATACCTATATACCTAGGCAATGGAAAAGAAGAAAGAAAATCAACTTCTTGGTTCACAAAATATCCACCATGTGACCAAAGGGTCAGCTTAATGCTGTATGAAAATAATATTATAGTGAATGAGAACAAGGTGGGCACTTTTTACTCGCTATCCACATTAACGAAGGAATGAGAAAAACTTTTTGAATTATTTTAGTCAAAACATTGACTGCCGTTGCTTGCAGTCGACTGCACTCAACAACAGTCGACGGCAGATGTCGCGATGAATTCCAGCTTCCCCCTTAAAGTGGGTACTGTTAAGGGGGAAAACTGAAGTAATCCTATTTTTTAACCGACTTACAAACAAGGAGGAGGTTCTCAATTCGTCTGTATTTTTTTTTTATGTTTGTTACTTCAGACCTTTTGACTGGGTGGTCCGATTTGCATGATTTTTTTTCCCGTGTGGTCCCATTTTCATTTTGTTCAGTTCTGAGAATGGGATCGATGAAAATTCAAGAAAAAACTGTAAAAATTGAAGTCTGTTTATAGTTTTTTAAAACAAAATTAATTTCCGAGGTACAATACACATATTCCTTCACGACAATAAAACCCTCGTTTTACGCAAAACAAGATACTGCTCCTCCTCTCAGATCATTAGGCAACTAATTTAATCGGACCACAAACCTGCAGGCCACAAAGAGTGCTCGAATCTCATTAATTCGAAAATCGAATTACTTACAAGCCAGAAGGTGACCTTTTGCAGTAACTTGGTAAAGATGGCGGGAAAATCTGAATGAATTTTCCGTATTTATAATGAGGTTAGGTTTATGTAGGCTGTTGACTATTTTTTTTATTGAATTTCCGCCTTCGTTGTTATTATTTTCAAGCTTTGGCAGCATTTTTCTCGTATAGTTTTGGATTATATTTGACGTGAACTTAAGACAGCTGCGTGGTGCTGGCTTAGAATCTGCACCACGCCATCTCTTTCCGTGGGTGTCGTAAGAGGCGACTAAGGGATATTAACCGGGGGACGGGCAGCAGTGTTCCCTGCAGAACAATTCTTCTACCGAACTGCCCCAACCCGCATGCTGGATGCGGCAGGCTGAAGACATGGCGCTATAGTGCTCATGAGGGAAGGCATAATGTCCTAGAAGGCTGATGATGATAAACAACTATAGAAGATTGCAACTAAAATTCATGATTTTTTACCATTTTCAAAATCTTTCTCACGTTTTTGGTAGTATTCATAAACAAAAACAATACATTGAGAGCAAGGGACAAGGGAATTTTCAGTCATATTCAGTATATACGGTTCACAACCCCTTTACATAACTACACCCCGCAAAATATTGTGACATGCCAAAATAAACAGAACTCACTTTGCATGTGTCGGAGATGTATTTTTAAAAATTGCCTTCATATCCGCCGGGCCCTATATTCTCTGCTCGTCACCCCCTCACAAAAGCGCGCAAAGTGACGAACCAAAGAGGGTTGCCTCTTTTTCCGTCCCATAAATGCTTACTAGCATTTTACCACTTTTCTTCGCGGGAACTTAACCCTTTCTGTGCTTCGAGAGGTATTCGTATGGCATAAACTTATTCACGACCAGTTAGCCGCGACCACGCTAAAGGCAGGGGTTGACTGTGGTATACGATGTCATTTATGAAAGACTATTATTGGCTTAATTTTTTTTAGATCGGCTTACTCGCTAATAACACTCAGTTACAAAACCTCCGTGGCTTACTCAGTATTATTATAATTTTTTACTGTTTAAATAAATTTAAAATAAAGCAATAAATATGATGCTATGTTATCTAGAAAAATATCCTTACGATTGAGCCTATTGAACGGTTTCGTTAAATTCCGGTGTTTTTGTTTGCGATTGAGTTCGATTCCCAGTTTAGTCAGGCACTTATTCAAAAATCTTAGAACACTATAATTTTTTTTTTAAATCAAAATTAAGTAATTCTGTAAAATTTTCTCCTCTATTTCATTATTTTCGAATTCAAACTATATTATTTTGTTGTACTTGTACAATCTAAACATATATCCAACCGTGGACTAGTTTAAGCTGATGATGATATTATACAGCTTGTGTATACCTACTGAATAATTAGTAGGTATACACAAGCTGTATAATATCATCATAAAACGAGGAAACGAATAATCGTTTCCGTTACGACTGAGGATAAACATTTGAATTTAAAAAACCCAATGTGCTTACCCAATCATAATGGACGAACGCTGAATACTCATTATAAAAAAATCTGCTGCAAATATAAATGAAAAAAATCTAGACGTACCATGCATGCTTGGTATGAGTGGGACTCTACCTTAACCATACGCGTCCTTACCTCCTACGATGGGAGACGTTCATAGGTCAACCTAAACTGGTCCACCAAACAGCCTTTCACAAAAAGGTATGGTATGACCCATTTTCCGAACGTTTTGGGGCTACAAAGATTAGTACTAGGTCGACCCTTAGAAAATATTCGTAAAATATGAACGATCAATACAAATATTCGTATGAATGTTCAATTGCTTTATAAGAATCTACGTAGGTTATACAGAGGTTTGTTGTTGGTATTTATAAAGTAAATGGAAGGAAAAGTGGTGTTTTGTTCGGTAACAAAAGAAAAGGGCGTGTGTTTTTACGACGTAAGTTGGTTTTTTTACCTTGAAGGTTGCCTTCATAAAGTATTGTGAGTCCCTTACGTCAATTCAAGATGTTTCGTGATTGAAACGTATTGTTCGACAAATTGTGTACGAACGATTGTGTGCAAACAGAAAATGATTGCTACGAGAAATCGTCATTATTTTCACGTTCTGCAAATAATACAAAAGCTCGCTGAACTTAAGAAGCTTATAACTACCTATCCTATTAATTTTTTTATAGAATAAGCAGTGTGGTATTTGAAAAAATCAATGTAAATCCATATAATGCAAAGCTGGTATCTGAATAATTAACTAATATGAAACTGTTATAAAATAATAGTTGTTTCAAAGTTTCAGTAGGTACAAAAGTTAGTTTAATATTCTCTCTGTCTATGATTGATGGTAAAATTAAAACAAACGTTTTGTTAAATGTCCAAATTTATTTACACCGATATTTCAGTTCAAATTGTAACTATTTATTTACAAAATTTATATCACAATCAAATTAGCGAATCAACATTAAAACTATTCTATTTATAAAGTTTTAGATATATGTAGGTCGATATTGTGATTTTCAATCAAATAACAATAATACAAAGAAGAATCATAGTAATCTAAACGTAAATAAATAATTCTATACAACTAAGCACATTGACAACCAATCAGTATTTTTTACTGGTAATATTTATTATTACACTTTATTTTACTCAAAATAATACCAATTTAGTTATTTAACAAACCTATAATGACTAGTTTTACGAAATCAGCAAAATCAGGATGGCGTAAACTAAGATTGCCGCAGAGTGACTAGGCGCGCGCGACGCCAGCGCCGACGCGGGGTTGCGGACGCATGCGCGAAACTCGTGGTAGTCTGCTCTGGTGATCGCACAGTAGTGGACGTGTACGCACGCGGTGTCGCATTCTGACGACTCGTGGTTGTGGCGGACACGAAGTGCTGAGAGGTATCTGTGGAAGAAAAAAATGCTTGAGATCATAGAGAAAAATTATAAGAGTACCTAGCTACGTTCTTTTAATCCCATCTCGTAGCCAGATTTGGTAGCTGGCTTCTCAATGGGAAATGTGCTTTTAACCTATTTCATTCATATTGTTTGCAGCATCTGTCCTTCTACGAGTATAAGTGATCTTTAAAAATGCTTCTGTAACATGCAAAAGTCAATAACAACGGAATATTCACAATTATTTGAGCTTTCAAATATTTCGGCACTGTCTATGTTAATAAACATGATGCATTTAAAAGTTTTTGAATTTAGCTGTTAATGACAAATGCCAATAATTTTAAAATTGGTTGTTGGAAGTGGATGACGAAATTTCATGTTGATATTATACAGCTGACAGAAAGACAAAAGAAGTTAGGTAAATCCTATTATATAAAAAAAAACTCAAAGTGAACTCACTTGTTGAAAGTCCCACGGTCATAGTGACTCCTCATGCGATCTGCCAAAGCATCCAGCGAAGTCGCACTGACCTCCCGCAATCCGTAATACTGGGTCAGGTTATATTCCACCGCCCAATGCAGTTCCCCTCTAGAGCTAGTTACGTCTAAGTAATACTGCGTGTAGTCTAAAACCTGGAATAATGAAATTAATTTAGTTTTAAGAAGAAACATTAGAAAGTGTTCTGTTGCTTCATTGAATATCATTGAAAGGAAAAACATCTGATTTAAACTATGTTTCTAAGGCTCGCAATACATCTATGAAAATCGAATGTATACACACAGAAACAAAGATAAATTTGGGAAAAGGTGATGTTCACAATAAAAATATTAAAAACAAGAACAAATTACACATTCCATCATTTAGATTACGAAAGGTAGGGAAATCATTTGTGGGCCTCAATTTTTATGTAAACCTGTTATGATAATAATGATGGTAAAGTTGCATTTCTAGACTGAGATATGTAAAAATTGTATTAGTTGATAAACTAATACAATTGATTAAAATGGTCATTGCGCATGTATTTATGTACGTACATGTGTACCCACCATTACTCATGATTAAACACTTAAATTCTCTTATCTAGTGGTTTCTTTTTCACGCTAGTGGACTAAAAGTTGAAGTCAATTGCGCCTTATTTCTATTTTATACTAGCTGCGCCCCGCGGCTTCGCACGCTCTATTCAAGTAGCTATGTCCGTCCCCGGGATACCGTTTACCACCCTGCCAAATTTCATCAAGATTCGTTCAGCCGGGAACGAAATAAAAACTATCCTATGTTCGTTTCCTGGTTCTAAGCTACCTCCCCACCAATTTTCAGCCAAATCGGTTCAGCCGTTCTCGAGTTATAAGTGTTGTAACAAACACGACTTTCTTTTATATATATAATATTATAATTATATTTATATTAATTTATCAAGCTGTATATAAAGTACAAAAAATGTCTTGTCTAAGTGCTTATTTTGTAAGTCTAAAAAAAAAAACGATTTGTCTCGGACTCTGAAACTCTGGCGCGGTAATGCTGCTTGAAGATTAAGATTTAGATTAAAGGTTAAAAATTGATAAATAGAAAACTGTGAAGTTGCATCTCCTGCTGCCAAGAAATACAGAAATACAGAAATACAGAATTCATTCATAATACCATTATTACATGTCATACACTCAATTAAATATGCAAAATAAAATTATAATTATAATAACGGCAAATTAAAAAAATCGTCTGTATTATATAATACCAATTCAGTGAGCCACCTTCTTAGTTTAATTTTGAAAATAGGAGTAGAAGCCGCATCATGGATCCAGTCGGGCAGCCGGTTGTAAACTGAAGGACCCAATATGTAAACGGACCTCTCTGACTTCTGTAGTTTGTGTTTTGGTGTGACCAGGCGGTAGTGATGGCTATTACTACGCAGGGCGCGAGCGGCGTTGATACCGCGGCGCTGGAACAGGTCCACGTTGTTGTGGGTGAACAGAGCTACTTGGTAGATAAGTTCACCCGTAAGAGTGAGTATGTCGTACTCCTTGAATAGCTCCCTGCATGAGACGTCGCTCGAGACACCTGCCATCGCGCGTAGAGCTCGCTTTTGCATCACGAAAGCCCGCTGGACGTCGGCCGCTCGCGCCCACAGCTCTACCCCGTACGAGAGCGAACTGTGGACTGTTGCAAAGTAGCATGAGCGGACTACGTCAGCCGACGCCGTGCTCGCTAGCCTTCGCAGTGCAAAGCAAGACCCTCCTAGCTTACCGCAGAGAGATTCTATATGTTTGTCCCATACAAGGGAACTGTCCAGGTGGAAGCCCAGTAATTTTATACTATGTACCTGTTCCAGCGCCGTGTCACCGACTACTACATTAAGAGGGGGCGCCCTGCCGTTGAGACTGAAATTTATGAGGCAGGTTTTGTCTCTGTTTAAAGCAAGACCATTCGACCTAAACCATGCTTCAAGTTGTCGGATAACCGTGTTCAGTCTACGCTCCAACTCGCCTATCGTATAGCCAAGTGAAATTGTTCCCTAAAGATGTTTATGCGACGAATCCCAATGATGATCAAAAGTTTTTTGGGGCCAGCTGCGAGTTTAAGCACAACGAACTACCGAAGAAACTAGAGTTATGGGTGGTACACACGTACATACGTACTTGCTCGATAAACTTGCTCGATCTCGAGGAAGTACGGGCGTGTGTACCATGCAAGTATCAAGACAAATGCTCGAAGCCAACAAAAATCAGAGTCAGACTCAGAGTCAAATCGTTTATTTTTTTAGACTTACAAAATAAGCACTAAGACAAGTCAATTTTTTAATATAAAAACAGCTTGATAAATAGTTACTACTATCAAACAAGAAGTTAGGTGCAATTGACTCTAATTCAATTCAATTTTTTGTCCACTAGCGGAAGAAGTGAAAAAGAAACCACTAGCAAGTTTATCGCTTATCAACTAATACAATCTTAGCATAACTAAGTCTAACTGTTCTTACATACTATTGTCCGAAATGTTCGATTCGAACAAGATTCAAACGATTGCTCGAAGAGTTTCAACGCACATTGAACATGGTCTTCGAGCAAGCTTTTGCGTGTAGACGCAGGGCCGAGCATGACTGTAGATAGCCATGCTCGGATGAAACATGCTCATTGCGCATGTATGTATGTACGAACATGTGTACCCATCATTACTCATGAATAAAGACTTAAATTCTCTTACCTTTCCGGTGTTGGAGTCAAATTTATAAAGTCTTAGTCCAGGGTTTGATGTGCTGCCAGCACCACGAGGTGTCAATGATGGAGCCAACAGAGCCCATGACACTGGTCGACCTGAGAATACAAAAATAATGATGTCAATGATTGACTATCATTCCTGCCAGTTTTTCATTTCAATACCCTAAATGACATACTGTGATCATAACCTAAACTCACCTAATCGCTAAGACCTGACTTTAAGAATACAATGGATACTGCATTCTGAATACCCTAAAATTTTAACAATTTCTCTGAAAAGTCTATAATAAAATATACTTAATAATAATAAGTCTATCATGATTCACTTTTTTTGGTCAGTTTTTCAGAAGCCATCTTAGTAAGTAAATAAATAGTTCTTTATTTGAAACGAACTCCAGATTCGTTACCAGCGAAAGTTGATCTCAAACACAACAGACGAGGCAGATTTGTACGAGTAAAACTAAAACTTTTCTGAAACGGAATAGAAAATAAACATTCCTTTCTTACTCCACGCTGTTTTTTGCTTCAATCCAGCAAAGCTTGAACTTAGAGATATTTTTCTAAGCTTTTTAATGCTTTTTCGAACGCATAAACATTATTAAAAAAAAATATATATTTCATCATTTATTACACCCTATGTTTAAGATTTTCAATCTAAATAATCAATAGGTAGTAAGTATAATCTTTTGTCATATCCTTAGTGGGTTGGTTGACAACAATTATTTTCTACGATCAAGTGGTTGTCAAATCATAGGTCCACTAACAGCATTCGAGAAACTGGCGCTCTTTACAGAAGGAGTGGGATTTTACCTTCACTGTAAACAAGTCTAAAAGTATCCGCATGTCTGTGTCCGTAGAACTGGCCAGCGATGACGTCACTGAAGGCGCGAACCACGTGAAGAAGCCTGGCGTTAGCTGATGGAGTGAGATCCCCGCCGCCGGCTGCAGACGCACTACCGGCGTTGTGGCGTTCTTCCATACCTGGGCCAGCGTGGGCAACTAGGTAGACCTGGATAATAGCTTTTAAGGTTATTGAAAGAAGATTTAAGTTTAATCAGTCATAATTACTTGATCTAAAATGTCTGGCAATAATTTAATGAGAATTTAGAACCTAATAGAGAGAAGAGGTTCAAGTGATTGAAGTAGGTGTAACCATGAAAATGTTATACCTTTCGTGCATCTGATAATTTTGGGCGAACTTGGTGTGTCCTTTGTTAGAAATTCCAACCATCAAGGTGATCCTAGACTGCTAAATTTTCTACTGAGAGCGTGAAAGACTCTCCGTTCAATAAGAGAAGAGTCGTGGAAATGAGGGCCCTCGTTTGCCAATTGACAACACTGCTCTGTCATTGCAGTACGACTAAAAGTGTTACGTGTGTGTTAATTCACCGTAAAGCCACGACTCTTCTCTTTTTGAACAAACTTTATTGTAGACTGGAATAGAATTAAAACAAATACATTCCGCCTATTTGTCGGGTGTATACAAATGTTTTATCACCGGACACCATCGATCAGGTATTTCGAGGGGGCTGGCGAAAACTTTAATCATTGCCGGACACGCGTAAAAACCAGTGATGATGTCCAGATGATGAAATGGTAAGTGATACTAATTTTTAGTTTTACCAATTGGACACACGAGTCTCGTGTGTCGAGTTAGTGAATGACCCCACGTTTCATACCTTAAACTCTAAGAAACGTAGGCTGCTAGATCTGCTTGCTTACAATCTTATTAAATTCCTCAGTAAAGTATGTAAAAGCAAAAGTGTCGGTTCAGCTACAATTACCATTTCGTTTTTCCTCCTGGCCTTGCTAAGCACCTGGTCCAACCACTCCCACTGCGCTCGTCCCTGATGAGGGCCGTCGGTCCGAGCTGCCCCGCCGGCCCATAGCACACTGTTCAAGACAACGATTCGCAGTCTGCTGTGGGACTGTTCGATTGTGTAGTATCCACCTGGAGAAAAAAAAAACATTCTAATTTGGATGCGTGTTGTCATCAGGTGCAAGTTTTTAAATGTTCGGAAAGCAATTCTTTACACTTGCTCCCAAAAATGGAGTCTCTGGCATGTGATTTTTAAACGCTACCCTCAGGACCCACCCTTTCAGAACAGTTTCGTAACTCCCTATTTCTATTCTTACAATAGAATAAACCAGATTTATGAAAACCGCTCACCAGTTTCAAAAGTCTGCAGCGCTTCCGTCGGTAGCCACTGCATCCACATATCCACCAGCCTCCTCGACGGCGGCGGGTCGTTATGTCCCAGTGCTGGGAACACGAACTGACTGCTGAACGTCCGGCTCAGCACGTCAGTGACGTTGCGAACTGCCTCAAGCTTGAACTCTTCGGGGAGATGCTCCATTGATGATGAGAGGATGTCCCTGTTGAGAATTTTGTAAGTTTTTAAATTCTGACTTAGCGGTGAAAATTCTTTGCTGGCTTAAAACAGCTCACTACTGAATACTTTCAGAAAAGGGAGTCTAGAAGGCACAATGCTCAGTGAAGGGTCTATTCGGGTATATTTGCCACGTATCTTCTTATAATTCACTGTAACAGAAGAAGTATTAATCATAGTCATTGGAAGGTTAATTAAAAATATTCTATTCTACTCTAAACTAGAATAGAATAGAATATTTTTAATTGTACTTCGTTGTCTTAGAATTTTCAAGACAACGAAGTACAGGGAAATTTAAAAACTGGCGTGTTTGTCATTGTGTTTTATCATACAATCGACGCTGCACAACAGCGCTCTGTATAAGCGGTCAGGAGGAGTAACAAGTGGAGTCCTTATGCCATCCGGGGTCGTTTTAATTTAAGTTTTACTCACCCTGTCCAGAGCACAAACTCCAATGTATCAGGATGCCGCTCAGCCATGAAGGCAGCAGCGCTCTGTATAAGCGGCCAGGAGGAGTCACAGGTATGATCTCTATGCCGTCCGTTCCGGTGCGTGTGCTCGTTTCGGTGGCTGTGTTCGTTGTTGCCACGGTTATGTTTGCAACCTGATGAGAAAAACTTACAGTTCATTTAGTTGTTAAGTAAGGTTGACTTCGATCGGTATGTTGAGTGTGTTCTACTGTACATACATATGTAAATCTGCAAGTTGACTCCAATATTTGCCTTACTGTATTTTCTATGAATGAGCAGCTCCAAGCGCTAAGTTTACTTAACTTTCACATTTCCATAGAAAATAGAGTTGACGCAAGCTTTGTAGTTAACAGTTACCTATGGAAGTACATACTCAGCACACTGATCGGCTTCAAAATAAGTAGTACTTTATGTCACGCGCAAAATTAAAAATATTTTTTTGTGTTACTCTGTTCTACAATATGTATTATGTACCCTGAGGATACCAACACCCAACACAGTAGATGACTCTCATACCCTGCAGCATCTACAAGTAGCGCACCCCCCACCACCCCCACCCCCGGCAGTCACGTCACGCGCTCAACGCACGCTCACGCGCAGTGCTCGAAGGGATGCGGTACGCGCGCGTCTAGAACCGCACTCGCCCTGAAGATGTCCCTCGTTAAGGGATGAAACGTTGGTGTTCCAACACAAACAAGACCAAGATAGTTTTCTTACCAGTGTAATATACTTGCTGTGAACCATGCCTTAACAAATTTCTAAGACTTTTAGAGTAAAGAAACTGGGTATTACTTCAAAAGAAACAAAGCTTTTATTTACCAGCCGCTGTTCGTGACTGTACCTCATAAGGATTAATTCTGATACAAGATCAATAGAAGAGTAGGCCAAGGTCGATCTTTACATCAATAACCATAGCGTGACTCTTTACAGGTATAAATTTTATGAAAATTTGTGAATTACTTTACTTTATTTGCATAATATTTTAGAGACTGTGTGGTGCTGGCAGAATTCACCACCCCATCTCTTCCCGTGGGTGTCGTAAGAGGTGACTAAGGGATAAACACCGGGGGCGGGCAGCAGCGCCCCCTCCAGAACTATTCTATCACCGAACTGCGATCCCCAACCCGCATGCCCAGCGTGGGAATTATGGGTATTACCCCCCTATGAGCTAAACGCCAATAACGCGCTTATCGAAAATTGGTTGGGCAAACAGGTTGGGGACAGGTCTTTAGTAGAATTGTTTTACTGGAGGCTCTACTATCCGACCCCCGGTGCAATCCCTCTTACTACATCCACAGGAAGACTTAGGGTTATGCAAATTCTAAGCCATCACCGTACAGCCACAGAGTAAAACCACAAGAGATAATAATAAAACCATAACTAAAGCAACAGTTTTCCATAAACCTACAAAAACAAAGGCTCGCAAACATAATTAACAATCTGCGGCGAAGATAACTTTACCTTTATGAAACTCCGGGGAGTTGTGGAAGGGGTCATAATGAAGATCTGTGATGTGCCAGAAATACCCTGCAATGAAACAGAGCCGGTTAGTGGGTACTTGGAAGGGTTGGTGGAGAGGGATAATTTTGGAGGAGGCATAAGGTTAGGTATACGGTGCTCGGTGGCAATTCAATTCAATTTATTTATTTCGGCTGTTCACCATAAAAGTTAGAAGTACAATAACCTTTAAACTATGTTAGTTATCATAAAAACATATTTCAATTATTCATGTCACACATTCAATAAATTATCATTCCAAAATCAGATCAAGTTAACATATTCTGACTAGGTAAGTACCTACTACTACTAATATTATTACTCCTAAATAGATTAAAATTAAAGCATGTAAATGTCATATAATACCTAATCACAAATGCCCTCCCCCTTCTACGAAGAAGCTTTCAAACAAACATGTATAAAATGCATAGAAGCAATAAACATAATCTATTTGCAGCATTTACAACAATTTAGCGATTTTTGCATCAATCATCTAACCGTTTTTACACTTCACCATCTTAGTGTTAAATTAATTCTACTTATGGCACATACAGGAGCCAATATGACAGCGCTTCTTATTTTATCATATTATAACGTTTAACATAGGAAGTTTGTGGTATCTATTATTAGGTCCTTACATATGAAATTGGCGTTTTTCGTACTGGCCACTTTAATCACAAATTTCTCCTCTTTGGTAAGGAATTCCAAATTCAAATTTGTACAGCTATAGACTCATGTATTTGTGCTTCGATGATCGTCATTTATTTGTTTTTTTTCTTCTGTTTTTTTCTGTTTGCGTCACTCATTTTACAAAATGGAAAACTTAAAATTTCGCATTATTTACGGGTACGAGTTCCGCCGTGGCACTAGTGCTGCGGAAACAACTCGAAGGGTGAATGATGTGTATGGCGGTCGTGTTGCAAAAGAAAACACAGTTCGTTTTTGGTTCCAACGTTTTCGTTCTGGAAATTTCGACCTGCAGAACAAGCCCCGTGGACGGCCTGAGACTCAAGTTGATAATGAAGAGTTGAAGGCTATTGTGGAAGCGGATCCATCGCAAACCACGTCCGAGTTAGCTGCAGGCTGCGATGTTAGTGATAAAACTGTTTTAATTCACTTGAAGCAAATTGGGAAGATTAAAAAGCTTGAAAGGTGGGTACCTCACGAATTGACTGAAGCAAACCGGCAAACGCGCGTCGACTGCTGCGTTACATTACTAAACCGGCACAATAATAAAGGTATTTTAAACCGAATCATTACCTGTGATGAAAAATGGGTTCTTTACGATAATCGGAAGCGCTCAGCGCAATGGTTGGATCCTGGCCAGCCAGCCAAATCCTGCCCCAAGCGAAAATTAACCCCAAAAAAGTTACTTGTAAGCGTTTGGTGGACTCGTGCCGGTATTGTTCATTACAGTTTTCTCAAATCTGGCCAGACTATTACGGCTGATGTCTATTGTCAGCAATTGCAAACCATGATGGAAAAGCTAGCGGCTAAACAACCTAGGCTGGTCAATCGCTCCACGCCACTGCTGCTTCACGACAACGCTAGACCACACACTGCGCAACAGACGGCTACTAAATTAGAAGAGCTTCAATTGGAAAGTCTAAGACATCCTCCGTACTCCCCGGACCTTGCTCCAACAGATTACCATTTTTTTCGAAATTTGGATAACTTCTTGCAAGGGAAAAAATTCAACTCCGATGGGGCAGTCCAAATCGCCTTCAAAGATTTTATTGATTCCCGTCCGACTGGTTTTTTTAGTAAAGGGATCAATGAACTACCTATAAGATGGCAAAAGTGCATAGAAAATAATGGTTCATACTTTGATTAATTAAATATATTATATTAAAAAATATTTGACTTTTTGTTCCTCCCATACAAAACGCCAATTTCATATGTAAGGACCTAATATTAGCGATTTTTAATACCTCTGTAATGAAGAGATGCGAAAATTGAGTTTGTTGGCCAAAAAGCGCAACTTCGTATCTCTGCCTAAGCTCTACAAAATGAAACTATTACAGAGGCCATCTATTATAAATAATTAAAATAGATACCACAAACTGTATACTATAAATTTTTAAAACCTCTTGTGTTTAACGTAATAAATAAGATTATAAGATAGGTGGGGGCGCCACTTTCACTCGTGTATGCGCCTTTAGTTTTTCTTTTATAAATATTTACTTGTCGTAATGTGTCGTGTCAAATAAACCTAGGTATACGGATGCCGACAGATGCGCGGACGGGGCGCGGTCACCGTAGGAAAAGTGTATACAAGTACATAAGACAAAACTATTGATTTTTCTGAACCAATAGACAGGCAAGTAAGACAGAGTGACTATTTATTTTCCTGTATAATTAATCTTTGTCTCTGTGTTTAAGATGATGATGCTGATAAATGTCCAGCTTTTTTAATTAATTATTCATACAATCGCAACGGTAAATTGGGACTTAATTGCAATTTTAGTATAAAAACTATCGTAGTTTGACGAATTCATTATGGATCTTCCAACACAAATAAGGTTCGTAGTTAACCCGCTTACATCCGTAATGAATAAATTTCAATTCTTCGGCTTTCGTGGTGTGTTGTTCAGATAGATTTTAATGCTTTCCTCTCAAACCCAAAAACTAAAAGATATTAAGAGGAACTTAAGTTTTAAGGGATCAATTACTTTACATACTTTTAAATAGTATTAAATATTCCACTAGCCTTCATAATTAATTAATATACTTTCATTTTATTGAGCCAGGTGAAAACTCTGTGTCTTGATAAACCTAACATAGGCTTTAAGGAACTATTTACCAAACTGTAATATTGTTTTTTACCTAAAATTAAATACATAATTCATTTCAATGCAATTCATGTGTTACAAAAAAATTATAAGTTAAGATTATAATGTATTTGAAAATTTATAAATAAAATAAAATAATAAAAGTTACCGTAAAATTGACTAATTTGTTAAATTTTAAATAACTGTTACTCTTATTAAACTGGTTTATTTATATGAATACAAATAAATATAAATGCTCATACAGCAGCTCTAGTAATTAATTTGATTATTCTGTATTGATTAAACGAAGATGAGGTACTGGTTGCTCGAAAGTGGCAACCTCAAATTATGTAAAATTGTGTTCTCCCACATCAGTCACCGTCATACCGGCGGCACGCGGTCAGACGGTGGTCGTGATTCGCGTGAAATATTGTTGTCTCAGTCTCACTTCGGTCCTAGGTACGTCTTTCCGTATTTGTTCTTCTTTGTATTGCACAGGACTGGAAATATAACTGTGAGCGTATGTGTTTGCGTGTAGTTGTAACACATGTCAATTTTTGAGTAAGCGCTGGGAGAACGTAACCTATATTATGTGCGTTGATTTTTTATTTTATTTTATTTAGATATATCTATTGTAAATGAAATGTAAATTAACGTAACCAAGTGAACCCTATGATGCAATAAAAATGTATAAGTATACGTCATGTCTACCATGTCTTGAAGTTTGAGAAGTTACTTTCTGTAAGTGAATTCTGTTCTTCTGAAGAAGTCTCTCTCTTGAGTCTCTGTCTTGAGAAATTAATATCCATAACTATATTTTGTGACTACAAGTTTAAGAATCATCATTATCATCATCATCAGCCTATATTAGTCCACTGCTGCTGGACATCCCCTAATGAGTTCCATAGCGCCCTGTCTTCAGCTCGACGTATCCAGCATCTGCCTGCAGTCTTTCGCAGAACGTCATCCCACCTGGCCAGAGGGCACCCTACACTACGTTTGCCGAGTCGCGGTCTCCACTCAAGAACTCGTTTACCCCATCGGTTGTCGGTTCTTCGCGAGATATGGCCAGCCCACTGCCACTTCAGCTTGCTAATTCTTTGAGCTATGTCGATAACTTTGGTTCTCTGTCGGATTTTATATTGTTTATGAATATTGTTCATATATATCATTATTCAAGAACAAAATACACCTTTAGGTACATGATATGCCTCTTTGAAATCCGCCTCCGGCTAGACCGTTATTTTGGGTTGGAGTTAATTAATAACAGTTTTGTAGAAATACGGTATGAAATAAGCATATCAATGTTCCAAGTTACGTTCAATACTTAAGTAGGTAATACTCTACTAACATACCTACTCACCAGGGGCCTAACTCCACTATTTTTGTACATACGATTAGGATAGATTTAGTATTTTATTACCATAAGATACACTTATCACACTACAATCTCTATGACTTATAATAGCGTGTCAATGGTGTGGTTGGGCAAGTGTGGCCAAAGTTATCATTAAATAAATTATTATACTGAACTTTTTAGCCGCCAAGCTATTGCATTTCGTCTCATCTACCCACAGTTTTATATGGCAAACATTGTACCAAACACCCCGTATCTTATGCCTTTAAACGAGCAATTCTTGTATACATACATACATATATAGAATGCGGATCTCGGAAACGGCTCCAACGATTTTCATGAAATTTAGTATACAGGGGGTTTCGGGGGTGATAAATCGATCTAGCTAAGTTTTATTGGTTTAATTATGTTTGCAATAATTAGATTTTGTACAGGCCTATATGACCGTGTACTTTGATATAATGATATTGATAAACTTAAGGATGGGAGTTAAAATGACCGAACGACACGGAGGTTTTATGCAGACTAAATTTATTGATATAAATGCTGATCGTTGCTTATTGCTAACGCTGAGGCGTACACAGCTTAGTACAATGTTATTATAGGCAACTAAGCTGGCCTACGTGTGTATATATAAGTAAAGGTACATAATGTGCGGGTGGGCCCGTACAGATTTATCGTATTCAATTGACTGTTCCTGATATCTTTTGGTGAATAGTAATACTATTTTATTCGTGTTTTCAATAATTAACTTTATCCCAATTACTGTGAAAAATATGACTCTTCCTGCCGTCTATTGGAAAATAGTACTACTATTATTCCTAATAAGTAGAATTTACCAAAAAAAAACCGGTCACCCAGGTACTAATAATTTATTTAATGTTGACTATGGCCACACTTGCCCCACCACACCATTGAAAGGTCAAATTATCAAACGGTTGTCATAATCGTAATAATTATAGCGATGGCATAAACAAAAAAAGATCGTGTTAATAGAACACCAAAATGTGTCAATGGCGGTGATTAAAACTCGATAATAGTGACATAGTGAGGCGTTGTGTTAGTGAAATCAGGCACATGTTGGCATGTATTGTAATGGGACATTTTCGATAAATTCAATTATACAGACCTTTTTAAAGTATAATGCTTCCAGTAATGGGAGTTACCAAGTAGGTTTTATTAGTTTCATAGAACAAATGGGACAGCTTTCGTTTCAATAGTCCTAACATGGAACTACAGGTGTAAAAATTAGTAACAAAAAAAAATAGTTAGATTTCAGGTATTTTAGTATTGATTGACCCCAGTTTACTTCTTCTTCCAAAGTTTTAATTTCTACTTCTACTGGGTATTCGGAGAAAATAAAATAAATCTGCCAAAATATAATGTTAGCCCAAGATATCTTGTAGTCAAAATTTTCTTTTCAGCCTTAACAGAAAGGGTCCACTCCCTTGACAGATTTCAATTACCCCTCGTTCAATGAAATTAATAGGTCTAATTCAACGCTAATTCGAGGTTAAATCAAGCTTCAGGGGTTATATTGGATTTTTGGATGGAAAATAAAAACATCGGGCAAGAGGAAAACATAGATTGTGAATGTGAACTGTAAGTCGTTATTTTAAGGTTTGTTATATAATCTTATATCAGTTAGATTAAAGCCTCAACCGAATAAATATTAGCTTATTTTACAAAAACCCAAAACTAAAGACAACTTAATTTGAACGATCACGTTTCAGAACTTCGGGATTATGAACCATCAAACGAAAATAAGAAAAAATCTATCTGTGCGCAGAACCACGCCTCTCACATCAGGGGGCAATGACTTTACAGATTGGTAGATATTCGAGTCGTCACTGCAGCGGTTATTTAGTTATACTCTAGTTAATAAACTGGCTTACCTCTGGATAGATACGACTAGACCTAAGGAATGAAGGGAGTCTCTTGGTTGTTCTCGGCTACGGCTTCTTTCATCCAGGGGAACAGCTGGTGTGTCAGCACAATTCACAGGTGGAACGTCTTTCACAAGGCTAGGAATTGGTCCATAAACACGCACGGAAATCGATAGCTATCGTTAATTTCAACTAGGGAAAAGTTTAGTGTTTTCTTTTTCGAGGGAAGCAAGCAAGTGTCTCTTGTCCTACGTCGGCGGCGGCGCAGGAAAGTCTGTCTTCGGGGTTCTCGTAACACAGTTGGTTTGATGTATGAGGTATGATACTTAAGAGCCTTCTGATTGGTCAATCGTATGGCTCGAGGCCGCCCATTGGTGCCAATTCAAAACAGAAGGATAACGAAACAAACGCTGCTTGATCGATTCGAATACGAGTGATTGACGCCAGATTTGAGTTAAGAATATTTAATTAAGCGATGACGATACATCTATCATATTCTTGTGATTGTGACTTGTGATTCTACAATTTGGGATTTCGGAGACATGGAGACTCATTAGTCAAACTTAAGGCCCATACAGCAGTGAAAGTGGCGCCTCCAACTATTTTATCTTATTATTACATTAAACGCAGGATGTTTTAAAAATCCATCGTTCAGTTTGTTATATCCATTATACGTTATTTATTAATGCCTCCGTAATAGTTTCATTCTGTAAAGCTTAGGCAGAGATACGAAGTTGCGCTTTTTGGCCACTAAACTATATAAGATAAAACTACTATAGAGGTATTAAAAATAGCTTCTAGTAGATATCACAAACTGTACGATGGATTTTTAAAATTACCTATGTTAAAAGTAAAAATATGATATAATAGGTATCGCTGTCAAATTGGCTCTGTTATGCGCCATCGGGATTGGAATGTGAACGTGTAGAGTAGAGATACGTACCAGGTATAGAACATAAACTAATGTTATAACAAAACCTCTACTGAGCTGCAAACATTATCAGTAAATAAATTCAAACAAACAGTCAAAACCTTGCTGTATAAAATATCAGATTAACTAGATAATAAAAAAGCTTAGGACGAAAAATAACAACTAACAGGCTAAAGGTTTCTTCATCGTTTCTTTACTATACTTTACATACCAAGCGACCGAGATCAAAAATACCACTTTTTTCCGTGTCAGTGTAATTTTTTTTATAATCTGACCTTTTCTAAGTTTATACATCTATTGTATTTATGGAAATATTTTTGAGTTTTGAGTTAAAAATACAGGATCGCTGCGCTATCAATGGCACCACAAGATCAACTAACAGAAGTCTGTTCTAATGTAAAGAGTTCTTTGGGACTTTCTAGGGACTAAAACACTGTTTTCTCCACCTACCGGGGAATCATAGAAGTTATTTAATCCTTTAGGATCCTTGAATAACTTCAATGACTCTTTGTCTAGTCGGATACTTGACTTTGTAGCGCCATTGGTATCGCGTTCTGATAAGATAAAGGTTGCGGGTTCAAGTCCCGTCTAGATCTTTTCAAAGGCTTGTAAAATATATTTATAATTATATATTTTTTTGCTATGCATGTAGTACTACTAAGTTAATTGTTATGTTGTAGGATATCTCTTTACTTTGATTGTTCACACTCTTTACGTATCTAATATTCTTCTTAGTCGTTGATGAAATTGATAGCCTTCTGTTTCTATCTTTTGAATTGTGTTTTTTTTATGTATTGCTGGTTTTTCTTAAATAAATAAATAAATAAAAGCTTACCAATCTTTGCATCAGTAAGGTTGAGCCACAGTAGGCTAGTGATGTAAACGACGAAGTTGCTCGGCCTCATGTTACAGAATTACATGACGCCGCTGATGTCCCGTCTTCGTTCTGTCGTTTCCATAACCTGTAACCAAATCATTAGAAAAGTTAAAGCTAGAAGGCTGGACCTGGGTTTCACTTTTTTTATGAAGCTCTTTAAGCGCTCACATCGTAGGTATTCTAATTCTAATACAAAGATCTGCACGGACATCTCGGATAGGAGTGTATTGTGCATTATCCCCATGCCTAAGTAGCCCCTAACCAGCCCAGCTACTTGAAGTATCGGAGCAGGACTTTTGGTGACTAACAGGTTCGTTTCAGCTTTTCTGTGGGCGTGGATGGGGTAGGGGTAGAGACCTCAATGAGACACTTCAGCCCCATTTTATGTCTGGCCTCATCTGTGGTCGTGCAGTGTAGGACAACATGTTCCACAGTCTCTTCTTCTTGGAAGCAGCCACGACATAAACTGCTATGATGATGTAAAGTTTAGAGACGCATGACGTTTACAGTGTAAACGCAAGGTGTCCTCCGCTTTACAAAGTTTTTTTTTTATATTAACTATGGCTTAAATATGTATTTACATTATTATGAAGCTGAACTGAATTGAATTTAAATCAAACAATAAAAATACAACTGTTTCCTGAGAACAATGTTACCTAAAACAGAACCTAAACCTTTTCAAGGTACTAAGTAAATGACAAGGCGGGCCCATAAAGTAGGTAGGTAGATCGAATATTTCGATGACAAAACTAAAAAGAGATGTAGGTAACAACCTGTGTCGGTGTCATCTACGACATTAGGTATTATTTTTACATTATGTTGAATTATTTGTTGAATTCGGTCTTTTTTGACATTGCTGTACAAATACAAAATTGATTGAACTTTTAAGTACTGTGGTTTTTATTGCTTCTATTTAATTTCATACTCTCAAGGGGTAAAACTGGAATGCCAAAAATCGGTAAGGGGGAAAACTGGAATTAAAATAAAAACAGTTTCCCCCCTTATGGAGGATTAGTCAAGGGGGAAAACTGGAATAACCCAAATATATTGGGGGCCAGGAAGGCACAGAAAGTTGTACAAAATAAACCGTATTTGCCAGCGTACCGAAACGCGGGAGGAAAAACTCTATGGAATATCTTTTCTCATGCGTAGCATAGAGAAAAATGTATAAAAATCCATTTCTAACGTGTTATCTAACAATGGTTATTTTCATAATAGGTAAACAATTATTTACTCAAAAATCGTCAGATATCGGCCTCTTTCGTATTCGAAACAATATTTTGGAAAAATAACCATATGTAAATCGTACGCGTATTTATTGCTACATTGGATCTTACAATTTTAATTAACTCGGTGATTTTGAAGATTTTATACGATTATTTTCCTCGAAGGTGTATAAAGCACTATATGTCACTCGGGAGAAAGTGCGATTCCTACCTCGTGTGTTTTATCTACTTTTACAATTTATGAGAAGGTACGGCTACGCCTCGTGCCTCAAATGACACACTTGATAGGAATTAGCCACTTTCTCAACTCGGTGTACAATTTTCTATTCAACCATAAATCCATTTTAAATACATATTTCAGATTAAATAAGGCAAAAGTTTTGGTTTCATAAGGACTTATACCTACATCTATATGCTTCAATCGAAAAAAACGTTCTCAATAGCTCTACAGAGCTCCCTGTTCAAAAACATGGCGAGAAAATCGCGCACTGCTTTGTTGAAAACATTTATCATCTGGGTGTTGAATTTTTCATTACAGACTGCCACAGAAAACTAAATTGTACCGTTCTCTGCAAGTTTTCCCCAGTAATAACAAAAAACCGCTGGAATATTTCAGTAGGATGTCAAAGAATAGTCCACCATCTTCGATGCGGCAAAGAAAAATAAAACTGCTCAACATTTTCTCGTAGGAAATGGTAATAGAAACAGAACTATGCGTTTACGGCGACCCCACGCAAAGGTATAGAGAAAACTGTAGTGACTTTATTTCGCTATTTCACTGCAGGAAAATGGCTTATGAAGTAGGACGTGTATTATTTAAATCGGCCAACCCATCTTACTTTTCACACAAACGCTCTTACGTGAGCATGGCGTTGTAACAGATCTTTTGTGTGAAACTTTTAACTAATAGGTATCTTGTGCACTACAATTACTCGGTTTCTTTCACAAAATAAAAAAAAAACAGTATAAACAACTGATTTGCACAAAATTTTACTGTATCTCGGGTTAGGGTTTTCTTAGTGTACCTACTCATAAATTGTTAAAATAAGTAAAATATTTAGATAGAAGACTTGCAAATATAATGGAGAATGGATTCTAAACGGCAAAGTTTTATTTCACAAACTTGTAAGGCTAGTAAGCCTAATCCTTATGCCTTTATCAGTAGATAAACACGTATAATGCTGGAACAAGTTTTATGAAATTTCCGTACAATATTCTTCCTAGGGCCGACTACCCGCGAGTGAGAGCGATCAGGTGATTGCTCTCTCTTTTCGCTTTGCCTCTTTTTCTAACATTGCGCTGGATGAAACAACAAGTGAAACACTTTTCAATCACGCTCGCGTTGACGATTGTAGGGCCGGGAAGGGCCCTCTTCAAGTCATAGGTACGTCTCATATACACGGAAGTGTATCAAGTTACCGACTGCTGTATTTGAGACGTGCAGTCCGTGTATTCCGGGGCCCATATAGAGAATATGAATCTTATCTGACAAGAAACAAGTATACCTAAAGCTAATGAAGCCAGTGTAGATCAGTTCGATTGTAAATACTCGATCGAATTTATTTCTTTTTGCTTTGTAAAATATTATTTATTGAAAAATAACATATATTTTTTTATATATTATTTAGAATTAAAATAAAATACCTAATAGAAATAAACTAAAACAGTATTTAGAATTAGAACAATTGAGCAAGCAATCTACAAGTAGGTTAACTGATCTATAGTTTTGCTTTGTTGATAAAGTAGGTCAATATTGTATTAAACATTGTATAGAAAGAGAATACGTGTTACCAATTTTGAGAATCGATAGAAACCATAACATAAGTTCCAATTCGATTCTATGCTGACAGCAATAAAGCTAACTTTCCTAAAAGTCTCAACAACAGTGGCTCGAGCAAGTCAACGGTCCTCCACGTAGTTTCTTTTATTTAAATGGAGACAGCTGTGAAAATACGGGTCAAGTCTGAACAGGCCGAGCTTGTTCTACATAACTTCAGAGTCTGTAGAAACATTGAAAAGACTCAAAGAGATTGCGGCGATAAGGTTCTCATAACATAAACTTTGTGGAGTTTTTGTTCGGAGTTTGTGCCGCTCTTGCATGCGTTGCGTACTCGTATATTGTTCTGCGTGGAATTATTATGAGTTTCTTTGAAAGCGGAATGGTATTTTTCTTAGAAGTTTCTAGGCAATTTATTCTGGTTGTAGTTAAAATTTTGACTTAACGAGTGAGACATACAATCCTTCTGCCCACCCCTTCGCACGCTTTTTTCCGAGATGAGAAATATCCTTATGAAAAATCAGATCTAGCACTATACCTATATCTATAAAAACTAGTTTTGTGACAAACATCCTTACTTCCAAACATATAAACATTTAAACTTTCGCATTCATAATAACTGACTAACTATTAGTGTGATGATTCGTACTTTTATAATTTCATTCGTCGGTAGTTCATTTTCGAACTTGAATTTGAACCTTTTTCACTAGTTATTCAAAATTTTGTTTTCACCTTGTTATTACTTCGTTGTTTTCTGTTATTATAACCAGTTTTTGATAAATTTTCATGAATATAACATGTTTTATATTCTAGTAACAAACTGAGTAACAAAGCCTGCGACGTTCTTACGAATGAGATGAGTTCTGTACAGTAAATACTAAAAGAAACGTTCAGAAAACAAGCGCATCTAATTAAAGCGTCCAACACAGCAAACAGCTGAAAATAAAACACAATTCGTGCTGACCACAGCGCAGGTGGAACTGCTACATTTCAGGGAAACGCGAAACCTTGGCGGTTGGTGCATTCGCATGATAAAATATGGAAATGTTGCATACAATGAAGAAAGCAATGAATTTAGCTTTAATATTATGTTATGTGAAAAGAAATCCCTAATAATGATCTTTGTCACAATAGTAGGATAACTGGGTACGCACGCCAAACAGATTAATACTGTGATACTGAGCTATAAATAATTAACTGCCTACCGTGTGTGATAACAACAACAAACATTGATTATTGAGTATTAACTTATCACACCATAATTATCATAAAATTAATCTGAAGCTATCCTGGCTGTCTGTCTGTTACATTTTCACGCCAAACGAGATCCATTAATTACCGTAAAAACTCACAAGTTGATCTATTTAACACTAGGCAAAACATTTTAAGCACACAATATTTATTATTGTTTGTACTTTAATAATTATATTTTTTTTTCTTTTATAATAATAAGGGATGTATATGACTCTTCAGACCAATATTTTTCCTTCATAACTATTTGTCAACAAACAGACAAACCATTTCAAAAAATTAACTATGTGGTTCAATCTTTTTATGATTATTTACATTTAGTTTTGCATATTTTTCGTTCGATAAGTGAAAACTGTTAGGCTTTAATTGTACTTTCTACGTATAAGCTTTTAAAAACTTATATACATATGTATAAGTATTAAACAGTGCCATTTTACTTTTGAAATACTAACTTTTACTTTAATTTTATATTTTGTCTCGAAATAGAACGTTCAAAGCCGCAGACAGAAACTTGTCACACTCATAGTATAAATGGATGTTTGTAACTTCTTCACGCTGAATTTTGCATATTGGTAATTCTAATAGGCTTTTTATCCCATAAGTGTCCCGTGAAGTAGAAATCACCTTTGAACGTTTCTATAGGGACCACGCGTGCAAAGCCGCAGGGCGTATGATATTAAAAGTAGAGGTGGTAAAAAAGTACTATTAAAAATAAAACCACTCTGGTGAGCGTACCTAGAGTTCTCGGATTATATTAATCCCTTATAGCCCATGAACGTTGTTTTTAGCTTTACTTTTATTATTGTTTTAGATCTTTAATCGATTATATCATATATATGATATGTTATCATATATATATTATCGTTTATACATATATACGTATATGATTATATTATATCTTATAACTCCATTCGCGTTGGCTCGCTATTGTATGCAATTGAGTCATCCTGGCCGATATGATAAATTTATGTCTTTTCTCTCAAGGGATCGAAGTTAACCCCTTCGCGCGCCGCGTAAATTTAGTATACAGAGGGTTTCGGGGGCGATAAATCGATCTAGCTAGGACTCATTTTCAGAAAATGTCGTTTTATTAGTTTTCAATAATTAACTTTATCGTAATCAATTGACTCTTCCTGACATCTTTTGGCGAATAGTACTACTACAATTTCTATAAGCATAATTTATCAAAAAAACCCTAGTACTACCTATTATACTGAAACACCCGCTTAAAAGTCTACAAAATATTTTCAAGAAATTCAGGGTCCAAAATGACGAAGGTACGAGTATAGTTATTTCTTGTAAAGTCTTAAAAAACCCAAAGAGCGAAGGAAGGTCGAGTGAAGGGCTCTTACGAAGGTGTTGCTTTTACGAGCGGTCGGGAAGGGCCTGTGTTTTATTGTGTTTTAGTGTGTTTTAGTTCCGAGCTAGAGAGGTATGGGCGGAGTTCAAGGTTCAAGAGAGAGCTCAACGGGAAACGAAGTCGTTCTTTACGGTTGTTTTTTTTCACTTACAGTTTTATTTTTTTGGGTGTTCTGTTACAGAAAATTCTTACAACCGATTGTATTTGTTTGTTTCTATGTTATTTTGTAAATAGTTTATGCCCGCGGCTTCGCACCCGTTTTCTACTATAGAAATGTTGGAAGGTAATATCTATTCCATGGGAACTGATTTATCGGATAAAACGTCCAAATTTTCGCATTTTTAATAAGAGTGTTATGTTTTTTCACGTGTTTCTCTAGTCTAGAACCCTTATCACAGACACTGCTTAGCAGTGTCTTTACCTTTGTGGATTGTCCAGCATTATTTATTTATAATTTTTCCGGGATATAAATAAGTCTATGTCCTTTCGCAGAATACCATCCCCTTGTCGAATTCGATTAAGTTCCGTTCTGCCGTTTAGGGTTACCGCTGTTACTTACGCTTAACACACATCAAACTAATATTATTGATGACAACATTTTTGATATTTGAATGGATAGATAAATATATTATATTTTCACATCAAAACTAAAAAAAATCATTAAACAAAAGTTTAATAAACAACAAAACGTACACAGTTATAAAGTTTGGATCAGGCTGGAATTTGCGTAGATCGAGGCTTGGAATATAACAAAGGCTACATTTTATCCTATAAATCAGTGTCAGTGGGATAGAAATAACCTTTAAACGTTTCTATATAAACAATTAAAAGAACGCGTACAAAGCCAGGGCCAGAAACTAGTTTATAATGTGCATAGAATAGAATAAAAATATTTATTTGGACTATGGTACAAAAAAGTTAAAAATTTACAAACGACAAACAAACACAGTAAACCATAGAGGTAAGTGAATGTATGAAGTATATAATGAAGTATTGGTGGATGGTAGTTGCCAATAAATATGTGGCTCTGCCTGGATGGATAGCACAATCCATACATCTTTTTGAACACTATAAAGTCTAGTCTATAAGTACATACTTTAATTTAAATATTATTAATCTCTTAATGAGCCAGGTGAGAACTCTGTGTCTAGATAAAACTAACATGGGCTATATTCGCGCCATCTGCTGTTGCCTAGACTCTCATGAGACTGGTGTCCTCAGCAGACCAAACACACATAATCATTATCATATATTATATTCATAAAACACACATCTATTTCTGGCTGACTATACTTGTAACTTTACATAATACTCAAACATAATAATTAACATATAAGGCTTAATTTTAACGGAAAATACATTTAAAAAAACCTTGTAACTAGTAGTAAAAACCGAAGTTGGGATCCCTCGTATCTTCACACAAGATTTATTCTTAGTAAGAGCGAGGATTCGAGAACTTACTCTACATCCAGAGCTACACTGTATAGCATACTCATACATTAACGTTTAAATGTAAGTTTTTCTGTTGATGTCTATATTTTGGTCAATAAATATTTTTTGTTTTTTTTTGAAGACACTAAGTACTAACCAAAATGTAACATCGTATTTTTTTTACCTAAAATTAATAAATAATTGTATTCTATACTTACGCATTCGTACAAAGTCTATCAGAGTACACTACCTATCACGAAGCTGAACTACAGTTAGGTTCCATGTCTTTGTGACATCCACAACGAAAATGAAAAATGGAAATTTTACGTACAAAGCTGACAGCTTTAATCCGGCACAGAGAGAATAAACCAAAACCCTAACTGTATTTTCCGTTACAAAGTCGCTTTTACGTTAACTTACTTACATTGAATACGTTATGTATAGGGGGTATCTGTAATCTGTGAAATCAAACATGTTAACTCAGAATCGGACTTGAAAATGAGGCTCTCGATATATCGTGTTTTATGCAGTAGGGAAGTTTTTAAAACCAAACATACTACGGGTACCAAATTTCGATTCATGCAATATACAGTTACTTAACCATGCTTTTACTAGATGGGCCAATGAGCTTGTCAATGGTGCGGGCAAGACATGAACAAGGAGAACCCAAGACTGAGACTGACAAGAGAAGAGTATTATTAATTTATACACTTATTCACTTCTATTTTTCTGTTGTATTCTTGTTTTGTATCGCTCTAATTTTGTATAATATTTCGTTGTTTCAATTAGGATTAAATGGAGGTTCGTTCAAATCATGAAGTCGAAAAAGTTTTTAGTATAATATCAAGTAGATTTATCTTTGTCTTTAAGTTTATAGTATAATATCAGGTAGGTATATCGCTGTCTTTCATTACTACAATAAAATTTTACTAATACAAAACTATTATGAACCTATAAGAAGCCAGAGGATTGAGCCCTCGTGTCTAAATACAAGTAGCAAACTTAGTTAGAGCGAGGTGACATTATCTGACCCTAAAAGGTTTATCACAAGTAGGTATCTATGTAACAAAAGATTTAAATAACCTAACATTATATAAAATGAAATAGATTGTAAGTACCTGCTTTGTAAACCCATCTCTGCGAATAAATATTTTATTATTATTATTATTATTATTATTATTAAGACAGGAAGGTTCAGGTGAAGACGGCTAGGGGAGGCCTATGCCAAGTGGCAAACAGACTATTGTGTGTGTAATATTAAGTATAATATATTGTCATCTGTAAATAGTTTGAATAAAGGCTTATATTATTGTTATTATAATGCTTTGGGACATCGGAATCTGAGTTGACACCAAGGTAGGTAATATTACTTCATTTCATTCAAATGGTCTTAAAATATTTGGCGAGCTTAGATTAAAATCAAAATTACAACCTGTGTTTGGAATCAAAATTATTTTGTTTTAAAAAACTATAAACAGACATAAATTGTATAGTTTTTTCATGGATTGGATCTCATTTTCAGAACTGAACCAAATACTTAAAATGGGACCACACGGGAAGCACTAGCTTTCATAGTCATCAGTCAAAAGTTCAGAGGTAACAAAACCTCCCCCTTTTTTTGAAGTCGGTAAAAAAGTAAGCACAGGACCTGCCCGTAGTAACTTTTTGGAACATTTTATATGGGATGGGTTCCAATAAAAAGCTTACAGTCATAACTCTCAAATGTGTGTCAATGTAGAATGTAACATGCAACAAAAATGTAGGTGGAAAAGTGTGACATTTTGTAAGAAACTTTTACTATGAACTTACTTTGAATGAATAAAATGAGAGATGCGTACTTCTTTATCATTATGTAAATAGTTTAAGTAATTTTTAGTTTAACTATATTTCTGAAAATACCCCGCGGCATCGCCGGTGTGGAAAATTATGTTGAAAACTTTCAATTTTTTTTCTTTCAAGTACCTTCTCCTGACTATAACAAAAACAACAACAAAAAGAATTAGCGAAATTGGTCCAGTCGTTCACGCGTGATACCGTCACCAAGGCAAATGGGGATTCATATGTAGATAATACCGATATTCCCTCATGGTTGGGTTTTCCTTACCAATTGCCACTAGGTTTCATTATCCAACGCAACTCAGTCCCGACACTACCCTGACTGTATCGTAATTCCACCTGGTCGGAAAGCGTCCTGCACTTCGTTAACGCAGGCCAAAGAACACAAATGTAAAGTTAATAAGGCTTATTAAGTTCACCAACCAGTGGTAAATAAACACCCTCCAAACAGTTGATAAGCCTGCACTCCAAAGTTATTTCCTAAGACCCCGAGCACACTCATCAGGCCGGCAGAACCTCGACAAAACAAATAAACGACATCGCCTCAACGGTCCTCGACGGTCAGTGTGACAGACAAATGGGTGCTCGACTTGAACCACTTCTGTGGTGACGGTGACGAGAGACAGCGATTCTGGATGACATTCCATTACTGCTATGCGAATACTGCTAGGGAATGTCCTGTCATTTGTTTTGATGTGCATCGTTGATTGGAGCGTTTGAGAATCAGTTAGGATTGTGAATCCTACTATTATAAACGCGAAAGTTTGTAAACATGTCTGTATATATGTTTGTTGCTTTTTTACGCAAAAACTACTGAACGGATCGGGCTGAAATTTTGCATAAAAGTAGTTCTAGGCCTGAAATAACACATAGGCTACTATTATACTTTTTTTATCTCATAAATCAATTCTCGTGAGAAAGGCGTGCAAAGCCGCGAGGCGCAGCTAGTTTGATATAAAGGATCGTTTATGCCTCTTTGCTATTCAATTTGCCACACTTTATGCGGGTAACGCTCTAAATCCCCACGCTGGGCATGCGGGTTGGGGATCTCAGCTCGGTGGTAGAATTGTTCTGCAGGAGCCGCTGCTGCCCACCGCCTGGTGGATATCTCTTAGTCGCCTCTTACGACACCCAGGGCAAGATGGGGTGGTGTAAATTCTACCAAAGCCAGCTGGTGCTAGTGCTGTTGTGTGGTCACAACACACATACGTCAACTGCTAAACGAGCCTAACCAAAACAAGCAAAGGAGCCGTATTCTTTATCGCTTGTCCGTACGCATTGGTGATTGATGACAGTCAAACTGAAATACTCAGAAGGGCCCTTGATAGGTTCAGATAGTCGACCTCTTATGACATCCCCGTGCTAACTACGAGGGGTCGATTCTTACATGATCGCTCCAGCCACCGCTACATCTTCTGCCTTAAAGCCCACTCATACGTCGTCGTTCAACGAGATTGACACACTACAAACCTTTGTAAGCTCTGTTGTAAGCATTTGAGTGTAAATGAGTTTTTCGTTTGTACAGTACATGCACTCTTGTCGATTGTGAGAGAGCTTAATTTTGTTTGAACTTTTGTGTCTTGTTAAAATTTGGAATGTAATTTTGATTAACCGAAATGATGGTAGCATTTTTGAAATGCGCCTTTACCAGGTTCAACCCTTGTCGTGTTGTCATTGGTTGGAACTAATCTAAGTACATTATTATTTATTTAAATATGCCGTGGCATTCTCTAGGCTGGGCAGCGTTTGGAAAACTACGTCGAGTCTTCTCGTCATCCATACCGCAATGCTTGAAAACGAAAGTTTTCAATCAGTGCGTCCTACCCGTCATGTTCTACGGAGCTGAGACGTGGTCACTCACGACAAGGCTGGTCCACCAGTTTAAAGTCGCTCAGCGAGCTATAGAAAGAGCTATGCTTGGAGTCTCTCTGAAGGATATAATTCGTAACGAATACATCCGACAGAGACCCAAAGTTATCGACATAGCTCAAAGAATTAGCAAGCTGAATTGGCTGTAGGCCGGGCATATTTCGCGAAGAACCGATAATCGCTGGGGTAAACGAGTTCTTGAGTAGAGACCGCGACTCGGCAAACGTAGTGTAGGACGCCCTCCGGCCAGGTGGGATGACGATCTGCGAAAGACTGCAGGCAGATGCTGGATGCGTCAAGCTGAAGACAGGGCGCTATGGCGCTCATTAGGGGAGGCCTATGTCCAGCAGTGGACTAGTATAGGCTGATGATGATGATTGTCTGGAAACAAATTTGTCATTGAGTGAAACTAACTCTATAACTGCACCCATGTGGTTGTCATCAGGATTCGATATTACGTATTTTTTTATATCTCCTAAAATACCACTCAAGATTGAAAATGAAAAACGCCCTTTGAAGTTTTTAATTGAAATATGCGATGCAAATTGATTAATAAATGTGAACTCAAGCATTTTCCTAATTCTGTTATTCATTTTGTCAAGCCGACCGAACATTATAAGAAAATAATTCGACGCTAAAAACAACTTCATTTCATTATTTCGGTCCTTACAACGCAATGGCCGCTACTTAAGTTTAAGTAAGGTAAGTTAAGGCACTTAGCATAATTTGCCTAAGTGGTTTACCTTCGATTTGATTGTAGAGGCTTTTGTCATGCAATCCCGAATCGTAATAATAGAAACGATTTTGTCATTGTCGTTTTGTTAATTAACTAAATAGCTTGTATTCGTGTATACAATGATAGCGATCTGGTTTTCAATTTGGGTAGTTTGTAACAGATCTTTTGGGTAGCATTCATGATTATCATATTTAATGCTAGAGCTGGGGGTACGTTTTGTCGATCGAGAAAATTCCTTGTTAAAGGCACGTAACTTTAAAAATATAACTAAACTAGCTACGCCCCGCGGCTTCGCACGCGTTGTTCCTATGAAAACATTAAAATATGATTTTCATCCCACGAGAACAGATTTATGGGATTAAAAGCGCCAGCAGCTAGCAGCGCCCCCTGCAGAACAATTATACCACTAAACTGATCTGTAAATTGATTTACTTACGACTAGCAGCGGCTCGCGGTTTCACCGTATTTCCCGTTCCCGTGGAAATTCCGGGATAAAATATAGCCTATGCCACCCCCTGAAAAGTAAGCTTTTTACAAAAGAAAAATTTTTTTAAATAGGTCATGTAGTTTCGGAGCCTATTATTACATTATATATAGCTGGATTACCACTGACTGACATACTGATTGACATAGTTGTTCACCTTGATGGTGGATGGGGAGGTATGGTTTTTTTTGCAGATAACGGTGGGGCTGTTCAATTGGACCCAGGGAAAAATCCTATTTTTCCAAATTTCCCCCTCCTTCCCCCCCAAAAGGGGGTCCGCCCGAAGAGCGTTTTGTATGGAAATTTTGACTTTTTTCAAAAAAATTTTTTTTTTTTTACGGAAAGTGGTAACTGACGGCTCGCGAAGCGAGCCGTTCAGTTTTCCCCCCTCCAACCTCCCCCCCCACTGCGTGGCGAGCGAAGCGAGCCACGCAGTGGTGGTTCGGCAACGCGGCTCGCGAAGCGAGCCGCGTTTTCGGGGTGGGGGGGCACAGCACGGCTCGCGAAGCGAGCCGTGCTGTCACCCCCACCCCCCCTGAACCCCCTCCCCCTGCGTGGCGAGCGAAGCGAGCCACGCAGTGGTAGTTCGGCAACGCGGCTCGCGAAGCGAGCCGCGTTTCCGGGGTGGGGGGCCACAGCACGGCTCGCGAAGCGAGCCGTGCTGTCACCCCCCACCCCCCACCCCCCCCCCCTGAACCCCCTCCCCCATCCAAGAATTTGATATGGGTATCGTTTTCGACTAACATGGGGGTGGGGATTACGAATTTTAACTCAACGGGTCGCGAAGCGAGCCGCAGTAAAACCTAGTTATATTATATTATATATAGCTGGATTACCACTGACTGACATACTGATTGACATAGTTGTTCACCTTGATGGTGGATGGGGAGGTATGGTTTTTTTTGCAGATATCGGTGGGGCTGTTCAATTGGACCTAGGGAAAAATCCTATTTTTCCAAATTTCCCCCTCCTTCCCCCCCAAAAGGGGGTCCGCCCGAAGGTCGTTTTGTATGGAAATTTTGACTTTTTTCAAAAATTTTTTTTTTTTTTTACGGAAAGTGGTAACTGACGGCTCGCGAAGCGAGCCGTTCAGTTTTCCCCCCTCCAACCACCCCCCCCACTGCGTGGCGAGCGAAGCGAGCCACGCAGTGGTGGTTTAGCAACGCGGCTCGCGAAGCGAGCCGCGTTTCCGGGGTGGGGGGCCATAGCACGGCTCGCGAAGCGAGCCGTGCTGTCACCCCCCACCCCCCATCCCCCCCTGAACCCCCTCCCCCTGCGTGGCGAGCGAAGCGAGCCACGCAGCGGTGGTTGAGCAACGCGGCTCGCGAAGCGAGCCGCGTTTCCGGGGTGGGGGGGCACAGCACGGCTCGCGAAGCGAGCCGTGCTGTGACCCCCCACCCCCCCTTCCCCCTGAACCCCCTCCCCCATCCAAGAATTTGATATGGGTATCGTTTTCGACTAACATGGGGGTGAGGATTACGAATTTGATGATGGCGTTTAAATTTAACGGGTCGCGAAGCGAGCCGCAGTAAAACCTAGTTCTATTATATAAAGCTCGATTACCACTCACTGACTGACTGATTGACATAATTGTTCTCCTTGATGGTGGAGGGGGAGGTATGGTTTTTTTTGCGGAAATGTGGAGAACACCTCCATGGGACCTGGGGAAAATTCCGACTTTTTGAGATTTGCACCCGGGGAGCCCCCCCCTCCCCCCCTTCTTGCCCATGGACCAACTTGGATAAAAACTTTTATGGGGGTTGTATAGAGGGGTACAAGTGATTTTGATTGCAAATTTTTTTTTACCCCCCCTTGCCCCCCAGACCCCCCCCTTTTTCAAGTGCTACCAGAAAACGACGTGTTAGAGTGTTTTTAATTACAGGGTCGTATAGAGGGTGTCTTCTTGAATTAAAAGAAAAAAAAAAAATCCCCCCTTTTCACCCCCCTTTTTTTAGCCCCCGTTGGTATCTCCCAAACAGAGTGACCTGTAAGAAGGTTTTTTTCACAGTCGTGTAGAGGAGTACAAATCATTTTTTAAGACAATATTTTTTTACCCCCCCTTGCCCCCCGAAGCCCCCCATTTTTTAGTACTACCAAATAGAGGAGTGATGGAGAGATTCTGATTACGGGAACGTATAGAGAGTATCTTTTTGAAATGGAAGAAAAAAAAATTACCCCCCCTTTTACCCCCCTTTTTTAAGCCCCCGTTGAGATCTCCCAAACGAAGTGACTTTTCAGAATTTTTTTTTCACAGTCATGTAGAGTAGGGCAAATTATTTAAAATGCAAAAAAAATATTTTCCCTTTTAGCCCCCTAGACCCCCTTTTTTATTAAAAAACCTAAAAAACCCAAAAATTGGCCTATTTTCACCTTTTTTTTCGGGCGGAGCATTGCGGCGAGCGAAGCGAGCTGCAATGCGACCACGGGGAACAGCACGGCGAGCGAAGCGAGCCGTGCTGTGACCTCCCACCCCCGCCCCCCTGAACCCCCTCCCCCATCCAAGAATTTGATATGGGTATCGTTTTCGACTAACATTGGGGTGAGGATAACGAATTTGATGACGGTGGGTGTGGGTTGGATTGCGGTGAGCGAAGCGAACCGCAATCCGACCCACGTCACACTGCAAGGCGAGCGAAGCGAGCCTTGCTCTGTGGCAGCACGAGCGGCGTCGTATTGCGGTGAGCGAAGCGAACCGCAATGCGACCACGGGGCACAGCACGGCGAGCGAAGCGAGCCGTGCTGTCACCCTTTACGCCCCCAGCCCCCCCTGAACCCCCCACCCTATCCAAGAGTTTGAAATGGGTATCGTTTTCGACTAACATTGGGGTGGGGATTACGAATTTGATGACGGCAGGGGTGGGCCAGATTGCGGTGAGCGAAGCGAACCGCAAACTGGCACTCGTCACACTGCAAGGCGAGCGAAGCGAGCCTTGCTGTGTGGCCGACTGAGCGCGGTCGTATTGCGGTGAGCGAAGCGAACCGCAATGCGACCAAGGGGCACAGCACGGCGAGCGAAGCGAGCCGTGCTGTTACTTTCCAGAACCCCAGCCCCCCCGAACCCCCTTCTTTATCCAAGAATTTGATATGGGTATCGTTTTCGACAAACATAAGGTCGGGGATTACGATTTTGCACCCCAGACCCCCCGAACCCCCTCCCCCATCCAAGAATTTGATATGGGTATCGTTTTCGACAAACATGGACATAAGGACTACGAATTTGATGGCGGCGCGGGCATGTAACGGACAAACGCGAGCTGCTTGCAGCTCGCGCACTTATACAACCTAGTTCTATTATATATAGCTGGATTACCACTGACTGACATACTGATTGACATAGTTGTTCACCTTGATGGTGGATGGGGAGGTATGGTTTTTTTTGCAGATAACGGTGGGGCTGTTCAATTGGACCTAGGGAAAAATCCTATTTTTCCAAATTTCCCCCTCCTTCCCCCCCAAAAGGGGGTCCGCCCGAAGGTCGTTTTGTATGAAAATTTTGACTTTTTTCAAAAATTTTTTTTTTTTTTTACGGAAAGTGGTAACTGACGGCTCGCGAAGCGAGCCGTTCAGTTTTCCCCCCTCCAACTTCCCCCCCCACTGCGTGGCGAGCGAAGCGAGCCACGCAGTGGTGTTTTAGCAACGCGGCTCGCGAAGCGAGCCGCGTTTCCGGGGTGGGGGGCCACAGCGCGGCTCGCGAAGCGAGCCGTGCTGTCACCCCCCACCCCCCACCCCCCCTGAACCCCCTCCCCCTGCGTGGCGAGCGAAGCGAGCCACGCAGCGGTGGTTTAGCAACGCGGCTCGCGAAGCGAGCCGCGTTTCCGGGGTGGGGGGCCACTGCACGGCTCGCGAAGCGAGCCGTGCTGTCACCCCCCACCCCCCACCCCCCCCTTAACCCCCTCCCCCATCCAAGAATTTGATATGGGTATCGTTTTCGACAAACATTAGGTCGGGGATTACGAATTTCATGATGGCGGTTGACACAACGGGTCGCGAAGCGAGCCGCAGTAAAACCTAGTTATATTATATATAGCTGGATTACCACTGACTGACTGACTGATTGACATAGTTGTTCTCCATGATGGTGGATGGGGAGGTATGGTTTTTTTTGCAGATATCGGTGGGGCTGTTCGATTGGACCCGGGGAAAAATCCTATTTTTCCAAATTTCCCCCTCCTTCCCCCCAAAAAGGGGGTCCGCCCGAAGAGCGTTTTGTATGAAAATTTTGACTTTTTTCAAAAATTTTTTTTTTTTTGTACGGAAAGTGGTAACTGACGGCTCGCGAAGCGAGCCGTTCAGTTTTCCCCCCTCCAACCTCCCCCCCCACTGCGTGGCGAGCGAAGCGAGCCACGCAGTGGTGGTTTAGCAACGCGGCTCGCGAAGCGAGCCGCGTTTCCGGGGTGGGGGGGCACAGCACGGCTCGCGAAGCGAGCCGTGCTGTCACCCCCCACCCCCAACCCCCCCCCTGGACCCCCTCCCCCTGCGTGGCGAGCGAAGCGAGCCACGCAGTGTTAGTTCGGCAACGCGGCTCGCGAAGCGAGCCGCGTTTGCGGGGTGGGGGGACACAGCACGGCTCGCGAAGCGAGCCGTGCCGTGACCCCCCACCCCCCAACCCCCCTGAACCCCCTCCCCATCCAAGAATCCAATATGGGTATCGTTTTCGACTAACATGGGGGTGAGGATTACGAATTTGATGATGGCGTTTAAATTTAACGGGTCGCGAAGCGAGCCGCAGTAAAACCTAGTTCTATTATATAAAGCTCGATTACCACTCACTGACTGACTGATTGACATAATTGTTCTCCTTGATGGTGGAGGGGGAGGTATGGTTTTTTTTGCGGAAATGTATTTCTCATGCCTGGGGGACCTCGGGAAAATTCCGACTTTTTGAGATTTGCACCGGGGGGCCCCCGCCCCCCAGGGGGGCTTCCAAGCTGAGCCATACTGACTAATAATTTTATGGGGGTTGTATAGAGGGGTACAAGTGATTTTGATTGCAAAAATTTGTTTACCCCCCCTTGCCCCCCAGACCCCCCCCTTTTTCAAGTGCTACCAGAAAACGACGTGATAGAGTGTTTTCAATTGCAGGGTCGTATAGAGGGTATCTTCTTGAATTGGGAGAAAAAAAAAAATACCCCCCCTCTCACCCCCCTTTTTTTAGCCCCCGTTGATATCTCCCAAACGGACTGACTTTTCAGAATTTTTTTTTCACAGTCATGTAGAGTAGGGCAAATTATTTAAAATGCAAAAAAAATATTTTCCCTTTTAGCCCCCTAGACCCCCTTTTTTATCAAAAAACCAAAAAAACCCAAAAATTGGCCTATTTTTGACCTTTTTTTTCGGGTGGAGCGTTGCGGCGAGCGAAGCGAGCTGCAATGCGACCACGGGGAACAGCACGGCGAGCGAAGCGAGCCGTGCTGTGACCTTGCACCCCCGGCCCCCCTGGACCCCCTCCCCCATCCAAGAATTTGATATGGGTATCGTTTTCGACTAACATGGGGGTGAGGATAACGAATTTGATGACGGTGGGCGTGGGTTGGATTGCGGTGAGCGAAGCGAACCGCAATACGACACACGTCACACAGCAAGGCGAGCGAAGCGAGCCTTGCTGTGTGGCAGCACGAGCGGCGTCGTATTGCGGTGAGCGAAGCGAACCGCAATGCGACCACGGGGCACAGCACGGCGAGCGAAGCGAGCCGTGCCGTCACCCTTCACGCCACCGGCCCCCCCTGAACCCCCTCCCCCATCCAAGAATTTAATATGGGTATCGTTTTCTACTAACATGGGGGTGAGGATTACGAATTTGATGACGAAGGGCGTGGGTCGGATTGCGGTGAGCGAAGCGAACCGCAATACGACACACGTCACACAGCAAGGCGAGCGAAGCGAGCCTTGCTGTGTGGCAGCACGAGCGGCGTCGTATTGCGGTGAGCGAAGCGAACCGCAATGCGACCACGGGGCACAGCACGGCGAGCGAAGCGAGCCGTGCCGTCACCCTTCACGCCACCGGCCCCCCCTGAACCCCCTCTCTCATCCAAGAATTTGAAATGGGTATCGTTTTCGACTAATATTGGGGTGGGGATTACGAATTTGATGACGGCAGGGGTGGGCCAAATTGCGGTGAGCGAAGCGAACCGCAAACTGGCACTTGTTGCGGGCGGCGTCGTGTTGCGGTGAGCGAAGCGAACCGCAATGCGACCAAGGGGCACAGCACGGCGAGCGAAGCGAGCCGTGCTGTTACTTTCCAGGACCCCAGTCCCCCCTGCACCCCCTCTCCCATACAAGAATTAGATATGGGTATCGTTTTCGACAAACATAAGGTCGGGGATTACGATTTTGCACCCCAGACCCCCCGAACCCCCTCCCCCATCCAAGAATTTGAAATGGGTATACTCTTCGACAAACATGGACATAAGGACTACGAATTTGATGGCGGGGCGGGCATGTAACGGACAAACGCGAGCTGCTTGCAGCTCGCGCACTTATACAACCTAGTTCTATTATATAAAGCTAAATTACCACTCACTGACTCACTCACTGACATAATTGTTCTCCTTGATGGTGGATGGGGAGGTATGGTTTTTTTTGCAGAAATGTATAGAGGGGGTCTGGATGACTGGGGGAAAATTCCGACTTTTTGAGATTTGCACCGGGGGGCCCCCGGCCCCCATGGGGGCTTCCAAGCAGAGCCATACTGAGTAATAATTTTATGGGGGTTGTATAGAGGGGTACAAGTGATTTTGATTGCAAATTTTTTTTTACCCCCCCTTGCCCCCCAGACCCCCCCTTTTTCAAGTGCTACCAGAAAACGACGTGATAGAGTGTTTTCAATTGCAGGGTCGTATAGAGGGTATCTTCTTGAATTGGAAGAAAAAAAAAATTACCCCCCCTTTTACCCCCCTTTTTTAGCCCCCGTTGGTATCTCCCAAACGGACTGACTTTTCAGATTTTTTTTTTCACAGTCATGTAGAGAAGGGCAAATAATTTAAAACGCAAAAAAAATATTTTCCCCTTTAGGCCCCTAGACCCCCTTTTTTATTAAAAAACCAAAAAAACCCAAAAATTGGCCTATTTTCACCTTTTTTTTCGGGCGGAGCATTGCGGCGAGCGAAGCGAGCTGCAATGCGACCACGGGGAACAGCACGGCGAGCGAAGCGAGCCGTGCTGTGACACCCCACCCCCGGCCCCCCGTGAACCCCCTCCCCCATCCAAGAATTTGATATGGGTATCGTTTTCGACTAACATGGGGGTGAGGAAAACGAATTTGATGACGGTGGGCGTGGTGTGGATTGCGGTGAGCGAAGCGAACCGCAATCCGACCCACGTCACACAGCAAGGCGAGCGAAGCGAGCCTTGCTCTGTGGCAACACGAGCGGCGTCGCGTCGTATTGCGGTGAGCGAAGCGAACCGCAATGCGACCACGGGGCACAGCACGGCGAGCGAAGCGAGCCGTGTCGTCACCCTTCACACCCCCAGCCCCCCCTGAACCCCCTCCCCCATCCAAGAATTTGAAATGGGTATCGTTTTCGACTAACATTGGGGTGGAGATTACGAATTTGATGACAGCAGGGGCGGGCCAGATTGCGGTGAGCGAAGCGAACCGCAAACTGGCACTCGTCACACTGCAAGGCGAGCGAAGCGAGCCTTGCTGTGTGGGGCAGCACGAGCGACGTCGTATTGCGGTGAGCGAAGCGAACCGCAATGCGACTCCAGGGCACAGCACGGCGAGCGAAGCGAGCCGTGCCGTCTTCCTTCACGCCCCCAGCCCCCCCTGAACCCCCTCCCCCATCCAAGAATTTGAAATGGGTATCGTTTTCGACTAACATTGGGGTGGGGATTACGAATTTGATGACGGCAGGGGTGGGCCAGATTGCGGTGAGCGAAGCGAACCGCAAACTGGCACTCGTCACACTGCAAGGCGAGCGAAGCGAGCCTTGCTGTGTGGCCGACTGAGCGTGGTCGTATTGCGGTGAGCGAAGCGAACCGCAATGCGACCAAGGGGCACAGTGATACTTTCCAGGACCCCAGTCCCCCTGCACCCCCTCTCCCATACAAGAATTTGATATGGGTATCGTTTTCGACAAACATAAGTTCGGGGAATACGATTTTGCACCCCAGACCCCCCGAACCCCCTCCCCATCCAAGAATTTGACATGGGTATACTCTTCGACTAACATGGGGGTAAGGATTACGAATTTGATGGCGGCGGGCATGTAACGGACAAACGCGAGCTGCTTGCAGCTCGCGCACTTATACAACCTAGTTATATTATATATAGCTGGATTACCACTGACTGACTGACTGATTGACATAGTTGTTCGCCTTGATGGTGGATGGGGAGGTATGGTTTTTTTTGCAGAAACCGGTGGGGCTGTTCGATTGGACCCGGGGAAAAATCCTATTTTTCCAAATTTCCCCCTCCTTCCCCCCCAAAAGGGGGTCCGCCCGAAGGGCGTTTTGTATGAAAATTTTGACTTTTTTCAAATTTTTTTTTTTTTTTTTACGGAAAGTGGTAACTGACGGCTCGCGAAGCGAGCCGTTCAGTTTTCCCCCCTCTAACCACCCCCCCCACTGCGTGGCGAGCGAAGCGAGCCACGCAGTGGTGGTTTAGCAACGCGGCTCGCGAAGCGAGCCGCGTTTCCGGACAGCACGGCTCGCGAAGCGAGCCGTGCTGTCACCCCCCACCCCCCACTACCCCTGAACCCCCTCCCCTTTACCCCCCCTTTGCGTGGCGAGCGAAGCGAGCCACGCAGTCGTAGTTTAGCAACGCGGCTCGCGAAGCGAGCCGCGTTTGCGGGGTGGGGGGACACAGCACGGCTCGCGAAGCGAGCCGTGCCGTGACCCCCCACCCCCCAACCCCCCCTGAACCCCCTCCCCCATCCAAGAATTTGATATGGGTATCGTTTTCGACTAACATGGGGGTGAGGATTACGAATTTGATGTCGAAATTGAACGGGTCGCGAAGCGAGCCGCAGTAAAACCTAGTTCTATTATATAAAGCTCGATTACCACTCACTGACTGACTGATTGACATAATTGTTCTCCTTGATGGTGGAGGGGGAGGTATGGTTTTTTTTGCGGAAATGTATTTCTCATGCCTGGGGGACCTCGGGAAAATTCCGACTTTTTGAGATTTGCACCGGGGGGCCCCCGCCCCCCAGGGGGGCTTCCAAGCAGAGCCATACTGACTAATAATTTTATGGGGGTTGTATAGAGGGGTACAAGTGATTTTGATTGCAAAAATTTGTTTACCCCCCCTTGCCCCCCAGACCCCCCCCTTTTTCAAGTGCTACCAGAAAACGACGTGATAGAGTGTTTTCAATTGCAGGGTCGTATAGAGGGTATCTTCTTGAATTGGGAGAAAAAAAAAAATACCCCCCCTCTCACCCCCCTTTTTTTAGCCCCCGTTGATATCTCCCAAACGGACTGACTTTTCAGAATTTTTTTTTCACAGTCATGTAGAGTAGGGCAAATTATTTAAAATGCAAAAAAAATATTTTCCCTTTTAGCCCCCTAGACCCCCTTTTTTATCAAAAAACCAAAAAAACCCAAAAATTGGCCTATTTTTGACCTTTTTTTTCGGGTGGAGCGTTGCGGCGAGCGAAGCGAGCTGCAATGCGACCACGGGGAACAGCACGGCGAGCGAAGCGAGCCGTGCTGTGACCCCCTACCCCCGGCCCCCCTTGAACCCCCTCCCCCATCCAAGAATTTGATATGGGTATCGTTTTCGACTAACATGGGGGTGAGGATAACGAATTTGATGACGGTGGGCGTGGGTTGGATTGCGGTGAGCGAAGCGAACCGCAATACGACACACGTCACACAGCAAGGCGAGCGAAGCGAGCCTTGCTGTGTGGCAGCACGAGCGGCGTCGTATTGCGGTGAGCGAAGCGAACCGCAATGCGACCACGGGGCACAGCACGGCGAGCGAAGCGAGCCGTGCCGTCACCCTTCACGCCACCGGCCCCCCCTGAACCCCCTCCCCCATCCAAGAATTTAATATGGGTATCGTTTTCTACTAACATGGGGGTGAGGATTACGAATTTGATGACGAAGGGCGTGGGTCGGATTGCGGTGAGCGAAGCGAACCGCAATACGACACACGTCACACAGCAAGGCGAGCGAAGCGAGCCTTGCTGTGTGGCAGCACGAGCGGCGTCGTATTGCGGTGAGCGAAGCGAACCGCAATGCGACCACGGGGCACAGCACGGCGAGCGAAGCGAGCCGTGCCGTCACCCTTCACGCCACCGGCCCCCCCTGAACCCCCTCTCTCATCCAAGAATTTGAAATGGGTATCGTTTTCGACTAATATTGGGGTGGGGATTACGAATTTTTCTTCTTTAGGCCCCTAGACCCCCTTTTTTATTAAAAAACCAAAAAAACCCAAAAATTGGCCTATTTTCACCTTTTTTTTCGGGCGGAGCATTGCGGCGAGCGAAGCGAGCTGCAATGCGACCACGGGGAACAGCACGGCGAGCGAAGCGAGCCGTGCTGTGACACCCCACCCCCGGCCCCCCGTGAACCCCCTCCCCCATCCAAGAATTTGATATGGGTATCGTTTTCGACTAACATGGGGGTGAGGATAACGAATTTGATGACGGTGGGCGTGGGTTGGATTGCGGTGAGCGAAGCGAACCGCAATACGACACACGTCACACAGCAAGGCGAGCGAAGCGAGCCTTGCTGTGTGGCAGCACGAGCGGCGTCGTATTGCGGTGAGCGAAGCGAACCGCAATGCGACCACGGGGCACAGCACGGCGAGCGAAGCGAGCCGTGCCGTCACCCTTCACGCCACCGGCCCCCCCTGAACCCCCTCCCCCATCCAAGAATTTAATATGGGTATCGTTTTCTACTAACATGGGGGTGAGGATTACGAATTTGATGACGAAGGGCGTGGGTCGGATTGCGGTGAGCGAAGCGAACCGCAATACGACACACGTCACACAGCAAGGCGAGCGAAGCGAGCCTTGCTGTGTGGCAGCACGAGCGGCGTCGTATTGCGGTGAGCGAAGCGAACCGCAATGCGACCACGGGGCACAGCACGGCGAGCGAAGCGAGCCGTGCCGTCACCCTTCACGCCACCGGCCCCCCCTGAACCCCCTCTCTCATCCAAGAATTTGAAATGGGTATCGTTTTCGACTAATATTGGGGTGGGGATTACGAATTTGATGACGGCAGGGGTGGGCCAAATTGCGGTGAGCGAAGCGAACCGCAAACTGGCACTTGTTGCGGGCGGCGTCGTGTTGCGGTGAGCGAAGCGAACCGCAATGCGACCAAGGGGCACAGCACGGCGAGCGAAGCGAGCCGTGCTGTTACTTTCCAGGACCCCAGTCCCCCCTGCACCCCCTCTCCCATACAAGAATTAGATATGGGTATCGTTTTCGACAAACATAAGGTCGGGGATTACGATTTTGCACCCCAGACCCCCCGAACCCCCTCCCCCATCCAAGAATTTGAAATGGGTATACTCTTCGACAAACATGGACATAAGGACTACGAATTTGATGGCGGGGCGGGCATGTAACGGACAAACGCGAGCTGCTTGCAGCTCGCGCACTTATACAACCTAGTTACATTATATATAGCTGGATTACCACTGACTGACATACTGATTGACATAGTTGTTCTCCATGATGGTGGATGGGGAGGTATGGTTTTTTTTGCAGATAACGGTGGGGCTGTTCAATTGGACCCAGGGAAAAATCCTATTTTTCCAAATTTCCCCCTCCTTCCCCCCCAAAAGGGGGTCCGCCCGAAGGTCGTTTTGTATGGAAATTTTGACTTTTTTCAAAAATTTTTTTTTTTTTTTACGGAAAGTGGTAACTGACGGCTCGCGAAGCGAGCCGTCCAGTTATCCCCCCTCCAACCTTCCCCCCCACTGCGTGGCGAGCGAAGCGAGCCACGCAGTGGTACTTTAGCAACGCGGCTCGCGAAGCGAGCCGCGTTTCCGGGGTGGGGGGCCACAGCACGGCTCGCGAAGCGAGCCGTGCTGTCACCCCCCACCCCCCACCCCCCCCCTGAACCCCCTCCCCATCCAAGTTTTCAATATGGGTATCGTTTTCGACTAACATGGGGGTGAGGATTACGAATTTGATGATGGCGTTTAAATTTAACGGGTCGCGAAGCGAGCCGCAGTAAAACCTAGTTCTATTATATAAAGCTAAATTACCACTCACTGACTCACTCACTGACATAATTGTTCTCCTTGATGGTGGATGGGGAGGTATGGTTTTTTTTGCAGAAATGTATAGAGGGGGTCTGGATGACTGGGGGAAAATTCCGACTTTTTGAGATTTGCACCGGGGGGCCCCCGGCCCCCATGGGGGCTTCCAAGCAGAGCCATACTGAGTAATAATTTTATGGGGGTTGTATAGAGGGGTACAAGTGATTTTGATTGCAAATTTTTTTTTACCCCCCCTTGCCCCCCAGACCCCCCCTTTTTCAAGTGCTACCAGAAAACGACGTGATAGAGTGTTTTCAATTGCAGGGTCGTATAGAGGGTATCTTCTTGAATTGGAAGAAAAAAAAAATTACCCCCCCTTTTACCCCCCTTTTTTAGCCCCCGTTGGTATCTCCCAAACGGACTGACTTTTCAGATTTTTTTTTTCACAGTCATGTAGAGAAGGGCAAATAATTTAAAACGCAAAAAAAATATTTTCCCCTTTAGGCCCCTAGACCCCCTTTTTTATTAAAAAACCAAAAAAACCCAAAAATTGGCCTATTTTCACCTTTTTTTTCGGGCGGAGCATTGCGGCGAGCGAAGCGAGCTGCAATGCGACCACGGGGAACAGCACGGCGAGCGAAGCGAGCCGTGCTGTGACACCCCACCCCCGGCCCCCCGTGAACCCCCTCCCCCATCCAAGAATTTGATATGGGTATCGTTTTCGACTAACATGGGGGTGAGGAAAACGAATTTGATGACGGTGGGCGTGGTGTGGATTGCGGTGAGCGAAGCGAACCGCAATCCGACCCACGTCACACAGCAAGGCGAGCGAAGCGAGCCTTGCTCTGTGGCAACACGAGCGGCGTCGCGTCGTATTGCGGTGAGCGAAGCGAACCGCAATGCGACCACGGGGCACAGCACGGCGAGCGAAGCGAGCCGTGTCGTCACCCTTCACACCCCCAGCCCCCCCTGAACCCCCTCCCCCATCCAAGAATTTGAAATGGGTATCGTTTTCGACTAACATTGGGGTGGAGATTACGAATTTGATGACAGCAGGGGCGGGCCAGATTGCGGTGAGCGAAGCGAACCGCAAACTGGCACTCGTCACACTGCAAGGCGAGCGAAGCGAGCCTTGCTGTGTGGGGCAGCACGAGCGACGTCGTATTGCGGTGAGCGAAGCGAACCGCAATGCGACTCCAGGGCACAGCACGGCGAGCGAAGCGAGCCGTGCCGTCTTCCTTCACGCCCCCAGCCCCCCCTGAACCCCCTCCCCCATCCAAGAATTTGAAATGGGTATCGTTTTCGACTAACATTGGGGTGGGGATTACGAATTTGATGACGGCAGGGGTGGGCCAGATTGCGGTGAGCGAAGCGAACCGCAAACTGGCACTCGTCACACTGCAAGGCGAGCGAAGCGAGCCTTGCTGTGTGGCCGACTGAGCGTGGTCGTATTGCGGTGAGCGAAGCGAACCGCAATGCGACCAAGGGGCACAGTGATACTTTCCAGGACCCCAGTCCCCCTGCACCCCCTCTCCCATACAAGAATTTGATATGGGTATCGTTTTCGACAAACATAAGTTCGGGGAATACGATTTTGCACCCCAGACCCCCCGAACCCCCTCCCCATCCAAGAATTTGACATGGGTATACTCTTCGACTAACATGGGGGTAAGGATTACGAATTTGATGGCGGCGGGCATGTAACGGACAAACGCGAGCTGCTTGCAGCTCGCGCACTTATACAACCTAGTTATATATATACAAACAAACTAACAAATAAACAATGAAATCTTTCCTCATTATAATATATTAGTATAGTTTTTTTAGTTTAGTATAAAGGGCATCACCACCATGAGATAAAAGCCAATAAGGCGCTCTTCAGGGGGAGGCCTGCGTCCAGCAGACCAATGTAGGTTGTTGAGGTTGAGGATGTGAAATGTGAAAAGAATCTTTAAGCCGAAGTTGAGGATGTGGGGTGTGGTAAGGGTCAAGGCAAACTAGCAACAGGAGTTTCTCTGTCAGTTTCGTCGTTCGTCTGCCCCAACCCTTTCCATAAAGTCCCAAGCGACTCTCATTTCATATTCCTGTTATTACAGAAAGTACTCGAGTTCTATTGGAAACTTGTTCAGCGCTCCCTTTGACGGATCATGATGTCTCTGTTTTGTTACAATTTGTATAGGTGTTTACTGTTGAGCTCTAGGAAAGTTGAGATATTAAATAAGTTTTGTTGTAAAGGTGATTGTATCACGCGTCACTCAAAACACGTGTAGGTAGGATAACGTTCGTATTGATGTGCCAGACTATTTATTTTTAATATTTCTTATTGCCGGAACAAGCAGATGGCCCACTTGCTGTTAAGTGGTATAACCATCACCTATAACAAAGTATCACCTCGTAGGGTATGTCGCTAGGGACGTGGCCTACAATGCACTACCCTGCGGTCACCATTCAAGGCCAAAGAGTCTGTTCAAAAAGAGAAGAGTCGTGGGAATTGAGGGTTGATTCGTGTGCCAATTGACAACTTTTGTTGCGATGACAACTACTGCGCTGTCATTGCAGTACGACTAAAAGTGTTAGTTCACCGTAACGCCACGACTCTTCTCTTTTTGAATAGATTCTAACTAGCTATAAAATCACATTTACCTGTTATTTCAGCAGAAACTCTTCAAACCAAAGAATTAAACGTTAGATACGCCCATACGCCCAAAAACTGTGGCATTTTCTTTGAATGCGTGCAATAACATTTTGCCGACACATGCACACTACGAGTAGATAAAATAAGTGTTTTTGTCAATAAACCTACCTATTATGGTTTATTTTATTGTGCAATCACAGTGTGCAACGACATAGCACGAACTTTTTTAAACAAGCAAAAAAACTACAGAGACAAGTTTGTGAGCTACAAACTTCGTTTGGCTGCAAACACGCCTCGGTCTCATTACGGAAAAGGCCTATCTAGCGATTTAAATCTTTGCTTCAAACCGGGACACAGCAATGCTGCTTTGCGGAATCATTGCCGCAGACAAGCCCTTGCACAAGGAGCTTTACTACTCTTAAATATTACTAGCCCCACTGCTTAATCCTCAAATTCCGGTTACAGTAATCTAGTTTTGTCAGGCTAAATACATAATGTGGCTTGTATATTTAGCTAATACTTTAAATTAATAAAAGCCAGGTTTTTACCGCAAAAGAGTAATGAGCGGGAAATGAGAGATGAGTGAGCGGAGTTAGTTTCAACGCTTTTTGCTCGCTTAGTCCTCGACTCCGCTCGACTATTAGTTAGTGGAAAGAGTGAGTGAAAAGAAATACTAGTTCGTAGTTCAGTAATGCCCATTGTACTTTTGTTCTATGTAATTATCTGTATTTTTGTTGGTTTGCAATAATGTATTTTGTATTGTATTGGCATGCGAGTAGTTCGGGGTGAAATCTCGGCTAAACAATGGTATCGTCCCAGGGTTAATCCAGTTTTCAAGGGTGGGTTTTTTATTCCAGTTGTCCCCTTACAGAAAATCTTTAATGGGAATACTAAGTTTTTTTTTCAAGTCTAATTTTCCCCCTTAAGGGTGATTTCGGGTGGGGATACTGAAAGAAAGAAAGAAAAAAAAAATTTTTATTTACCTTAAAAAGAAAACATACACACAAAAGGAAAACTTTGCTACTGGATAAATCTATAAAACTTTATCTCGGTTAGCCTCAGAACATTCTAAGGCAAATATGGCCTCCACTCAGCGTTGTGCTGGATAAATAAATAAATCGTTTATTGTGGAACCAAAACAACGGTAACATGGTTAAAAAAATTAAAACAATGTCATCTGCAAAAGTTTGAAAAACTGTGTCGCAGATGACAAGGCCCTTCAGGATGAACCCTAGTGTGTCCACCCAGCGCTGGATTTCAGTGAGAGCCATAGGCTTGATACGTCACGACCGTCTGGCGTAGTACAAAATGAAACTAGAAATACTAAAATATACCTACATGAATAGGTACAGGAATAACTAAATATACTGGAATAACCCCTCAGTGTGACACATTTTGGAATTTTATATACCTTTGCTGAAAGAATGTATACGATGGAGGGTCGCTTGTTAAAAGAGACTAGGTTGAAAAAAATCCAGCAATCTCCTCATAAAGATAATTTTCTAAGTTCAGATAATCTTGAAAAGTACAGTTAAGACGCTGCATGTCGACACTTTAGTTCAGCTTCCTACCTAGATGTTAGCTAAGCTGAAATATTTCAGCTTAGCTAACATCTAGGTAAGGAAGCTCATCGAAGCTAGCAGATTTTTTTTCTGGATAAAGATTATTGTTCATTTAGGTAGGAAGCTGAACTAAAGTAATTACTATTTATCAAGCTGTTTATATGTAAAGTAAAAATTTGACTTGCCTTAGTGCTTATTTTGTAAGTCTAAAGAAATAAACGATTTGACTCTGGCTCTGACTCTAAACATATGTATACATATTATATAAAAATTAGAGACGTACAAGTAGCATATTCAGAAGTATGGTGTCAACATGCAGCGTCTTAACTGTACTTTTCTTCGTCTTAACTGTAAAAATCTGCTGCTTCCTACCTAGATGTTAGCTAAGCTGAAATATTTCAGCTTAGCTAACATCTAGGTAGGAAGCAGCAGATTTTTTTTTCTAGATAAAGATTATTATTTCAAAATAATACATTTTTTTATGGTGTCAACATGCAGCGTCTTAACTGTACTTTTCTTCGTCTTAACTGTAAAAATCTGCTGCTTCCTACCTAGATGTTAGCTAAGCTGAAATATTTCAGCTTAGCTAACATCTAGGTAGGAAGCTAGCAGATTTTTTTTTCTAGATAAAGATTATTATTTCAAAATAATACATTTTAGAATTTCAAATGAACATATTTTCATAACTAGTAGTTAGAGGTAGCTAACACGTTGATCTAGTTTCTTGCTAAGATAATTTTTTGAAAAAGATTCTATGTAATTTTAATCATTAATTTTCTAAAAAGCTGAGCATTTTCATGTCGCATTTTCAACCTTATTGACCTGATTAGCATGCCAGCGACTGACAGCGCCCTAACAACAATACTTTTTGGATGTCATTAATTCTTAAAACTGTAATTGCAAAAATCTTTTAGAAGGCCCTGTTCGGAGAATTTTGGTTGTAACCAACAAACAAGAAACCCTCTTGTGTCCAAACGTACCTTCTAAACAAAACGTCCATTTTAAAAGTTCCGGCCGTATTTCCAACAAAAACGTCGGGTCCGGAGTGATGTTAAATAAACATTAGCATTAGGAAGAGTCCGTCCCAGGTGCGAGTGTCCGCTTGATTTATAATTTAAGCTTAGACAGGGCTTGGTCCAAGAGAGTGGGGGCAGCGTTTCGCACTCAAATTACTTGTAGGCCTAGCACGGGGATTGTTGCACGGGTAGAATAGAAAAAAAATACGTCACTTTGTCATCGAATGCGTAAAATGTTTGAAATCCATTCCTTCAACTTTATTAATTTACGCAATGTGTGGCGATATGGTGTCATTTTTCTCTATTCTACTCTAGACAACAATCCCCGTGCTAGGCCGGTTGAGGGGCAAGTCTATTTGATGTTAGTATCTAAAAGACAACACCATGATTGAGTTATTTACCAAAAAGGCTGTTAATCAACTACCTTCGGATAGGTTTTTTTGACTTTGTCTTAGTAGACTTCTCTTAAGGTATTCGAGATAGAGGTAAAATTAGGGTAATAAAAGTTTTATGAAATTATAACTAAGTGTACAATAGAAGGTGAGTATAGAGATCTAACAAACGAGTAGGTAGGTACTTAGAGAAAATGGAATATAATACTATATATAAAACTAAGGAACCCTGCTGCCATAGGTGCAGTATGTGTGTTTTGTGAGTGTGTCGTGTGTGCGTGTGTGTGTATATAATGTGTAGGTATAATGTGTGTGAGTACGTGGTGGGTGTGTCTGGTCGGTATTTTTGGTCTATTGATTAGAGTTAATTATGATTCTTACTAAACATCAATAATATTATTTGTTGTTGTAGTTTTGCAAAATTCATCCAAATCTGTCTATAAAAGTCGGAAAATACGACGAACGTACATACAAAACAAACAAAATTAAAGCCAAAAATATCATTTTCAAGATCAAAGGGATAGTTCTATTATACAAGCACACGGCACGTCACAGTAAATCTGCGGTTACCATGAGCTTAATTTGTTACTGACAAGTGAATACAAGAATGATGTTACTTGAACTCTGTTTTCAATTCAAATTTTTAGGGTTTGTGATAAGCCTTATCCCTTCAATAACCCTCCTTTTTTCTACCCTTCAGCCTCTCACTTGTACCACACAGCACCAAGAGATGCGCCCAAGAGCACTTTCGAAATAATCGTAAAAATGTGGAGTCCCGAAGAAAGGTACTTAATGGGGAGTGTTGTATTTACTTTGGAGTCCCACAATATTTGGAACTTCACAAAAAGTTCGTGGAATGTAGCCGCTTGGAAATGTTAGTTGTGGCTTTCAGCAAAATAAGCTCTGGAAATAAAGTACGAAGCCGGGTTTTGTGACATTTTGCCTGTGTTGAATTTAAACTGGAATCTTTATGGTTTTTGTCTGTATGTCATGGCGTTTTGTCGTCTGGTTTGTGCGTCTGCTAAGTAAATGCAAGCTCTGCCAGATGTACAAAAAATATTATATTTTGTAAGTTATTTCCGGTAACTTATATCAACCAACGTGATCAAGTGAATTATTTTGATAAATCCATAAAAAGGACGCGAGGGTCTTATGCTCGTATTTTTCGAAAAAAGGAGAAGTTTCTCAATTCGACTTTTTTATGTTTGTTACCTTAGAAGTTTTGACTGGGTAGTCCGAATTTCATGACTCTTTTTTGGTTTGAAAGCTGGTTCTTTCTGAGTGGTTTTATTTTAATTTGGTCCAGTTCTGACAAATTCCAAAATCCATATAATTGAAGTCGGTTTATAGTTTTTTTAAAACAAAATCAATTATTTTCACAAATTTTTCGCCAACTATGAGTGAAATGTCTAGAAATGTAGCTAAAAACTCTAATCAAGAATGGATGCGTAATTTGGACCCATTTACAAACTCGCAGCATGCAACTCGCTCTACCCATTTTGGGTAAATTTTGGTACAGTCCGCAAAAACAATGTTAAAATGATACAACATTTATTAAAATCGCTTTAGTATCTTTGATGTGAGAGTTTTCACCAACATACATATACCACTTGAAAAACATAACCATACTCACGGTTAAAATATCTCGGGAACAATCTTTTCAGATGGTTTTCTAAAAATATGTTTCTAAATAATTTATTACAGTTCCAAATTATCTAAAGAAGTTTAAACGTGAATTTTAAAGTACAGTTTGGAATAACCCAACTTAACGTGTTTTCAGCCGTTTGTCATGTTAAGTTATCAAACAAAATAACATTCAGACAAACTTCCTTTTCCTTAATAACTCTCAGTGTAACTGTATTGTGTAGCTATTTTTGTATTTGAAGTTGCTCAGAACCTGACAAAGAACGAGGTACTTAAGTTATTCCGTATAATTCTTTTGTTCGACAACAAAACAAACATAATAATAGACGACCTTTATGGTGGAGCGGACAGGAGGTTGCGGGTTCGATTCCTGCCTCGGGAAAAATGTTTATTCGATCTGCAGATATTTGTTCAGGATGTTCTAAATGTTTTCTATGTATAATAAAAAATATATATTTAAGTAGTGTGGCCATAACACAAGCTCTGCTTAGCTTGGGGCTAGATAATGTTATGTGAATTCGCAAGTATTATTATTATTGTAATTAATACCTTCTTCTAAGTGTGGTACGCGAGAGTTGGACGAAGTTGAAGCCAAGATATTCGAACCTTGTAATTAATTTAATTTCACCAAATAAAGGAAGATTACTATATCCCTTTCAGAAAACCAAGCTATAGGATTACCATCGGGTGTAAAACCAGCGTTTTAGTACACCCCCATGAAATCTGCATCAAGCTTAATACAAACCATTTTGAGTAACGACCGATCAATTCGAAACCCTATTTCCTAAAGCATAAAGACTGTAATATTTCATGTGATAATGAGGAGCTTTCAAAACGATCCCGGGTTAAATCTTTTACGATCAACATAAAAATGTCGTTACTCACGCTGTGTACAGATGGCTAATGGGTTTGGCTATCGGCCCATCGCTCACCATGAGCACGTTTCTTCATTGAAACTTAGATAGACATTTCGATAATATAATTTTACAACCCCTAACTTTTAATATAAAATAATATAATTACCTATCTAAAAAGAGAGTCCATAGGAAGAATCAGAAGCCTTATCTCTAACAGCAATTTGATCTCCAGTTAAGGTAATACTAAGTATTTCTCTAAATAATACTCAATGTCTAAAGGCCTGGAACAGATAAGATTGGTGTTGAATTCAACTCCTGAGGGGCGCGGAGGCAGACGAAGAAAATGTTGGTGTAAGATTTAGATCAATCCTATAACTGTGAGCTATCACCCAAAGGATAACAAAATAGGACATCTAAAACCGGACGACATTAATGTTTTATTAAAATGAGATTTTTATTAATAAAATAAACAACAAGAAGTTAAAAAGGAAACGGTGCGATAAAATGATAAAATGCTAACTTTTGGATTGAGTGACTTGGAAGGATTATATTCAGTGTTCAGTATATTACTTATTGTATTTATATAATAGGTCTTAGTGATTAGCATAGCTCATACTGTGATCGTTACTTAAAGTCAGCAAGACTCTAAGTTAAGATAACAGTATGTGCTGTTTTTAGGGTGTTTCCAAAGAAAACTGGCAGATATCGTGCCTCTCTTCTGAAGATAAACTTCATATTTAGTAGTATTGCTTTAATTTGAAAGTCACTATTAGAATTATTTCATTAAAGGTACTTTATTCAGAAAAAGACAACAATAAATTCAAATAGATTCTAACAAACAATATTTAAAAGGTTTGACTTGTGTAACTCATACTCATACTAAATGTCCATGCTAGTGTCATTGGCCGTCTTGAAACCCCCAAAAGATGTGGACCATTGTTTGGGGAATACAAAACAGAAATATTTCTTCCCATATCCAATGTACTCACTCGATTCAGAATTTCTATTTTCTCGAAAACATCCTTTGAAAGTAATAAAAATGTGAAGGTTGGTATTGGTACCTTTTCATGATGTGAATAGGTTTAGAAGCTTTCATTCGTTTTTTATGTTTTCTTTTCCATGAAATTTCAATTAGGTATATTCGTTTTTGATTCAATAGAGATTGGGTCCAATTAGTTATGTGGCAATAGGTACGAGCTATTTGAAGGAGGCTTAGCATCAGAGCTGTCTCAAACGTTGGTGTTCTTCCAACACAAACAAGGTTTGTAGTTAACCCGCTTACATTCATTATGAACTATCTCAAACCTTCTGAGGATGAGTAACATAAATTTACGAAATTATATTTAAGATTTTTTTTCACACTTTTTGCGCCTTTTGACCCCTACCGGATATTGAGAGGAACTACTTTTCATAGTATGTGAGAAGTGGCCATTCAAGACCGTAGCTGACTAGATCCCAATAATCCAATAGTTTCAGACCAACGAATTCGATTTGGAATGATTTCGTGTCATCATCATCATTAACCTATACTAGTCCACTGCTGGTCATAGGCCTCCCCTAATGAGCGCCATAGCGCCCTGTCTTTATCTTGACGCATCCAACATCTGCCTGCATTTTTTCGCAGATTGCCATCCCACCTGTCCGGAGAGCGTCCTACACAACGTTTGCCAAGTCGCTGTCTCCACTCAAGAACTCGTTTACTCCAGTGGTTGTCGATATGGCCGACCCATGGCCTCACCTTTATAAAAAAATAAAAAATATTGAAAAAGAAAATTACAATCAATAAAATAAATATTAAGTAATAAACTAATATTTACAATTGAAGCAATTGAATTGCCGACTATTGCAAACATCTACTCAACTGATTTCATTGCATTGCCATACAGCAAGCAGGGCGATGCCGCCAGTGTTTTGAGGGCACTTCCGATTGGTATTGATATGGGTTATTTAATCGTAATTTTCCATTGCAAAGATACTTTCATGGAACTCTTTGGACCATTATGTCTTCTTAAATCACTTTAAGGATTTACGAGTTCTTGAGTGGCAACTCGGCAAACGTAGTATAGGACGCCCTCCGGTCAGGTGGGATGACGATCTGCGAAAGACTGCAGGTAGATGCTGGATGCGTCAAGCTTCAGGTTGACGTATCCAGCATCTACCCTGTCCAGCTCCCTGTGTTCAGAGAGGGCGCTATGGTGCTCATTAGGGGACGCCTATGTCCAGCAGTGGGTAGGTATAGGCTGATGATGATGATGAAATCACTTAATGCTTGATTATGTTCCCACGTAGAGTACTGTGTATAGAGACATAACGTTTAATGTGTTTTACAAAGTCTCATTATGTTTTAAGTTATCTCGACTGACAGTTTTCATTATTTATTCTTCAAATTATATCAAATTAAAGTTCTGGATGATAAGTAAAATGCACTTTGATGATGCTTTATTCTAATATGATTTGAGAATATAATAAAGCGACTTCAGTTTTTATAGTTTTTACATGGATCCTAAATTAAAATGGGAACACGGGAAGCACCAGCTTTCATATAAAGAAGAATCATGAAATAGAACCACCCAGTTAAAAATTTTGAGGTAAAAAAACCGTTTTATTTATTTGTATTTTATTTTAATTTACATGGAAAACAAACAGCTTGTAAAACTTAAGTAAGTAGATACAATAGTGATATAACTAAAGCTTAACAGTTTTCGCTTATAAATTATTAAGAACCTCGTCCTGATGTCGTTGTCGGTTAAAAACAAAAGCTTCGTCCTTAAAAAGATATCCGTAAATTAAACAAAGAAATAATATCAAAGGCGCTCAATTAAACAAATCAATATTCAAGGTAGATCCTCAAATTCATTAATGAATTCTGAACGAAAATAAATAATCAATTTACATTCGTTTGCTCCTCAAACATCTAAGTAGCTTCACTGCCCTTTCTTGATTAATAAGAATAAATCGTAATGTACAAAGAATAAAGTTGAATATTTAATGTCAGTATTGTTATATTTTATTATGTTCTGTTCAGTGAGAAACATCTACATACCTACTGTGATTTTAAAAATTTACAGCAATGATTACGATTTACTTGGTGAAAGTGGCGTTGCTACCTATTTTATCTTATTACGTTTAACAAAGGAAATTTTAAAAATCCATCTTACAGTTTGTGGAACGTAGGATTTTTAAAACTTGCTGCGTTAAACGTAGTAATGCGATAAAATAATTGGGGGCGCCACTTTCACTGGTGTATGGGCCTTAAACGTAATAATATGATAAAATAGGTAGCGCTGTCATATTGGCTCGGTTATGTGCCTTAAGGGCTCTTCCGGGGAGTCTACCTCCATGTTTTTTTTTGTACACAGTAGAAAGCTGTTTTCCTTCCTCTGGTAGGAGGAAACCTACCAGGGGAAAGAGAACAGCTTTCGACCTTAAATATTTCGACAAGCCGATTAAGGGATCAATCGGCTTGTCGAGAGGTTTAATTTTACGCTTCTACCGTTACGGCTCAACTTTATCAGATAGATAGATAGATAGATAAAAAAATTATTTGCAACTGCAACACACAATACAAAAAAACACAATAAAAGGGAGGTACAAAGAACTTAAAAATAACTTGGAAAATATATTGGTACATAATTGGTCCAATGCGTGACGCAGGCTTCCCTCTGATAAGCACCTTAGATATTGGCTTTTATCTCTCTCTTTTATCCAAGCGATGGGCATCCGGGTTGAGGTTAGTTAGGTGTTAAAATTATCCTGCAGGGGGTGCTGCTGCCCGCCCCCAGTGGAGATCCCTTAGCGGCGACTAAGGGATATCCACCGTTAACGGGCGGCTCTTATAATACCCGCGTGAAGAGTTGGGGTGGTGCAAATTTCTTCTGAACTAATCATCAATTGGACCATCTGTTTGTTCCGTCAATTAGTAGTAAATATAAAACTCGAATTCCTTCCAGTAATCGTAGGTTATGCGAGTTAATAGCCTACACGCCCCCTCAATTTCAAGTCCCGTTTTCCCCTTCCGTATTTACCCTGATTTTTCTTCAGGTCGGGCTCCCAAAGACCTCTCAATTAAAAGTTGGAGAGGCGATTTTGTTGTTTGTTTCGTTATTTTAAGCACGAGCTAACGATGTGAAAGTGTATGTAAGTAGGTACTTGGGAACTGTTTCGGGCGTTTACAACGCAAAACGTTGCGATACAATTCAGAACAATACGATGGCAGAGCATTCAAAAATATTTTGATTTCGTTTGATGGGGTTTGTCGTCGGGAATTTGTTGCAAAGCAAAACTTCGATATCGTTTTGTTTGTTCCGATTTTGATCTCGCTTTTAAAAAAAAAACCTGCTAGCCACTTTTGCTTAAACCTCAACTGTAAAATTTGTGTGGGAAAAAATATTATAACTTTTCGCTTGTGGGATGAAAATTTAGGTTGAAATAAACTACACTCCCAATAACATTCACCCAATACCACGAATGTACAACTCTCCAGATGTCCAATTCCCTGAATGTCCGAATCCCTGAATGTACATTCCCTGAATGTCTAATTCCCTGAATGTTCTATCCCGGAATATGGGTGATTCTTCGTAAACTCAGTTTTTGTCTGCCTATTACAATCATTCTAAGAAGGAATTTCGGGTAGGTTTATAATAAAAAAAAGGTAGTAAGCAGATAAAAATATATAAATTTTCTTAAAAACTAAGGAACAAAATGAAATATTGTTATTAAATATATAAACTAAGAGAGTATTACAAAAAATCTAACATCACTTATCACGTTTTTTCAATCACATGATCACATGAGATCAAACAATCTTATAAATAATCAGTCACGTTTCTAGATACTAACGATGGAGTTATACCTAAATTACTAGTAAAATAGGCTTATCTAATCCCTCCCATATTCATTGGTTATAAGCTATGTATTTACTGCGAGCATTGCAATTTGAGCAAACCTGGCTGAAGTTATTTTGATTGAGATAAAACAAATTATTAACAAAAATCACAATAACAATATTATCTATGTATGAAAGTTTATATAATCAGTATCAGTTGGTCGATTAAGATGTATTCGTGAATATATCACTCATACTATTTTCGCAACTAATTAGCTGCATTTTAATTACTAATAAGCGGCGAAAATAGTATTATGAGTGATACACTCAAGAATACATCTGAATCGACTTGCTGAGTAAAATGGCAGAGTCACACAACCAAGTAGTTACCAATTGAGTCTTTCCTTACCTAATTAAAAAATGTTATAACCGTAATCACTATCTTCATATTATTCTGATTGAGATCAAACAATCAAATTGTTAACAAAAATCACAATTACAATATTTATCTATGTATGAAAGTGTTTATAATCAGTATCAGGTGGTCAATTTCAATGTATTCGTGAATATATCACTCATATTATTTTCGCAACTAAATGGCTGCATTTTGAATACTAATATAAAACAAATGAGCGGCGAAAATAGTATGAGTGATACTCTCAAGAATACAACTGAATCTGAATATTGATTTAACGGGTATTTATCGACAATGTGTAAGCCGTGTTATACAATACATTAACAAATATTAATAAGCCTGCAAATTTGATTTTCGTGGGTTTCACTGACCTTTCGTGTACTTTTTGTCCACGAAAAACATGGAAATCAAAACCACGAAAATCAGAAAAAAGTTGAAAATCCTAAATAATTTCTTAATTTGCTGGTTTATGTTACATTAATGTCTGCAGTAGAAATTAGGAACACAAAAAGCATATATTATTAAAATAATTAAAACAATAGGATTAGTATGAACGAATTTATAGTCTCTACATGGTAATCAGAACTTGCGGTATACCAAGCCACGGAAAGTGATTACTTACCGTAATTTCGAAGCGACGCGGAGACATGGACACGTGCTGTTCTCACCTCTGATGGATCGCGACTGACAGTTTGTCTCTGTCTTACAACTATTCACGTAGTTACTAAAATACAGTTTTTATGAATAAATTAGTGCGCGCCATGGCTATCAGAGCTAAACGTCGGACGCGAAGTTATCTAGTTGTATCTTATTAACTAAAGCTAATTTTTGCGTAGTAATAGTGTCAATTAAGCTAGTAACTATCTGGTTTATTGTGAACCTGTGTGAAATAGTGCTATTATTTATAGGAAATGAGATAAAAAATTATAAACACTAGCACATGAGGTCCGGACGCACCACGAAAATCAGTATTTCCAAGGTTTTTATTTATTATTACTTATTTAGAATAGGAAAATTAAAAAACTAAAATAGGCCCCCCCTATTACTTTTGGCTAATCTACTACCTGAAAAAGAATCATAGGGCTACGGATACTTTTTATGTGTTTTTTCGAGTCGGACACGTATTTTTGAGCCCGCTGAGAATTACCCATATGTAACTTGGGGAATAACTTTGAGTACCTACTGAAATATATAATCAATAGTCTCTTGTTTTATTGAAATAGTTCTATAAAACAAAAACACTTTCACAAAACCTATTCGATATTTATCTATTTTAAAAGTTAATACACGACGAAACAATTCATAACTTCTCGTTCCGACCGACTTCAAATGATTTAACTTTTTCTGACTTTTCCTTTTAGTACAGCAGTCACGTATAAAAATTAGAATTTTATAAAAGTTACGCAAAATGTTACGAAAACGACAAAAGCAGAGGTAGTTCGAGAGAGAATTGTTCAGTAGGAGTTTTCTCAGTACTTACTTAAATATTTTGGGACTGGAATATCAATTGTATTTTTATCCAGTCTGGCTAATATTATAATCATCTCAAAAAGTAGCAACTTAGTAATTTTCCGATAAATACCTAACTAGGTAAGATATTTATTTGGGCAAGCTATTGCGTTCATCAATCCGGCTCATTTGCCTTCCCTATTCATTCTGTAATGTACCTTTTAACAAAACGGGCCAAGTGCGAGACAACTCGCATATGAAAGGTTCCTATCATATTTGAAAAAAATGATATTGAAAAAAAGCACTAGAAAGGTAGTGCTTTTTTTCAAATTCATTTTTTTTATTTCTTTTTATCATTAACAGTTCGTGAGAGACAACTCACAAACGATCGGACGGATGGAGAGACAGCGGAGACTAAGTAATAAATAATTGAGTATTGAGTAGGGTTCGTTCTCGATCTTCTGGTTTGGAGGAACCCTAAATACGGAAGTTTGAACTCTTAGCCAACAAATTGTCATCATATCAACTGCCTAAACTTAGTTGTAAATAAAACGACAATTTTTTAAAACCTCATTAGATTCCAAAACAATCAAATCCATAATTTTTCACGGAAGCGAAAAAAAGATTTGACAAATATCCGTTAAAAGCGAAACTTGTTTCCGGTCTTATTTTATTTTCCCGTCCTTTCTTCATGGCAACATTGGCAGCCCTCTGGCTGGCAACATTTTAATAAACCTAATCTAAAATACTCGGCAAGGACGCGAATTAAAATTAATCTCGTTATTTGGAGATATAGCAAGGGGAAATCTGCAAAACGTAATAAGTGTTGCTATTGTACTGTTTATTTTTGTGCGAAATGAGCTTGAAGAATTTCCTTTGGGTACCTATTACAGTAATTTTTTGCAGACAAATGCTGAGAATGTCGTTGGTTTTTCTTTAGCTTTGGATTTGCTGAAACGCGGAAGTTGATCGCGATATGAGGTCTATTTTTGATTCCAGGATTAGAATTATTTGTATAAATAAATAAATATAAATAATGCTGCACAACGCCGCATCATTTAGCCCCAAACTAAGCAGCGCTTGCGTTATGGCCCATAACATAACACAAGCTCTGCTTAGCTTGGTGCTATCCAGTACCCATAAGTTATCGGTACTAGTTAACTGATATAAATAATAAAATACATTACATAGATATTTTTTATTATAGATAGAAAACGTCCAGAACTCCCTGAACAGATATCCTGCAGATCGTACAAACAATTGTCCCGAGGCGGGAATCGAACCCGGAAACTGCTGCGCCGCAGTCGGTATTTCGCCCGCTGCGCCACAGAGGTCACAACATTTTTGCCCAATCCGTGCAGTAGTTATGGCATGACGTGGTAACAAACATCCATCCAAACTTTCGCATTTATTTATGTGTGACGTGTGTAAAAAAATAAAAAACTGAAAAAAATTACATTGATAGTATTGCTATGAAAACTGACATTGATATTGTTAAATGACCGACATGATCAAAATAGATTATTTTCTTTTCCTGACGCTATTATTAGACATACTGTATTACCGTGTGTTCCATAGTGATCACACAAATATTATAAATGAGAACGTTAAGATGTATGGATGGATGTTTGTTACCTCCTCACACCGAAACTACTGAACCGATCGGGCTGAAATTTAGTATACAGGTAATTCTAATTCTAGAATCAAACAAAGGCTACTTTTTGTCCCATTAGTCAGTTCCCGTAGGATTAAAATCGTGGTGAATTTTTAAGCCGCGCGGGCAGCAACTAGTATTTAATACTGTTGTATTTTATATCAAAAATTCCTATGTAGGTGTAAGTAGGTATATTCTAGCTTGAGCAGGTAAGCTTTCTATAAGTCCAGAGTTAAAAGGTTAATAACCATTGAGTGGGAGTTGCTAAAGGAAGAAAATAATATTAAGAAAGACCGTATATAAATGTGTCCGCCAGGCATGGGTTATTCTTTCCAGTATTTCTGTGTTGTTATCTGATACTCATTATTAACTCGAGCTTAAAAACATTGTTGATTCATCCTATCCCACTATCATACTAATATTATAAATGTCATGTGAAATTTTGTTAATGTTTGTCATTACGAGCACTTTGTAAGGCGCGCTTTTTTATAAATAAGTTTTTCTGATTGAGATGAAATTTGGTGTGTGGATAATTTAGGTTCTAGGAAAATACATACGCCAATATTGTTATAAAATGACCCTCTGAGATTAAAAGGGGCAGTAAAGATTTTTGCTTGCGCTAGCAGTGGACCGATACAGACTTACGTTTGACCAAAATCTCACCTGATGGTAAATCACGAAGGTCTAGAAGACGTCCCCTATTCACGTTCGTCTCGAAAATACTTGGGTTTAGTTGGTTGGGAAAATATAGGCAGAATCAGAGTCAAATCGTATATTTTAGACTTATAATTTAAGTACTAAGACAAGTAATTTTTTTACTATATAAACAGCTTGATAAATAGTTATTACTATCAAACAAGAAATAAGGTGCAATTGACTCTAATTCACTTCAATATTTTGACTACTAGCGGAAGTATTGAAAAAGAAACCCCTAGCAAGTTTATCGCTTATCAACTAATACAATTTTAGCATAACTAAGTTTAATAAACTTACATACTATTGTAAGGCAGGCAGCCAGTTCCAATACTTTGCGATACAAATGATAAAGGTGGTGGACAACCGCTTAGTGCAAGTCGATGGAATAAACAGAGAAAATAAAAAAGAAACGGTCCCCTACAGGAATGTACCAGGAAAGCAGCGCAGCGGTGGGAGAAAGATGGCGTTGTATTGTGAAACGTGCCACCCTCTCTAAGATGACCACCATAACTCGGTTAAAAGTGTAGCGACTAAGAAAATGCCCAACAACCTTTTTGTTTTTTTATACTGAAAACCTGAAAAAAGCCGTTACTATAAGTACATTCAAAAGATTATTTACAACAGCCTGTAATCAGCTTAATTGTGTGTTGTGAAAGATGTATAAAAATCATGATTTCAATTCATTCGAAAGATTCTCAGTGTATTTTTATTCGCCATCTCGAATCCCATGAAGATTATTCCATAATCACATAGAACAAACTCATGCAATATTAAATTTCAATAAGGAAAATATTGGACCAAAATATTTGGAATACATTTCATGAAAATACGTTAGTATTCTCAATAACCAATTATCTCGTAACTCCTTTGTAATAAGCTTAGACTCGTTGCTATTCGGTCAACGAGGCGTAATACCGAATTCTCTTAAACATCAAAGAAATTATTATAGTTTAGTGTTCTTACAAAAAACTAAAAAGGTTTAACTTTAAATTCCACTTTTTCTTTAAGTTTTACGGGACATAATGTTTTTATAGGACCATCTACTAGATCATCAAATCGAAAATTCGCCTAACAAACCGTAGGTTAGGGATCTGAGAGTCCTGAGGGCCTAGACAATGTAACAATCGATGTCTAAAGCGAAAGTAGAAAAGTCCAAAAAGTGTGTGGGTTTGACATGTCACGTGATCCGAGGGCCTAGCCAACCGGCAGTCGCTATGAAGCAATTCAAAAACAATTGAAAGATTCGTAGGGAAAAACTCGAAACAGATCACGTGACATATCTAAGACATATGTCAAACCCATACATTTTTAGACTTTTCTACTATCGCTTTCGACATCGATTTCCCTACGAATCTTTCAATTGTTTTCGATTCGCTTCATAACGAATGCCGGTTGGCTAGGCCCTCTGGTAAAGTCTTAAAACGTTCACTATATCAATTTAACAGGCACTTGCCTGCCTGTTATTGAAATTTGATTTAAAAATATTTTTCATTAAAATATTATTATATTCAAATTATTTTCATTTTCATTTGTAATCACTTATTCGTTTTACATTTTCAGGCGTACAAAATAAAATTCAAAATTACACCTTGAATTTATATACAACTTACAATTCTAACGTTAATATTAACCAGTGAAACTTTAATAATTTTCTCCGAGCTAGGTAACTAAGTTACTGTAGGCCCTTAACTTACAAGCACAATATAACCCGCACTTTAACAAGTAGGGCCTGAGTTAACGCCCTAATAATTACCTGTAATAATGATTAACCTACATGGAGTTTATTCCAATTTCAACTATTTGGCTGGCAGGAGGGTTTTGAGGTGAGAACGTACTTAAACTACAGAACCTTGGTTTTATAGTTACTGTTTTAGAATTATGGTAATTCTAGATGCGCCCCGTGGCTTCGCACGCGTTGTTCCTATGGAAACGTTTAAAGGTGATTTTTATCAGACAGGAACTGGTTTATAGCATAAAAAGTAAGCCTGTGTTTGATTCCAGCATTTAAATTACTTGTATGCAACATTTCAGCACGATCCATTCAGTGGTTTTGGCTTGAAAAGGTGACAAACATCCATCCATACAAACTTTCGCATTTATAATATGTGTGTGATAAATAAATAAAAACAAGCTCTATTTACTTTGGGGCTAGATGATACTGTTTAGGTAGTCCAGCATTATGCATCGTATTAATATTATAAGCCTATAAGGGCTCAGTATACACGCGCCCCCACCGTTACAATTATGCCCAAGCCCTGTAACGACATGGCGGAATAATGGGCTCCTTCGAAATTACACCCAAACACGGTTAATGAGAAGGTAGTGTTTAGTGTTTGTTGGCCTTTCAGCTCTACGGTTCGGCTCATTTGAAATTGAAGCGTAGTTAAGTTTACATAGGTGTTGGTTTAGTTTGAGAAATGGGCAGTGATTTTGTGCTTTTCGTGGACATGCGACAGCTCGTTTGAAATTGAAGCCTAGCCAAGAAATACATAGGATTTATTTTTGTTAAATACAAGTTTTTTTGTGTTTTCGTGGGTATTCGGTTAACTTTTTTGAAATAGACGAATTCCAAAGTGGAATTAAGTAAGGGATCGATAAAAAAGGAAAGAGTTTATTATTTGCGGCAGTGATATTGTACTAATATTATAACTGCGATAGTTTGTGACCTGCTGTGCGGTGCTGGCTTAGAATTTGCACCACCCCATCTCTTCCCGTGGGTGTTGTAAGAGGCGACTGAGGGATATCCCCTGGGGCGAGCAGCAGCTTCCCTTGTAGAAAAACTACCATCGAACTGCGATCCAGCGTGGGGATTATGGGCATTACCCCCCATAAGATAAACGCTAACAAGGTGCTAATTACGGGTAGGCCTGCGTCCAGCAGTGGACAAATACAGGCTGTTGAGGTTGAGTTTGAGGATAGTTTGTGCCAGAAAATGTTTGCTTAAAGCCGACGCCAAATCTATTGACTGGATCAGGCTGAAATTTTGCAAGTGAAGATCAGGACTATTCCTGTTTTCTCCCCTAAGGGGGATTTCAAGGGGTAAAAGTGGAATAAGCCACCTAGCATAATATAAAGGCCACGTTTAATTCCAAAAAAACGCATGTGAAACCAAGAGCAAGAGCAAGCTTATTATAATAATAGAAACTAAATACTAACTGTCATATACAACTGCAAACAAAAGACGAAATAATTCATATGTATCTCAGTCAAAAAACTTTTTTCGTTTCATAACGTAAAAATTCTAAAACCTTTAATAATTACTTTTTGTTTTTTTTTAATCTTGACCAATATGCTAAAAAGCCAAAGTCAAAGTCAAAGTCAAATCGTTTATTTCTTTAGACTTACAAAATAAGTACTTAGACAAGTCAAATTTTTACTATATAAACAGCTTGATAAATAGTTATTACTATCAACAAGAAATAAGGTGCAATTGACTTTAATTCACTTTAATTTTTTGTCCACTAGCGGAAGAAGTGAAAAAGAAACCACTAGCAAGTCCATCGCTTATCAACTAATACAATCTTAGGATAACTAAGTCTAACTGGTCTTACATACTATTGTCCTTATGGAACTGGGCGACATCCGGCCAAGCATTAACATCATTTACGTAGTCATCTACGGAGTAATAGGCTTTCTTGATAAGATTTCGTTTTATGTACAGTTTAAATTTACGAATAGGGAGCTCAGTTGCTTCAGATGGAAGCTTATTAAAGAATCTTACGCAATTGCCCACAAATGATTTCCCTACCTTTCGTAATCTATATGATGGGATGTGTAATTTGTTCTTGTTTCTTGTATTTTTATTGTGAACATCACACCTTTTCATAAAGTTATCTCTGTTTTTGTGTGTATACATTAGATTTTCATAGATATATTGCGATATTACTGTTAAAATATTTATTTCTTTAAATAATTCCCTCAACGAGTCACGTGGATTTAATTTACAAATAGCGCGTACCGCCCTTTTCTGAAGAAAAAAGATAGTCTGGATGTCAGCTGCCTGTCCCCAAAGTAAAATACCATAAGACATAACACTATGGAAGTAACTGAAGTAAACTAACCTAGCTGTATCTTCATCGGTAATGTATCTAATTGTTCGAACCGCATACGCTGCTGAACTAAGTCTGTTTGCGAGAGCATCAATTTGCGGTCTCCATTGAAGAGAGGAATCAATATGTAACCCTAGGAAAACAGTTGAGTCTACAAGGTGAACAATCTCATCCTTTAGCATTATCTTAGTTGGGAGCTCTCTTACATTTGGTAACATGAATTTTATGCATTTGGTTTTTGAAGCATTGAGTAAGAGGTTATTGGCGGTGAACCAATCTAGTATTTGTGAAAGAGAATTATTTACATCGTCATAATTATGTTTATTTCTGTCAACTTTAAAAATCAATGAAGTATCATCAGCAAATAAGACTATATCACAGAGATCTTTTGCTAGAAATGGGAGATCATTTACATATACAAAAAATAGAAAAGGACCCAATATTGATCCTTGCGGGACTCCTAAATCGATTTTTGATCCCCTAGATTTTTCTTTACCAATATCTACTTTTTGGACTCTATCAGATAAATATGATTGCATAAGGTCCAGTGCCTTGTTTTGAATTCCATAATGTCTTAGTTTATTTATTAATGTACCATGATCAACGCAATCAAAAGCTTTAGAAAGGTCACAAAATACACCAATAGCGTTTTTCGCTTTATCCCATGCATCCAATATGTGCTTTAATAGAACTGTACCAGCATCAGTTGTCGATCTACCCTTGGTGAAGCCAAATTGATTTTTATGTAACAACCTATTGAGGTTGAAGTGAGAGGACAACTGTGTGAGAATATTTTTTTCAAAAACTTTACTCATTGCAGGAAGTATTGAAATTGGCCTGTAATTGGCCGGATCAGTGTGGCTACCAGATTTATAAAGAGGAACCAGTTTACTATATTTCATGAGATCAGGGAAAACTCCTTCATCAACACAACTATTGAAAATGTAAGCCAAGTATGGAGCAACTTCCTTATTAATAGAACTCAGTACTTTGGTTGAAATACCCCAAAGATCCTCAGTATTTTTGATGTTAATAGACTTAAATGTTTTCACAATATAATTAGCGTTTACATGACTAAATATAAAAACCTCGGTTCATTTATCTACAGATGATTCTAATAATTTAACCGCGATTGAAGGTGAGGAGTTTAGAGACAAACTGGAACCAACATAATGAAACAATGAATAACTGACTATTCTGGCTTTTAAATTCTATTTATTTATAGAATTAGCACGAAACTTATTATATTTCATGAAACAATTAATTGTTTCTTAGATAAATGTAGTTTTATTTACATATATATGGTTTTTATATACGTAATTAAAAGGAACCTAGCAGCTAGTGTTAGCACATTGGTATAAGAGGTATGGTTTGTATACATATACTTACCATAAAAGAAAGCAATGAATAAAAGAAAAAAAGTGCCTCTGCTTTGTTTTTACTTAAAATTTTAATATTTACGTTTTAAATGCTGCCTCTTTTTAAGCGACTTTAAAAAAAGGGTTCTTAATTTGACTGTTTTTTTTTTAAATAAACAAATCAATTGTATTTGTGTGTTTTATGCGACAAATAAGTGATTTACTGACTAACTTACTTTATTTTTTTAATATGCAAGTCTTGTTGTGTTATGTTATTAGACACTAGCTGTGCCCCGCGACCAGCCACATCGGTCAAGCCGTATTCATGTTATGTCGTGACAACGGAAAACGGGTTTCATTTTTATATATTAGGTCCTTACATATGAAATTGGCGTTTTTCGTACTGGCCACTTTAATCACAAATTTCTCCTCTTTGGTAAGGAATTCCAAATTCAATTTTGTACAGCTATAGACTCATGTATTGCTGTGCTTATGTGCTTCGATGATCGTCATTCATTTGTTTTTTTTCTTCTGTTTTTTTCTGTTTGCGTCACTCATTTTACAAAATGGAAAACTTAAAATATCGCATTATTTACGAGTACGAGTTCCGCCGTGGCACTAGTGCTGCGGAAACAACTCGAAGGGTGAATGATGTGTATGGCGGTCGTGTTGCAAAAGAAAACACAGTTCGTTTTTGGTTCCAACGTTTTCGTTCTGGAAATTTCGACCTGCAGAACAAGCCCCGTGGACGGCCTGAGACTCAAGTTGATAATGAAGAGTTGAAGGCTATTGTGGAAGCGGATCCATCGCAAACCACGTCCGAGTTAGCTGCAGGCTGCGATGTTAGTGATAAAACTGTTTTAATTCACTTGAACCAAATTGGGAAGATTAAAAAGCTTGAAAGGTGGGTACCTCACGAATTGACTGAAGCAAACCGGCAAACGCGCGTCGACTGCTGCGTTACATCACTAAACCGGCACAATAATGAAGGTATTTTAAACCGAATCATTACCTGTGATGAAAAATGGGTTCTTTACGATAATCGGAAGCGCTCAGCGCAATGGTTGGATCCTGGCCAGCCAGCCAAATCCTGCCCCAAGCGAAAATGAACCCCAAAAAAGTTACTTGTAAGCGTTTGGTGGACTAGTGCCGGTATTGTTCATTACAGTTTTCTCAAATCTGGCCAGACTATTACGGCTGATGTCTATTGTCAGCAATTGCAAACCATGATGGAAAAGCTAGCGGCTAAACAACCTAGGCTGGTCAATCGCTCCACGCCACTGCTGCTTCACGACAACGCTAGACCACACACTGCGCAACAGACGGCTACTAAATTAGAAGAGCTTCAATTGGAAAGTCTAAGACATCCTCCGTACTCCCCGGACCTTGCTCCAACAGATTACCATTTTTTTCGAAATTTGGATAACTTCTTGCAAGGGAAAAAATTCAACTCCGATGGGGCAGTCCAAATCGTTTTCAAAGATTTTATTGATTCCCGGCCGACTGGTTTTTTTAGTAAAGGGATCAATGAACTACCTATAAGATGGCAAAAGTGCATAGAAAATAATGGTTCATACTTTGATTAATTAAATATATTATATTAAAAAATATTCGACTTTTTGTTCCTCCCATACAAAACGCCAATTTTATATGTAAGGACCTAATATATAGATATATACGTATGTGTAAATAAAGTCGCACTGAGTTTAGGTTATGTACCTATTAACAACTTAACTAACTAACATCCACTTAGCTAACAATGAATGTACAAATGTACATATAAGCAAAAATAAGTAACGTTAAATGAAATGAAGGAAATATTTACAATGTTTTGTTATCTAAGATTTAATGGATTTGTACTGTGTTCTATTTCAAAAACAGTCCGACTACATACAAAAATCTTTATAGTAGGTAAACTGCGGCTTAGAATAGCATATGCGGAGGTTGTTCGTAGTTCTATTTAAGGATCTTGTTTCATTATTTATGGCGAGTCAGTGAACTCATGAAGCAAGAAAATTTAAGGATTTAAGAATAAAATAACATAATAGATAATTTTTTTGACCAAGAAAATTACAAATTATTGCGATAAATAAGAACTAGTACCTATTTACAATTGAAAGATTGTGCTAGCTGTAGACTCCTGACAACAATGTATAGGTAGCTCAACTGATCCATATCAATATCAGTCGGAAGCGTTTTCAAGACTTTGGCTGCAAGTTGATCCATTATAGCAAAAAAATCCGTTGGTTCAATAATACCGGTATCGTGTGTCGTTTTTTTTAATCTATCGAGTCGATATCCGTCAAAAGTAAACGGTTAAATATAAAAAGAAATGTGCAGTTATTTTTTTTTTTATAATTTGACAGCATGACTCTTTTCACGACTTTTAAACTCTCGTGGTTGCGGGCTTGGAAATCACCGCCCTTCTCAAAAAACCACCCTGTATAGTTATTATGCAATAAATTCGATGATGTAGGTAGATTGTTAACACGAAGTTCTGACTTTCGTGAGACGTTGACACAATAACTAGTAATGTAGAGTAGATGTTAAATTCCAAGCTATCTTTGCTAAATAACGACAATAATATTAAGGACTTTGGCTGAAAAACAGCGCTGATCATATTTCAAAGTCAAAGTCAAAGTCAAATCGTTTATTTCTTTAGACTTACAAAATAAGTACTTAGACAAGTCAAATTTTTACTATATAAACAGCTTGATAAATAGTTATTACTATCAACAAGAAATAAGGTGCAATTGACTTTAATTCACTTCAATTTTTTGTCCACTAGCGGAAGAAGTGAAAAAGAAACCACTAGCAAGTCCATCGCTTATCAACTAATACAATCTTAGGATAACTAAGTCTAACTGGTCTTACATACTATTGTCTGTATGGAACTGGGTGACATCCGGCCAAGCATTAACATCATTGACGTAGTCATCTACGGAGTAATAGGCTTTCTTGATAAGATTTCGTTTTATGTACAGTTTAAATTTACGGATAGGGAGCTCAGTTGCTTCAGATGGAAGCTTATTATAGAATCTTACGCAATTGCCCACAAACGATTTCCCTACCTTTCCTAACCTATGTATAATGTTGGGATGTGTAATTTGTTCTTGTTTCTTGTATTTTTATTTGCAGCACAGGCTGAGCCAACCCCTATTTCGGTACCTACATTTTAGTGTAAACTACCACCCACCCTCACATATCACTTACCTCCATGTTATACCTACTGTTTTGGTTTTTCATTTGTCTATTTTTGTTACCATTGTTGTACGTGTCCAAATAAATATTTTATTTTTTATTCTATTGTACGAGTATTATATTTTATAAATCATGTTAATAAGTCATTTCTATTCATCTCTGAAAATACGCCATTATTCTCGAAAGGGAAATCCGTCAAGCTACACGTTGTTAGACTCAACGCGCAAATAGATATATTCCGCGCGCTTTCAAAATGGGTTACAACTGTGTCAAAGTAAAATATTCAATTAAATAAAATGACAGATCTCGAGTGACTAGGTAAAGTGAATATTTGGTTCGTAAAATAGGATTACTATGATACTATGGTCTAGGGGGGAAAACTGGAATTGCAAAAATAATAATTCCTGTTATCCCTCCTAAGGGGGATCGTCAAGGGGAAAACTAGAATATTTTTTTGAAGTCCATTTTTCAAGGAAACTTGAATAACCCGATAAAATCAGGACACCATATCATTTACCTATTAGTATTTAGGAAGCTTAGAATCATAAAAAAATTATATTTGATGCATTTAAGTGTTCTATACGTTCATCATCATAGAATTTAATCAGTGTAATGTTTTGATTTATTTAATATTACTATTACTGGTCATAAAAAAAACCAATCATCAAATTTTAAATAAAATTTATCAGTCAATTAATACAAACAACCTTTTAAAATCTTGTCGGGCAAAAAGGCTTACTATAAAATATCAGGTTATCTCTAGAGGATAAAAAAGCTTGGGAAGAATCTTACTCCAACTCGAAAAATAACAACTAACAGACGAAAGGTTTCTTCGTCGTTTTTTTACTAAAGTCTACATACCGATGCAAACAAAATCAAACTACCAGTGTACCAATAACCGGTGATAATAGTGAGATAATAACAAGAACTTCATACATCTCGCAAGCATCGACTCGAAATTGCTTTTGCCAAATGCGCATCTTACTTCGAAAAGGTTCTATCCCATTCAGATCTCGGACTATAAGGTATGCAAAAATAACGACAGCAGCTCGCTTTATCTCCCGGAATAACATCTGGTGAGTTTTAGCATAATCTTACGAGGACTGTTGGTGAAAGAAATATCTGGTGAGGTGACAAAGATGTAGCCAATTTCGTGGCCGAAACAAAAGACAGTGAAAGACGCGTTTATCTTATTTATATTCAAAAGTTACCAATCAGGAGACTGTCATCTTTTTATTGTTAACTCGAAAATAATAAGGGACTAGGTCGTTGAGATTAATGAAAGCATATAATTTAAAAATATTGCTGGTCATTTTGAGTCTGTTTTTGATTATTATCGAACATTTTTAAAGTATTCCAAAACATTTATAGCATTTTTGTCTAGTTTATTGAAAGTGGTTTGACGATGATCAAGGTGTGTCAATGTCAGTCATTGATGTGTTAACTTGGAAATAAAAATGTATTTATGGTCAAATTAAATTCGGAGCTGTGATTTCAGAAGAGATTCTGCATAAAATTACCGTTTTTTGTAAAAAAAAAATTAATTACATGTGCCAAGTGGGGCGCAGAAGCTTTATAAATCAATAAAATGGCAATTACGTTATTGTTTGTAACGGCCCTTTGATTTATTTATATTTATTATTAAGGTTTATATTCATTTAATATATACATATTTAAGTTGGTTATTTCGATTCACCTTGAGCTATTTAATTTACCAAGAGCTTAATCACTTGGTAAATTAAATAGGTCAAGGTACCAATTATTAACTCAACTTAGGTACAACTGCTATGGGATGCTAGCTTGCTAAGACTAGTAAAACTCTAAAGAGATAAAAATAACGAAATCTGTTTAAAAAGGTTGAAGACCTTGCTGCTAAGAAATCTTACCTTAGTGCTGAGGAATCAAATAATATCCAAAAAAGCATTAGAAATTTACTCGAGTGCGAGTTATTTATTAAATCACACTAATATTACAAATGCGAAAGTTTGGATGGATATTACCTTCTCACGCCATAACGACTTAACCAATCGGGCTGCAATATTGCAAAAATATAACTCAAAACCCGGAATCAAACCTAGCTACTAGACATACTTTTGATTCCACGAAACAGTTACCATGGGATAAAAAGAACAGTTCTTTTTATCCCATGGTAACTGTTTCGTGGACTATTAAACGTTTCCATTGATACAACGCGTGCAAATCTGCAGGCAGAAGCTAGTTTATTACTGAAAAAAAAGAAGGAGAACGTCGCGGGTTCAAGTTTTTGGGTTGAATTTATTAGATTAATAAGTTCTTTCTTCAGCTGACTGTACCAAGACTCTGTAGGATAATGTAATATAATGAGGGCCGCTCATTTAGAAAGGGCCCTAATAGGTCCCTTTGAAGACGCGCCTAAGTGATACCGAGTCTTTGTACTTAAATTAAATTGATTTACCCAAAATAGTTCGGATTAGAAGCCGTTATTTATAATTAAATCGTTTGGGTATAAAGTGTATATCTTTTACATTTTATTTTATAATGTTAAAGAAACTGTTAATTTTGTGTTAACGTTTATTAAAAAGGTGGAGAAAACTTAAAACTACAACATCTTTAGTTCTCAAATTAGGATTAACCTGTATCTTGAGAACCCTGAATCTTGGGTATTATTTAAGGACACCAAACTGACCTGGTGAATTTAGTACCGCCAATAAAAGTTGGCTCAATTCTCTTTATAATATATCACTTTACTTCTGAACATTTAAGGTTTAAAAGGTGATATAATATAAAGACAGTTAAAATAAGAAAGTCGTTGAACTTCTAAAAATATATCAAAATCAAAATAAGCCAAATTGGTCCAGCTATTCTCAAGTTTTTGTGTGACTAAAAATTAATCTTTAGATAATATAGAGGTAGTTTAGATTTTCGTTCAGGACCTCGAAAGAGCATTAGTGGGAGGGTCCTGCGGACATGCGAGTAGCTTCTTAAACCATGTATGGACAAGAGACCATACACGGTTTTAATCCGTAAAAATCTACGGTTCAAAACTCCGTGTTAAGATTTTTAGTCAACAGTGGTCGTAGACACTTGTTGACAACCCTTATTCCCTCGGCCTCTTGTCAAAATATAAGTTAAATCTAGATTTCAGACTTATTTATTACTAGCTACGCCCCACGGCTTCCTACGCGCTGTTCCTATGGAAACGTTTAAAGGTGATTTTCATCCCACAGGAACTGTTTTTTTGAATAAAAATTAGCCTTTGTTTGATTCCAAGAACAAAATTACCTGTGTACAAAATTTCAGCCCGATCCGTTCTGTAGTTTTGGCGTGAAGAGGTAACAAACATGAATCCATCCATACATCCATCCATCCATACATCCATACAAACTTTCGCATTTATAATATAAGTGTGATTATCTACGGTTTATATCGCAATGAAAAACAAAATGTTCCTATGTCTTCGAACATGTTTTTACTTTTTGTAAGACTGTGAAAGCCGTCCGTTTTGTTACATAATCTCTTCTTGCCGCTCGTATACAAATAACGCATAGTAAGCGACTAGATCTTATTAGCGAGATATTATCGCTTCGCTCTAGTATTTTTTTAGTTTTCTATAGTTTCTTTACTTTTTCTTGCTAAGATAACGTTATAACCGTCATCCAAAATTCAATCATAAAGCGTAAAGCAATAAAGTTAATTTCACTTTGTCCCTAACGTAATATTTAATTAAATTGAGCATGGCTATACGCTAAATTGGTTATATTATTAACTAATATGCAAAGCCACAGAATGGCATTGCCCTTTATGATGTTACGACTCAGTCGAGTAAAGCCGCGTGGGGGATTAGTATAATCATTTTAAGTGGTACTTTAAGTATCGTCAAGTTGCAATTAGGGATTAAGAAAATTGTGAAAGCAGATGTGTCAAATAAATTTCTGCTCAATATTAATTTGTATTCTAAAGTTCATGGTTGCTGCTTTTCGTAGATTGTACAAAGACATTTTAAGATTATAAATAATATGTATAAAGGACAAAACCATTAAAAAAATTACGATTTAAAATGGTTTTACTTTTTAGTTACCAAACCAAATTGTCAGAAATAAAAATACATTGTTGTTTCCGCACTACGATCACAAAACCCAATACTTCAGAACTCAAAAGTTACACAATCAAATACATTAGAACCAGAACTAGCTAACAAGAAAACTTACAAGTTTACACAACTTTACACAATACAATACACAAACTTTTAAAATTAAAACCGAGAACAGACCATGTATTAAAAGTCGTAGTGCTACGCCGTAGCAGCTCTACGGCGTAGCAGCTCAACAGCGTAGCAGTGCTACGAAATGGCTACGAGTGTACTTGTTAACTTTGTAATGTTAAAAGTCCTGAAGGCCTGTAGAGAAAAATATGAGAAGCGAAGCGATAAGCGAAGCGATTTTAACAGCACTAACTAATGCCTGCACCTTTACTCGTGAAGTGCCTGGATAAAAATAATAATCCAGCTATCGCTTAGTTTGGTCACACACAACGTGAGAATTGACTCTTTTAACTCAGGCTATGAATGTAGAGCCGACTTAGGTTGGCCGAAAACCTAGACACTTTTGTGTCTTGTGTCATTTGATTTCTATAGAATGTTCTATGAATTCATCCACTCTCCGCGCATACGTGTGTCCAGTTGCTCCTACTTATCAAATACTACTCAACAGCCTGTATTGGTCCACTGATGGACGCAGGCTTCCTCCTGATATGAGCCTTTTTGGTGTTTAACTCATGGAGGGTAAAGCCCATTATCCCCACGCTGGGCATGCGGGTTGGGGACCCGTTGGTGTAATTATTCTGCAGGGGGCGCTGCTGCCCGCCCCCTGTGGATATCTATCATTTACTCATTGACGATCAAAAAGTAGTTACTTTTGCAACAAAATGTGTCTACGTTTGTGCAGCGCCTTAGAACGTACCTGAAGGCTAGCAGCTGGCTTTTTCGTAAATTTTGAACAGCACTACATGCCGCCATGCTTTGTGATTATGAAGAAGGCATTTTCACATGAGTTGAAATCGATGTACCTATTTGTAGGAGTCTAATATTAATTAAGAGGGAGGATTTGATTGTTTGATTGTATGTATTGTTAAAGCTCCAAAACTACTAGACCGATTTAAAAAAATCTTTCTTCATTAAAAAGCTTACTTTTCAGGGAGAAGAAATCGGCTATATTTTATCACGGGAACGGGAACGGGAACTAGGCGGGTGAAACCGCGATACACTGCTAGTTTTAAATGATCATCAGAGACATCGTTTATTCCTTTATACTTACAAAATAAGCACTTAGACGTCATTTTTTTTTACTATATTAACAGTAATATCAATTAAGAAATAAGGTGCAACTTCACTTAATTTTTTGTCCATTAGCGGAAGAAGTGACGTGCAGTGTCAACGGAACATGAACTTTTAGACAGGATTATTTGAGTAGTTTTCATAAGCAGTAATTTTCTTTTTAAAAGTACAATGATCATAAAAAATACATTTCCAACATAAAAAAATGATACCTGTTCAAGCATGTTTCAGCTTTTTGAGGTTGGAGTACCTACAAAAAAGTAAAGTATTGCAAACAAACTTTTCCTAGTTCTGAAGATTGCTTATCTAATCTATTAATATATGTATCTCATATATGAAAAGTATCATACGTTAGATAAAACATTATTCACAAAGCACATACCCTAACTTTCTAATACGCGCCACTGGAACTCAAATATTCCGTAACTAGACAAAATGAAAAACCGCTGGAACTATAAACAGATTGAAAAGTTCCAGTTTCAATATTTCAACAGGAAGTTTTATTAAAAGCGGTCAGCTTTGAAACTAATGCTAATGTGGAAATTCTGGTTAATTTTCGGCACGTAGAGTTTTCCTACGGAATTTGATTTTGATAAGATAAATGTATATATAATTATAAAAATCACACGCATTATGTAGCTAATGAGCGGGTAAACTACGAACCTTATTTGTGTTGGAAGAATACCACTGTTTTATCCCTGAACGAAGGAATTCATCAAACATCGTAACGAGATAACTATTAAAATAGTGAAGTGTATAAATAATAAAAGTATAAAATTATACTGGACAATTCACAGACAGACACACACACTCCACAATGACCTGTGTAATTAAACATAGCAGTTTAAAATGTTTTATTTTAAGGTTTCCTCGAAGAAATTCCTTTGAGATATAAGGCCGCCTATTGCAAGTTTTTATTTATATAAAAGTTAATTTATTTTATATTTGTGTGTACAATAAAGCGTTCATTCATTCATTTATTTGTTTTATTGAGAAAAAACCGGTGTACAGCGATACAACACTGTTACTAATAAGTTACTAAGTATAATTTTATTTTGTTGTATATATTTGTTTAGTAGTAATAGTTTAGTAGGTATTGTGTATTAGAATTTATAGTTAAGATGTGTGTAAAAAAGCACCGCCATCCAATTACTTTGTCAAAATCGTTTTGGTTGCCTGGAAGAAACCGCTTTAAGCGATAAGGCCGCCAGTTATATTGCTGTTCTTGTCCCTTTGTCTAATTTTGTAAATTTCTGTTTTATTTAGGTGATGAATAAAGAATTATCTAACTATCTATCTAAAACACTATTCGATTGTACAAGTAATTATACTTTAATTTCGTAGAAAACTCTTAGGACTTATTAGTCACAGTAGAAACCAAAGACCTACTTAGAGTGCACAAAGACTTAATAGTATTGCAATGAATTCGTTAGTAGATTGAGAAAGCTATTAGAGCTCCACTGGAATTAATTTCAAGTGTACTACTAAGGTACAGATCAACGTTACTAGTGAATTTACGTTTGTAATATTCTTGGCTTATGTTTTTTGTAATAAAAACTGTTTCTCTTTTATTAATTACGACTAAAGTGAACTATCGTTGATGAAGCTCGCCCACATTGTTTACAGTCAACGGAAAGATCAGTTATTTTATTAATAAATACTTATCGTATATTTTTGATAAGATAAATAAGTATCGTAGCTAACCCGCTTACATACGTAATGAATTCGTCAAACTACGATAGTTTTTATAATATGATTATAGTCCGCGCCAGTTAAATTGAGAATATAGTTCGTTGACCTTTTGTCCGTTCAGTCAGAGGTGACAAACATTTGGAATCGAATTTAATACATTAATTTTGTTCTATATTTGCTAACAATCTAAAAAATAAAATCTAAATTCCGGTTATGAAATTTTTAAGCTATTGCATAGCTTCTATCGCGGGCCTTGAGCGCGGGGACCGAATCCAGAAATTCCGTAACGAAAAAACCTTGACGTTTGTCTCTTTAGTTCAGCAAATCGCCTCTAGATGGCATTGCAATAGCTTTACCGCGGCAGTCCCCGAGTGCCACACGTCTTTTTTTTATTTAATTTCATAAAATGTACAGATACATAATACCTTAAATAGAAGATACAAAATTATCATTATAATTATATTATTTATAATTATTTCTTATTCCCCAACCTTTAGGTTGATGGGGTCTTCTTTTCTTTCTCGGAGATGTAAGCGGTGGTGCTTCGCCAGAGGAACCTGAAAATCATTATCACAATATAAGTAGTATCCCGTATGTACGGAGAGCAATATTGCATTATAGCATTATTTTTTTAAATAATTCTGGAAATGTTAACCCGGAATAATCTTCTTTTACGAACTGAAATAGATAATAATATATTATCAAGTTCTCTATATAAATGAAACGTACTGCATTTTTGTATAAATCTGTGACTAACCTGCCACAGCCGCGGGTAGGGTAGGTAGTATATGACGGCAGCGGCGCGTGCGCCCATGATAACTTGACGACGGACCAGCTTGTTCCGAATCCATAGCGTAATATAACCAATATCTCCCTTTCTTATAAATAACCACAAATCAATATAAAAAAAACAGATATACTAATAACAAAAAACAAAACAGATCTAACAACAAAAGTTCGACAAAAATGTTATCAAGTTTTATGGAATACTCGAAGACGTATACACGCAAGCGCTATCCGAACACGAATTATTGAACAAGCGACAAAATGGCAATCCAAAGATGGCGATCCCCTGGCGTGTCAACTAGTGTCAAGTAAGAAAGCTGTGTAAGAATGTAGGTGTAACCCAAGTTTTGTTCGTTTTTACGAACTTAATTTGAAAGCGTGAAATGAATTGCTATGATATGTTTTAAGCACATCTATTTGAAATAGAACTTTGAAAAATCAAAAATCATTCTTATAAAGTCAAAAATTGGCAAAAAAATCATATGAATTGCTCTATAATGTGCATTTGATACAGTTGTTTCCTTTACAAAAGTTAGAAAATGAAAAAACTAAGCATATCGAATCTCTTTATGAACTAAAATATGGTTAAAATATAGTTAAAAAATACATCTAAATTTATGAATTTTTCCTCAAAATTGATAATTTTTGGGTTAGACCTCTCCTGTTTTAATGCCAAATTGAGGTCAATGAACTTTATTCTCAATTTAAATGGCGCGGACTATAGAATGTGACGGAATGCGGTTTTGAATCTTGGCAAGTTCAACATTACAAACATACACGATGGACAGTTAGAAATGACTGAATAAGCTGCTATTAAACTTGGCAGCTACGATTATCTAAATGATCTCAGATCTTTTATCAGTGAAGCCACTATCGGATACATTTTTATGAGTGAACTACGGCAGCTTGACGCTTGCTATCCCGACAGAAATAAATAGTGAACGCCAATCCCAGCTCCCGACACATAGAATTCCAACAAAACTTAATGATTGTCTGTGAATAATAGTACATTACCCAAGGGATGAAAGTAACTTATCTAGTGCCAAGACCTCGGGTGCTAATAGTTCAAGGGACCAAATGTTACTTGCACCCGAGGTACACACTGTGCTTTTCATTACGAATACAAGGAAATTAAAATTAAAAATATGAATGAGCTTGTAATGAGTGAAGAATGAGCTAAGAAATAATTTATAAATTTTATTTTACATTATGTAAATCTACAACTTGGTGAGATATTTATTTAAATTCTATGGCAAAATTTGAACATTTATTAGTTATTGATTATGAAAGGTTTTTTCCAGGTACCTCTTGAGAAGTGAAAACTTTGTTTTTTTTGGTAAAATCCATCATTTTGCTTATTGAGAAGCGATGTTAGTCTCTAAAAATCCTTTAAATGTAACCAATGTACATTGTGTTAGTACTTAATTAACAAAGAATACACGCTCCATAATATCGAAGGTTTGTAAGTCTTTGAGAATTCTTTAAAATATATAAACAAAACGTTTTCTTATAATGATTTTACTATATTCTTAACGCACCGTTTCATAAATCGTAGTATTACTACGATATTATGAAACGGTACCTTAATATTTATTCAGGTGGTAGAAGGTTTTCTACTACTGCTTTAGCCTCTTCTTTGATGAAATCAGGTGTTAAATCTATGTTTTTATCAACGTCTGAACTCATTGTAATAATCACATAAAACTCTACAACTCGAAAAATCAAATGAAGATGTTTTTCCGCTTTTTTTTCATAGGCATAGAAAATCCCCTTTAGGCAGAATATAGCCATGGTTGCTCTCGCTATTCTACCATTAATTTTTATCATTTAAAAATGGTTAATATTTTGCCGAGATCTATGTTATTTTAAAGAAATTGTTGAAAGTAAATTATAGGATGATATTTTACTTCTAAGTTATTTCAATTATACATCACGCTGTAATTGCGTGGCTGTATGAACTGCGTCAAACCAGGCTCAGAAGCTATTTCACAAGAAGTTGATGTTGGCTGTATAGATAGTTTGAATGCATGGTTCCATAGAAATATGAGGTGACATGTAAAGTGACATCTGCAACTATCCGAATAAACAATAAAATAACGAAAACCTTGTAACCTCAGTGGCCTCTAAAGTTGTGACATTAAGTTTCAACAGTAAATTACTCTGGAACTATACAACCAATAGTTTGACTCTAGATTTAATGTCAGCGATAAGGTGTCAAAAGGTTAATTCTCTTTTTTAATGACCAAACCAAAGTCAAACTGTAAATATCACCAATTACTATAATTATCGAATATTACGAGTAGTAATAACTACGAAAATCAATTTTTCGATTTTATCATTTGTCAATAGTGACCGACTTCTTTCAAATGATAATTTTGTTCGACATACATGTCTCTGAAATATTTGTTTGTCTAATTAAAGTCCACACACAGTCTGAAATTTTGTTCTGGAAGTTTGTGTCTCTTTCATCAGCTTAAACGAGTCCATTGCTGAATAGGGGGTGCTAAAACTTTCATCAAAACGAAAATCTTTTAACAGTTAGTAACAAATAATTCCATTGGCAAGTAACCCCTGACCATGCAGCACCCTGCAATAAATCCCCTAAGTCTACCTGGAAAAACTCCAACCCCAATGAATAAAGACAAATAGGCACCCCTAAGTTCTACTCGATTGAACCACGATCTAAAAGTCGAACGATGTAGGTAATGTTCTATAGATCTTTCTTTTGTGTTTTTCGGAGACGAGGATAGCAAAAGTTTGGATAATTTACTTGTTAGATCACGGATAAATTTACTTATCCGTGGTTTACTTAGTTTTACGTGTCAGTAAGATCACGTGTTGGTCTTAATATTTAGCTGGAGAATTTTGACAAACCAAATATGCATAACTCTCATGGCCTACAAAACGACTGGACCGATATTAAAAATTATTTCAACATTAGATCGCTGAATTATCCTGAGTAATAACATAACATAGCTATTTATACTTCAAAAATATAAATATTCACCCATGCGAAGCCGGAACGGGCTGCTAGTACATAATTATTCAATTATTGGTTATGTTTTCTGAAATTCAGAACCAATCAATATATTCAATTACAAATCGATTACAGGATTTCAAAGTCTGTTATTGAATTTTTCCTTCGGCTTCCTTGTTAAGATTACAATTGTGAGATGTCCCTAAAAAATTGAATGCAAAATTGAAGGCTTTCAGATTTCTATTTCAATCAGATACAACCCAGTTTTTGTTATTACTTCTTGTTACAAAACGGTTCTTTTGATACCTGCCTCAGGTTAATTAATTTAATATTTAGTATTGTTAATTAATAATTCTGTTTCTGACAATATTGTATTGTTCAACATGTTTAATTAAATTTCAGGTATTTTATTGTAAAAAGGGTTTTGTTTACTCAAGCGACAGTATTATTTCTGTATTCCATAGATCATTTCTGCTTCGTTCTTGGTTCTGCACAACTGGTTGATTCTGATGTATTAGGAGGTGTAGGTATTTAAATTTTAATAAAAATAAAAAACTTTATCTAAAGCTAATAAAATTACTGGTGTAAAATTTATTACACAATCACAAACATTCCGCTTTATATATTGCTACAATGGTACCCTAAGTTAAGGTACCCTTCTTAGCACGCTAACAAAGTTGCGGGCACAGCTAGTAATTTATATATTCAGAAATATCAACATTTTAACTTTTTTGTCAGAGGCGCTATCGTTATTCTCTTCTCGTCAGCTTTTTTCTTGTCCTGCTTATAGCTCACCCATTGCTTCTGACGAATTTCCAGCATCGCCTTGCTCGAAAATAATGAGACAAGTCTGTACTATCTCAAAGTTAGAAAGTCGAAAAGATGTCAGATTGTTTTATTGTAATAGACAGAATATGAGGGACTTGCTTCGAGAACTTTTAAATTGAGTTAAAACTTGAGAAGTCAGCCTTTGAGTTTAGATGTATGAGAAGTTTCTGGTAACTTTCAAACCAAGTAAAACTAAAAGAAAAGATGCCCTCAATGTCTTTGTGTTGTGTCTCGTTATTTTTCTACTGTACGTTTGATTTATTAATGCCAAAACCAACCTTTGCCAAACAGCAAAGATGGTCGACAAGCTTATGAAACTTTACAGATTCACATTTTGCATACATCGTTTTTGTTTTTTAGAAGTTAAATTATTTTTGTTTTGCTATGTAGCAGAAGATATGGATATCGCGAATCGGTTAATATTTGTATTATACAAATCACAGAGAAGTTATCACATAATTATATAATTACACTGTATATCGTCAAGTATACAGATGCAGATTTCGTTAATTAGTTGCTTCGGTGGCTTATCTTCGATGTTCCAACCTAAAGTTTATACTTTGCGGTTCTGAGTGCACAAAACCTCACTTTGAAATGCGTTACACTGTAGGCTTTATGTAAAGCAAAGTTTCGTGTGACGGGGAAAAAGGCGCTCGGAACAAAACGGACAGACACACGGTGTAACGTATCATGTTCGTTCTGTATTGTACAGAACACCCCGTAACACCAGTCACTATCCACCTTTAGAATGTTCTTTTAAAAGTTCCATGCCTAACAAGCTCGAGCAAAGTACATTGGTAGACCCCCGCATTCAGAAAAGAGAACGTATTTTACCCTAATAGGCTGAAAATTATGTAAAGTTTAAAATTTCCATAATTCAAAATAAACGTTGAAAACCTTGTGCCATGTAATATAAAAAGTTTTTGACGAGCAAAACTTTGTTATTGTTAGCATAATTTCATTTCTAACCGAAGTTCAATATTGAATTTGTGAGCTGAGGCTGTTTTCTCCATGTTGGCACGGTTTTGTTTGATAAGTTTATTATGCTTGTGTTTTTATACTGCAGATGTTAAGTCAAGGATTTGAAAAGGCCTGGGCGTAGAAGTGGCGTTCCTACATTTAAAGAGTTGGGAAACATCATGCGGGTAAGATTATTTAATAAGAAAGAGATTTTTACGTTTTTTAGGATTATTTATTAATTGTTAGGTTTTTACTTGCATTTAGGCTCCCAATGAGTGTAACCACTCCTTTTCAACTGTTAGGCCAAAAAAATATGAATGATAAAGCACTTGATTCATTCGTAATTATAATCTCTGTATGAAATATTTTCTTATATTCAATTATATCTCCTATATAAATTAAGATTTTCTATTTAGTACTGACTTGTAACACAAAATGTTATTGATAAATAAACCGACTGAACTGTACTGAACTATTTACAGAGCCTAACATAATTTTACTTTACGTACGACTTGAAAATCATTACCATTATGCAAACATAGGCTTAGGGCTCCCGAGATCGGCAGGGCTCGAGAAACCCTCAAGGGCGGCCTTCTACCCTATTTCATCTCATCGGAAGATCGTTAGAGTAATAAGCTTTTTGTTTCAAACGTTTAGGCCGAAATAGTTTTCGTAATGGGTACAAAAAGGTCGGGTAAACGGGTTATAAAAATGATGGGTGATTGAAAACAGGATTTCTAGGCTAGGTAGAGTTTTGTTTATAGCTGTGTTAAATTTTATATACATCAAATTTTATTTTATTTAGTTAGTTTCTTAGTGTTTTTTCTAGAAAACAAAACAGAATGAGCTTAAAGGTTAATACTCAATCATTTATTGTATTCCATAGGTGTGCAAAGGTTTGCATTTTATTAGTAAGTTTCATTTTAGACCTTGCTCGAAACACGTATGTGGGTCGAAACATATATGTAGAGACAGAGGGGGAAGTCAATTGGTTAGGAATATTATTTCTCATATTTCATTCAAATATTTGTCAATCATGTTTGATTAATAAGAGCTTTAATTTTATACTAAAATAACGCTTGTTTCATTTTTCAGCGCGTCAGGACTTTTATAAATTATAAAAATTTAATAGTCATAACATTAGGGGCTCGATGAGTGTAGTTTAAGTTTGGAGGCAAGTGTTACGAGTATATGCTTCGAAACGAGAAGAGCCTTAGATAGATACTCTTGATTGTAGGTACCACACGAACTCAAAATATAACACATAATGAAATGCTGAAAATCAATGAATGTTATTCCAGTTTTAGAGCTACATAAATGCCGGATTTCAGTCCGATCCGTTAAGTACCTAGGTAGTTCTGGCGTGAAGAGGTAACAAACAAACATCCATCTCTCCTTCCAAACTTTATGCATTTATAATATTAGAATGCTACTGTGGATGATAAGCGGTGTTTGTTGTAGTTTTGATAATCTGTTATCAATGGACACAACACCATTGAAAACGGTCAGCTAAGCATAGAAAGTTTATAATAAATAAGGGAATATCACATTGATATTCGTTTTATTTAAAGGGTTATTAAACACGTTTATATACTTATTTTCTCGACGTTTCAACAGGTTTACACACTGTCGTGATCATGATGTTAAACATGAGTACTGAATTTACCGCCTCTGAGAAACGGTGGCAGCATTATTTGAAACTACTCACCCTCACTTCGTTTTTGAAATTATACTCTGATTCAGAATCCAAGATATTGTATGTCGCTAAAGACAATCAATAAAAAATTGACAAAATCTCATAATAATAACAGAAAACAACAAAGTAAAATTTAAATTCGAAAACGAAAGAGAAGTCAATATAATGGTGAACGAAGGCTCGCCAATCCAAAACGTTTTGAGTTTTACGTTTACGAGGTTTTTTAATCTCTATGTATACTGAAAATTTCTAGGTTCTTGAATCGGAGTATCGGTTTGGCGCGGACAACACACAACACCCTTACACATAAGCGTATCAAAACCTACAAAAACAAAACCAAAATATCAGATTAAAAAAAACATAAAATTTTAACAGCAGACTGTTGGCGTTACTTGCAGAAACCTATGCCAAAATCTAAATAAAACCTTTCTCTAAATATGTAAATCAAAATCCTGGTAACCTGTACAATAAAGTTTCAAGAATTTCCACCGCTTGATTTGATTTCAAATCAGCATTTCCCTTGTTCGATAAACTTAATTTAAGATTGACCTTGCAAAAGTTTCGTTTCCGCCAATTTAACAAAGCGTTAAAATGTCCGAGATAATTAAATGAATTATTGTTTTTGCTATTACATTTCAGTGTTGAGATCTTGTTTAATTTAGCTGAATATTGGTTTTATAGCAACATTAATAAAATTGTCGTTTTCAATTTCATTGACGTATTTTATTGAATCGAAATGACCGTAAAACGAGATGCGAGGTCCTTTTTGAGGTATTGAACTACCTACTCAACATTTATTACATTCAAAACAAGTTAATATATTAGTTTTATATATTAATTTATTGCACGATAAAATATAAATATTAAACATTTGACTGCAAAAAGAATGCCAAATATGAAAGTAATATAACTTCAAATGTTTTGTCAGTGATATTTATCATAAATAAGCTGCTAGCAGCGGCTTCGACTCCTTGGAAATTTATGTTTTTGTTTTTCCATAATATTTCTTTCTTATGAACCTTAAAACTCCTGACAATAAAAAACACAACAAAAAAAAATGTGAAATCGGTCCCGCCGTTCACGTGTGATGGCGTGACCATGGGAAATAAGGATTCATATGCATATATAGATAATATAGAAAACAGGAAAATTTCCATCCTAATATTTGTAATATCAAATGAAAACATTGTTTCCCAGAAGTCCTTAACATTTTCGACCAAATCACATTCAACAAATCAAATCCCCGGACTTCAAACACGAAAATCAAATCAGCCATAACGTAACCTACTGACCGCAAATAAATAAAAACACACAAAACCCGTTTACGTTTGTATTCCGAATTCAAGTCGCAATAAAATTCTACCATTAACGAACCAAACCGTACCCTTTTCAAAAAAAAACAACAATCATATTAGCATAATAGAAAAAAGGTCCTCACGTATTGCGTATTCCATCGACGTCCTGATAACAGGAGAAAAAACACACGATTGAGTCAAATAAATCACGGTACAACTTCACAGTATTTGTTTGCACTCACGTACGATCCCGGTCGTACAAAGGGAGCGATGCGACGTGCGCTCCGCGCGATGTCCGGACGTCGAATGACTCCACTCCACTCGCAGGTGTGAAGGCAGGGTTACTGAACATTTAGCTATTTAGATCGAAGCAGGGTAATCTGAATTTGTGAGGCCGTGTTTTGGTATTGACAGACGTGTTAGTACTGCTGTTGAATTACGAGCTGCTGCCGGGCAGCAGTAGCTGAAGCGTTGTAATTTTTTTCGAACAAATGTTCGGATTACGGCTTAGAGTCGTTACTATGCATAAATTTGGTGTAAGTAAACAAAAGTTTCTCAGAAATCAAATAATATCCCAAAAATGTTTGCATTATTATTATAAGTATGTAGGTTTCGGCTTATAAGTACCTGGTTACCTATTTTGTATTCAATATCATACACATAATATAAGGGATTAATATAAAACAAGGGAATCTGCATGTAGGACCTTTTCAAAGGTTTTCAAAAATAATAAACAAACAAAAACACCATCTTCTGGGAAACTTACATTTTTATAACGACTTAAAGTAACGGAATCAAATAAATATGAAATTGGCATTGAATATTAATGATTTAACTGTACATAATAATAGAGCTTTACTTTGTACTATTTCATCACCTAATGAAATTCATAACAAAAGATAACGAAATTTTGGTATGAATTAGTTAAAACAAGGGTCTTAAAAGTCAATGATTATTTTATAACTTGAAACTGCAAATGACATAAGCCTAACAAAGGTTTGTTTCACACATGTAACGATGAGATACGTAAATAAAGACTAACCTTAAAGTAAAAACAAACCTAACTATTCCGCATCAAAAATCTATTGAACTTGTTCAGCACGTCAGCACCGATTTTCACAAAATGGTGGAGGCGCCAGACTGACTAGCCAATCAGAAAGAAGCTAGTGTTGCTCAGGTTTAAAATTCCATTCGATTTTTAAAACACGTAACGAACGGAGTAATACGAAAGATAAAATGGCTTTGACTTATGTCGTTTTTTCCGTTAAGATCATATATTTTGTATGAAACTCCACACCAAATCACATAAAAACAGACACCAAATCACATAAAAACAGAGACAAAATTTCATATAGGTCTTTAATACATAAAAATGCACCAGAAAAAGTAATATGCGTGAAGGAGATGGGATGACACTTCGATTTTGACTGTGAAGTTAAAAAACACTGTTTTAAAAAAGTTTATTTAAGTAAGTTATGAGCAAATAACAAGATAAGGTTATTTATTATTCGTGACCTTTATTTTGTCCTTCAGAATGATGTTAATTTTTCTTGCATTAAAATGCATAGTAATCTCTAATTCTTTCGGTGATTTATTTTTTTGTAAATGTACATTAATTTTGAAAAATAGTTTATTTTTTAAACTTTCGCGATTACAATACTCAATTATACGTATAAAACTATAGGCACAAACTTTTGTCCAAATAATTTGTCGAGGTTCTCAGCAAATGATCTTGATATCCGTTTAGTTTTAGGTTTAGGTTTATCCCGGACATTTTCTTCTTCTCTTCAGCCGTGTAGTCGGTCGTTTTGGTCAAATCGATTACTGTCATATTATCTACCCAATACTTTCTATTTATTTCTATCAGTGACCGCTGGAAAGCGTCATAATGTTCCAGCAAGGTTTGAGTATTCTTGTATGACTTTTTAAATTTTTTCAAGTATTTCACGTAAAGCTCAGCTGATTGAGTTAGGTTATAAACATATGGTGGTTCCTCATAATCGAAAGTAGTTTTACGGTCTTTACCTGTAATTCTTACTTCTTCCGTAGAATCACTGCATGAAGCGGAAGAATCTTCATTGTCACAGTCACCTGAAACCATCGTCGAAAAAGATAGATAGAGTAGTATTTCTAGCCTCATGATGTTATTAGAGAGCAATAGTCTTACTCTGCTAACAAAACTGCAATGCGATGAATCTGTTATAATCTCGTTAATTTTGTTGGGCGTTGACAATTGATTACTATGGTGTGGATAGATAAATACTTACGACTTTTTTTTTCTGGCAGGACGTTACCTACCTAACATTTTAATGGAACATTTCATGGAAAATGGACTTAGTTAACTATTATTTGTTATTTATCTTCGATCAGGTATTTCACGTCCACCGCAGATACCTAGAACCTTGCAAAAAGACAATCTAAATTGTCTACGACTTGTTTTGACGCAGACAGTTTGCGCATAGCCTAAATTTTTTTGTGCATACGGAACTAGAGATTAGTGGAGTCGAATTTATTATTATTTTGTAAGCAGGAGAAAGAAATATACGTAACCTGTTTATTTTTGATATAAAATATTAAATCAACAGAATAAAGATAAAGATAACGAATCATTTATCGATAAAGTTATTAGTCTATTGATATGACTATGACTCTTTTGTATAGGTAACATACCTATACAAAAGAGTCATTTCGGTCATACAATAATTAAAATATATATTTTAATCTGAAATACACATAAAATGCTAATTTGTTTAAAATACTAATTAGTCCATGTACATGTAATTGTTAGCGGGTCAACTAATTATTTTATAAATCATCAACCAGTAATTTCATACGTCTTTTTATGAAAAATAAATAAACATACCACAAAATAAAAAATAAAAACAATAGCCACTCCGTTAACTCAGAACAAAATAAATTTTGTATCATAGGCAAACCAATAAATAAAATTTAATGCTGATTTCTAAAGTACATGGCTAATATCACAAGACAAAGGCAAAAATAAAATGTAGGTATACTTTATAAAAAAAAATTAAATTCCGTCTTTTTTCTGCAAGGACGAGTGTTTTTTTGAAATTTTTGTTTGAGCACTTGGCCATGGTTTTTTATCGAACGCTAAAATGACCTTATAATATAATACCAAAAAGTGTATCATTTCATATAGACCGTTTCAATATCTTGATAGGTGTTAATTATCTTCGATCAGATATTCCCATCGATGTAAAAAGGGGTCATGACCTACGGAGCTTAGACGTGGACAGTCACGTTTTTCACGTGCTAATTAATGTCTCAGTCACACATCGGTCTAGGTACGTCTTTCTATCTAACATAGATAGAAAGACCTAGACCGATGTGTGACTGAGTTTATAAGTAGATATATTGCAAAAAAAAATTAAAAAGCGTGTCCTTGCGTTTCGTTGTAACAAAATACAGGCCATTCATTGAGTAAGCACCGGGAGAACTTATGTAAGTACTAAATTTATACCAAAAGTTTAGTACATAAATAACTCTTTATTGTGAATTTTAAAGTTTCATATCATTCGATTAGGTAGCTGTAATAAAGCGTCAACCTAGCTCATAAGTCATGCATAGCCATCCCCATCACGATGTTTTAATTGTCAAACTAGCTTGTTTCATAATATTAAAATTATATTTAATTATTGCTAATATTTTATACTTTACTACTGGACTACAGTTTCCACTACACTTTTTAGGAAAATTCCTAAATAAATGAAATTAATGTATGTGTATTATATTATATTCCCATTACTCATACTCTGAAAGTAGGTCGGAAGTTGCCTACCCAGCGGGGTAAAATTTATACTTTTCGTACCTAGAGATGAAAAGTAATGACAAGTACAAAACAAATGACAGCTGTCACCTTACCTTTCTCTTGAACCATGCATTCTACTCTTCTACACAGCCCCTCAACTTCAACTTCTTGTGAGATGGCTTTTGCGTCTGGATTGATGCAATTCAATTACAGCATGTTGTAAAATTTAAAAACATTAATGGTAAAATGCCATATTATAGTTTACTTTCTTTAAAATAACATAAATTTCGGCAAAATATTTAAAAATTTTAAATGATAAAAACTAATGGTAGAATAGATCTCGGTATTCTTCCAAGTTTATTGTACCATGGTAGAATAGTGAGAGCTGCTATGGCTATTATGCCATCTATAAAGAAGATTGTTTATGCCTAATAAAAATATAGCGGGATAGCGGCAATCCTATCTTTATTTGATTTTTCGAGTTTGGGTTTGGACGTTTCGTTGTTTTGATTATTATAATGAGTTCAGACATTGATATAGACATAAATTAAAAGCCTGATATTATAAAAGAGGAGGCTTAAGCAGAAGTGGAAAACCTTTTACCACCAAAATCAAAATGAAGGTATCAAGAAGATGTTAAGGTAAATGGCGCTCTGAGTAAATAGTGAAATCGTTCTAAGAAAACGTTTTGTTATTATATTTTAACGAATTCTCAAAGAATAACAAACCTTTAATGTTATGGAGTGCATATTCTATGTTAAAGACCAAATTATATATAGATAACTAAACACAATTTAAAGGATTTCGAGAGACTAACATCGTTTATCAAAAGGCAAAATAATGGATTTAACAATAAAAAACGAAGATTTCACTTCTCTAGAGGTAGTTGGAAAAAATCTTTCAATATAACTAACAATTGCTCTAATCTTACCATAGACTTTAAATAAATTATATGAATATCCTATCTAAGTTGTTGATTTATATATTTTTTGTTAAGCTCATTCATGTTTTTATTTTTACTTTCCTTGTATTCGTAATGAAAAGCACAGTGTTTACCTCGGGTGAAAGAAACATTTAGTCCCTCGAACTATTAGCGCCCTCGCTACGCTCGGGCGCCAAACCCCGTCTCGGCACTAAATAGGTTTCTTTCATCCCTTGGGTAACAATGTACTATTAAGATAAACTCACAAAAATTTGTGCATTATACACAAAAAAGGTAAAGTAAAGTAAAGTAAAGTAAAGTATCATTTATTGCATGAAATACATGTAGGTACAGGTGTTTTTAGGTCTATATTATATGATTCAATGTATTCCTACCGGTTTTACGGTGTGCAATGTCTGTTTACAAGTATTAATAATCAAAACTGAAGTTATATTTGGGTTACAATAAAATTAAACAAAACTAAGCTGAATTAAAACAACTTAAAAATAACGAATGTCATTCATGAAGCAGAAAAATCTTTGTCAGTTAAGTAATCATTTATAGAATAATAACATTTATTCGAAAGAATTATTTTCAACTTTCTCTGAAACTCCATACTCGGCAGAAGTCTTATAGACTGTGGTAATTTATTATATATGGAGGGTGCCATAGCAAAGATGCTTTTACTCATCATGGTAGTTTTTCTGCTTATATTGCAGACTTTATTGTTGTCACGCCTATTACGGATCACAAAATCCGACGGTCGACCGAAGAGATTTCGATTATTCTTGACAAACATAGCTGTCTCTAGAATATACAGTGATGGTAGAGTTAAAATTTTATACCTAAGAAAAAAGGGTTTACAAGTGTCGGTTACTTTTAGGTGAAACATGGTTCTAATGCATCGCTTCTGATATTTAAAAACTTTTAAAGTATCTGTCGAATTTCCCCAGAACATTATTGCATACCTTATATTAGATGCAATTATACCATGATACGCAATAAGTAAGGTATCTATGTCCACTATTGGTGCTAATTTGTATAGGACATATGCTGAACTGTTGATTTTTTTACATAGAGCTTCTATGTGCGATTTCCAATTTAGTTTTCTATCAATATTTACCCCCAGAAATTTTGTACTCTCTACCTCTTCGATAATGTTATTGTTGTAATAAATGTCAGTTGTTTTTTCAGCAGCATTATCGCGTTGTCTAAAATGTATGATCTTTGTCTTATTTAAATTTATTTTAAGGTTATTATTATTTAACCAGTCTATAATTGATGTCAAAGCTACATTAATGTCATATTTATAAGTGTCGGTGTTCTTACAAGCTACAGTAACCGTACTATCATCGGCGAAGAGCGATATTGGGTGTGTGGTCGCTCTTGGTAGATCATTTATATAAATAATAAATAGTAGAGGCCCTAGCACACTCCCCTGGGGGACGCCATATTTAACAATCCGTTCACGTGAGAGGTGGCTTTCTTCAGTTTTTGTTTTAGCGTTAATATTGGTAATTTTTGTAAACTGTTTCCTATTCTCTAAGTATGACTTGATCAGTTGTAGAGTATTACCTCTTACTCCGTACACTTCAAGTTTGGAGAGTAGAATGTCATGTCTGACATAATCAAAAGCTTGTGTCATATCACAAAAAATTGAACAGACGGGGGTTTTCATATCAACATTTCTTGTGACAGGATGTAGAAAATCGTAAATAGCCATGTTAATTGTTTTATTTTCTCTGAATCCTTTCTGTTCACTGCATAGAACTTGATTCGATTCCAAGTACTTATAAAGCGATTTATATATATGTTTTTCAAATATTTTAGAAATAACTGGTATCAAAGATATGGGTCTATAGTTACCCATGCATTCTTTGTTTTGTTTTTTATGTACGGGTTTAATAATTGATATTTTTAATAAGTCTGGGAATACACCCGTGCTAATACTTACATTTATAATATAGCTAATAGGCTTACATATAGTTCCAGCTACTGATTTTAGAATCTTCGTGGATATATCGTCATACCCTACACTGTTTGTGTTATTAAGGGACAATATTATTTTAAGGACATCAGTAGGTATGCAAGGCTGCAGGAACATAGAGTCTCTTTGGCTAGTTAGTTTTGAAGTTACGTTTATACCTGACGATTGGATTGGTACTATTTTATCTATAAAGAAGTCATTGAATGCATTTGCGATGTCAGTAGGTTTATGTATTATTATAGAGTCATTTGTACAAATTTTTTGTATTATATCTGAAGGTAAATTTCGTTTTGAATTGTTTATAATTCGCCATGTAGTTTTTGATTGGTTTTTAGATGTCCTTATTTTATGGTCGGTCAAATTAATAGGTGGTAAGGTCAAATTAATATTCATTTAATTATCATAATTTACATTCACGGTCCAAAACTTTTTCTTTGGTGATCTTTTATTCTTGTTTGTAGATAATGGTGGTTTAATGATATTGCCAAAAAATTTCTTTTTCTCCTCCACTGTAAGATCGGAGGTTACAGTCAAAGTAAATCTCATATCAGGGTACATTATAAGTAAACTATTTAAGGAATTTAATGACCTTTTAAACAAATCATAATGTTCCAATAGTGACTGCATTTTCTTGTAAGATTTCTTATGTTCTTTCATATATTTAACGTACATTTCAGGAGCTTTTGTGATGTCGTAGAAAGGCTTTTCTGTTGTTTCTTCTTCCGTTTTTGGAGCTTCTGAAGTCATTGGTGTCACGGCGAGAGCCAGACATAAACATACCTCAAGTCTCATATTATTGCTGTTAGAGACAACGCCCGTATGTTTGTCTCTAAGACTGAATCTGCAATGAAATAAAATTTGTAATCGTTATTCTTCTTCTATCTTTCAGGCGTTGATTAATTGAGTGAACGTGGAGATTGATTTTTTACGTCTTAGAAGGAAGTACGAAAAGTACCTAATTCACCGTGAAATACGATTTATTTACCATCTACCTTAGTGTAAGTAATCTAGGATCTATGGGAGGAAGAGGGGACGCCAGTCAGATCGCGGAGGTCTAAATAATCCCATGGTTCGGCGAATATAGCGAAATAGGACATCGGAGAGGTTTTAGTGGGTATTACGTCCTTCTCAGGGCGTCGAGTCCCAAATAATTCTGGTCCCCTCGACCAGTCTATTCGTAAACTAATTAAACTCGCCGAATATAAAAGCATCTTCGTATCTGAATACAGTAAACATAAATAGGCTTTTGTCATTGTTAATCAGTCTCTTCTTATTATAAATTAAATATAAAAATAATTAACCATAGAACAATACGGGAACAAGACTTGGCCTGAATCTGCAGCTTTTCCCTGAACACCTTGTTCTTCTCATCATCATCACCATCAGCTACGGCTGGACTGATACAGAACTGAATTCTAAACTTTAACTTTAATTTAGATAACTTATTATTTGTATGACTTATAAATATGTGCTTTTACCAATATAATGTATACTTGTATTGGTAAATGTCTACCCGTCCCGCTTCCTCAACTCAACCTCAGCTGTGTGGTGCTGGCTTAGTATTTGCACCGCCCCAACTCTCCCCGTGGGTGTCGTAAGAGGCGAATGAGGGATATTTATCGAGGCGGGCAGCAGCGCCCCGTGCAGAACAATTCAACCACCGAACTTTGATACCTAAGCCGCATGCCCAGCGTGGGGATTATGGGCATTACCTCCCATGAGACAAATGCCAATATGTCGCTTATCAGGGGGAGGCCTGCGTCCAGCAGTGGACCAATACAGGCTGTTGAGGTTGAGTTTGTTAGACCACTTATTTGTAACTTCACCGGATTTGGAACCTCACTGAACTATTTCGATAACTATTAAAATTTTTATTCTTAATTTTATTATTATTTTGTTTAATAAAATGTATTGTTTGAATGACTTGTGAATATGTGCTTTTACCAATAAAATGTTTTATTGTGTATCTGTCGACACGTCTAAAAGATCAGTTTCCTCAACTCAACCTTAGCTTTGTGGTGCTGGCTTAGAATTTGCACCACCATAGCTCTTCCCACGGGTGCCATTAGATTTCCCTCATGTAAGCACCGGCTTATATAGGCAATATGAAAATAACCATAGTTACCGAGCTATGGTTATTTTCACCTCTCTTGCTCGAAAACAGTGACTTTGCTGCTCAAAAACAGTGAGCAAAACTTTGCTCACAACTGGAATAAAGGATATTATTCAACAAGTTGAAAAAAGTAATTTGAATTTAGAATGGTGTTACTGCATTTCAATGGTTTACTAGGCTCTTGTGGCTATTTATAGAATATGGTCGGCGCCAAAAAAAAGAAAAAACTCATCGCCTTGTTTATAAACTTATTTTAGCACGACGATGCTTTGCTTTTTTGCTACCATTGAATTATTATTTTTGAAAATGAATATTTTGGAAATTCGTTAAATTTGTATTTCAAGTATGACTACTACACAAAAATTCTCTTTTACTCTCTAAAAGATATTTTTTGATATCACCTAAATATCATGATGAATGGGCATAATATTAGGTATTTGAACGCACCGTGCAACTAAAAAGTAAAATGGACCCAATAATTTTTTCGCTGATCGAAGTGAAAAGTTGTATGTTTAACTTGAGAGCAAATGGTTTTTGTTCCTTGCCTTTTAAATCCCGAGCTAGCTCAGCAGTCTACTTTAGAGCCACTCGCTACGCTCGTCACTCTACTCTAGACTGCTTCGCTAGCTCGGGATTTAAAATCAGCACGTGTAACAAAAGACCGTTTTGCTCGCTTGTTAAACAAATAACTATTTCCTACTAGGTCAGACGAAAAAAGTTTTTACTAAAAACTCACCTTAGGATATCGGCCTCTTTCGTATTCGGAACAATAATTCGAAAGAAGAACCAAATAGTACGTGCACGTATTTTTTTCTACATCGAGGCTTGCAATTTGAATGTATTCGTTAATATTGAAGATTATAAACGATGATTTTCCTCGAAGGTGTAGTATAAAGCACTATAGTAATAACTATTTATCAAGCTGTTTATATTGTAAAAATGTGACTTAACTAAGTACTTATTTTGTAAGTCTAAAGAACTAAACGATTTGACTCTGACTCTGACTCTATGTTTCACTCGGGAGAAAGTGCGATTACAGCCTCGTGTGTTTAAAATCCCTCGGCTGCGCCTCGTGCCTTAAATGACACACTCGATAGGAATTGGACTCTTTCTCAATTCGGTGTTCAATCTACTATTTACCCGAGATGCGTGGGTTATGTTTTAGAATGTTTCTAGGTAGTTGTCGCGAAGGCGAAGAAATATTTTGAGTACCTACCTAGGTTGTAGGTAGGTTGATAAAGATTTTAGCGGACTGGCCATAACCGGTCGAGGCGAAGTGGGCGCGCGCGCGGCGCGGTCCTTCGGCGACGAACGGCCGACGATTCATTCTGTTACGAGACAATGAGCGAGACACATCGGTGAGTGACTTTGAGTTACATTGTATGCAATTGAGATCTTTTGCCACCGATATTAGAAGCAGTTTCAGATTGTAATTGTTGTGTGTATACCAATTCGTTGGTCTGTCTGCGGACAAGTAGATCAGAGATAAAGTGTGAGGAACGGGATGGCTATAGGGGAGGATGGAGGCCATAAGGGGAATTATCCCCATAACAGTAAGAATCAGTAACCAGAGCACAGGTGGAACAGCCATCATAGCTCGCAGATCCAGAGCACAGGTGGAACAGCCATCATAGCTCGCTGAACCAGAGCACAGGTGGAACAGCCATCATAGCTCAATGAACAACAGTCCGATGGAACAACCATCACAGTCCGATGAATTAGTCATCACATCCAGATAGAACAGCTAAGTATCATGTCAAATGGCTTAGCCTTAGAACCGGTGAAACAACCACCTTGTTCTTGCATAACCTTATTTCAGCACTTCTATAATTACTTTTTTAATGTTTACCACATACATACCTACATTATAATATTCGTCATAATTCAGAGTATTGAGGTATTTGGCGACAGTAGTTGCCGTTCAGCACAAAAACGACTAAAGCGATTTTGATAAACACATAATATTAAAATACTCGTATTGTCATATCTTGCTACATTTTGTAAGTTCGTTCTTTCATTTGGCACATAACAATTACAAGCAAGGATAGTGGTGTCGATACTGTGTTTTAGGATTCCTAACCTAAATTTTAAGATTTCTAAATTGTCTATGCTAGGTAGACCTAAAAATTATTGTGTTCTCTATAAAGGCCCTAAAAATACCTATATTAGAACGTTTTTCAAAATCGCAAAACCTCTCTGAGTTGAGTGGTTGGGATTTTGCTGCGAGCAAAATATGTTTTTTTTTCTAAAATGTTATTTTAAAATACTTCTTTACATGGGTCAAACAGTTCATCCATTATTTGAGAAATCGTTTAGAAATTCAAATCGATACTAGTTTAAAATCGATAAATTTTAATCATGACTTAATTAGATGCCTGCTAAAATTAGGTAGACGTTTCTAACCATAGCTAAAATGTAATGCAAATAATAGGGTTAAAGCTACTTATAACTAAGTTAAGCTGTTTTAGATCTATCAATCTAATTAAGAGCTGTCATCCTAATTTTAAACCCGTTTGTATAATTTTTCAAGGAATATGGTTATAGCCATTTTAACTAAATTGAGTTGTTTTAGGTCCGTCAGCTTCATTTTAGAGCTGTCATCTTAATTTTAGACGTTTCAGTCAAATGTAACAACCATAGAATCGTTTTTATCTATTTGAAATTCTGAAATCCTAATTTTAGCTAATCCTAAAACAACAGAATCGACACCATTGTTATTTTTTTATTTTGAGTTTATAATTAATCACTTGTCAAACTATTGCACTATGTTAAACTAAATTCGTAATTGCGTGCCTTTAAGGACTGAAAACTATAGTATCTATATCACCTAGCCTAAGACCTTAAAATAAAAACAAGATTTTGAAATCTTTTATTTATAATTTTAAACCGAAAATTATATATTAAACAATAAATGACGATTTCATAAACATCTGTTGACGTTTATTTATTAAACATGGTTAAGCATTTAACCACTATGATATTGATTTTGATAATGAGGTGGATCTGTCTTAACCCCGGTTAAATGTTTAATTTGTTCTGGAAGCCAGTCTGACATATAGTTCAAATCAGCCACCCACATATAATTGCCACCATTTACATAGTTTATACGGTCCAATGATTTTTTAAAAGCCTCGTAATGTTTCTTCTTTTCTGCAATCGTTGTGTACTCCTTCCCCCAATCTTTGAGGTATTTTTCGTATAGCGCAGCTGAGTTATTAATAGCATAAATAGGCTTTTCACTATTCAATGTTGTTGTTGCTGAATCTTCAGTTTTTTCATTCGTATCACCGCACGAGGACTCCGAATCCATATCGCAGTCAGCTAAAACCATAGTAGCTATAGCGAAAATCAAAAGTATATTCATCTTTTTTATCACCATTATTATTACAAAGTTTTTTTTTAACAAAATAGTGTGATCGGCTACCACGGATATATTTTGAGTTTAGAATGAAACTGCAACGGCCTTTTACTATTTCCATGCATGATAGACATATTTTATGGTTACCTGATTTGATAAGATTCAATAACCCGGCAAGAGATTGATTATATTCGAGACTTAATATATGGTCATATTTACCCATATTTACGGATCATGGATGTATGGATATGAATATTATAAAATGCGAAAGTTTGTATGGATGTATGGATGTATGGATGGATGTTTGTTACTTCTTCATGCCAAAACTACTGGACGGATTTGACTGAAATTGCATGCAGGTACCTAATTCTAATCCTGAAATCAAACACAGGCTACTTTTTATCCCAATAATCAGTTCCCGTGGGATGAAAATCATCTTTTAACGTTTCCATAGGAACGCACGCGTTGTTCCTATTCTAACTAGCGTATTCTAACTAGCTAGTTAGAATATAAAACACCCTACCCCAACTTAACCGTGTTCAAGATATTGGACTTTTGGACTAGTTTGGTGCCTACACCAAACTAGTCCAAAAGTCCATGTGTTTCATAGTCAAATTAGTCAGGAATGATGGAAACTATAACCCTCCCAAGATCTAGACGAACTAAACCTGTAGCCCTGTTTAAAAATCATAAGTTTTTGCTTAGGAACCGCGGAATAACTAGCTATGTCCACGGCTTTCATAACACTATTAAATAACAAATGTTGCCCGAGATACCCACAGTAAAATAAGCTATTTGACAGTGAGAGTCTCGTCAAAATCGATCCAGCTGTTACTGACATTAGCCGGAAAACAGTTAGCCAAAAAAAATAAGCATGGTGTTTTGTTATATTACGTACGTACTGTGTGTACTTTATTATGCACTTTGTAAAAAAATATTAAAAATAAAGTTCCTTTGAAATAACAAATAGATATTTAAATTGTATGTGTTGCAAAGATTTTATAAATTATTCCTGCACTCCTACTTCAGATAACAGACTTAAAATAATTAACTTCTTCTACATACATATATTCGTATAAAGTCCTACCTCAGGATTTAATCTATGTAATTTAATCTATGTGTAACTAGTCCTTACTAAATATAAGATTCGCTTAGACAGGAAATGATAAAACCTATAGTTACTACCCGTCACCGATATTTTCTACTTCTTTAAAACAATTTATATTTCTATTACTGTATTTTTGTACAATTTTGGGTGTATCTCACTATTTCCATTAGGTATTTCTATTGATAGAAATACTGGAACTGATTCTCTCATTAATCCTTTGCTGGCGGCGGCGGCGGCAAAAAAAACACTGCATCACCTCACGGCCATGATAGCAAATGCTACAGTGATAGCAAATGTCAAAGTGACTTGAGATATGCCGACTGTAAATATATTATGTCACCATAAATACGTATGTACCTACACCTGTATTGATTTGTTCAAAATATTAACGAATGCCGGTACAAAATACCCGGCCTTACTCTTCTTGGGTTAGTCGATCTAAAATCTGTAACTAATTTTGAATGACGACGACCAATTTAAACAGATTCGTTTCGCATTTAAGAGTCACAAATGCTTGATTATAATGACTATTACTAAAATTTGAATACGGTACCTATTTGCTTTTTTATATTCATTGATATTATCCCTACTTTATTGTTTCGCTGCTAGACACAGGCCTTGCCCTGATAAGCGCCTTTTTGGGTTTCATTAAATGGGGTAATGAATATGTCCAGCGTGGGGGTTCCACGCTGGGCATGCGGGTTAGGATCGCAGTAGAGGTATACATTTTCTACAGGAGGCGCCTGCTGCCTGCCTACCAGTGGATATGATATAGTCGCCTCTTAATTACGACACCCACGGAAAGAGTTGGGGTGGACAGAATGCAGGAAAATTTCAATTAAGGCCTAGATACATGTGAATCGGCGAAATTTGGGTAAAGTTAAAACCGTTTTTCTTCTTATTCTTTATAGAAAAAGGTTTGAAAAAAATATATGATAATCTATGCTATACAAGGCATTTTACCTTTAAGCCGAAAATTTGAAATAATTATGTGTGCAAAAATAGGTATAATAAAACGAATCGTAAAAAACGTTATTAAAAATAAAATACACGATGAGAATACAAAGAAATGGTAAGTACTACCAATATTTTATTAATTGTCTCTGTACCTAAAGGACTCAACTCACTGGTCGTTGCACAATTGTTTAGGTATCTATGTACTTATATTTTTCTTTTTTCGGTGCAACTCATAATCATCATCATCATCATCCTATATGAGTCCACCGCTGGACATCGGCTTATAGCGCCCTGTCTTCTTGCCGCATCCAGCATCTGCCTGCAGTATTTTGCAGATCGTCATCCCACCTGGCCAAATGGTGCCCTACACTACATTTGCCGAGTCGCGGTCTCCACTTAAGCACTCGTTTACCTCATCGGTTGTTGGTTCTTTGCGAGATATATCTCGCCATTTATGGCCGGCCCGCTGCCACTTCAGCTTGCTAATTCTTTGATCTATGGCGATTACTTTGGTTCTCTGTCTGATGTATTCGTTACGAAACCTATCTTCAAGAGAAACTCCAAGCATAGCTCTTTTCATATCTCGTTGAGTGACTTTGAGCTGGTGAACTATCCCTATCGTGAGTATTAACGCCTCAGCTCCGTAGGTCATGACGGGTAGGACGCACTGATTGAAAACTTTGGTTTTCAAGCATTGCGGATTATGGATGACGAGGAGACTAGACGTAGTTTTCCAAATGCTGTCCAGCCTAACTGGATCCTCCAATACCTAGTCAACAGAATGTTCAAAGAGAATGAAGCGAACTGGCAAACTATACAGGGGACAGGTATAATAAGTTTAGTTTTTGTCATTATTACTCTGTAAAAAAACAATAAATAATAATTTGTTCATATAAAAACGGTTTTTTTAGAAATGAGTCGATAAGCATTGTCGTGTATTATTTTTATACTAAATAAATACTTATTTTACGTATTAAGATTAGATCATATTGGTTTTTGTATTGAATTACTTGAAAATTGGGGTGGTCGGAAATCGGAAGTTGAAGATTACCAAAAATTTACATCTCGGCCGCGAGGAAAGTAAGTACGAATATACACAGAATACTTTTGTCTCATTTTGTTACTTATCTCGATCTTATTAGAGTATATTTGTATCGTAACTAATGTCAACCGAAATAATCTAAGTTTTCGTTTTCGGCCCCCATTTTACCGTGTTATTCACAGGAAATTTGGTCATCTGTTTGGCCGTGGTCGAGAACGGCCACCATGTTTAGAATTATGGTTTCGTTTTCATTCAACTTTAATTTCTTCGAAGAAATGAGGTGGCCGGAATAGGAAAGGCCTTTAAACCCCATTTCGTTTTCGACTCTAATCCACTTAAATTTTTCTTCCTATTCAACGATACGCCATTATGGAAGAAAGAATCTTAAAATCAGCAAGTACTTTCCATTATGTTCAAAAATAAAAAGAAAGTTAATTTGAGGTTAAGTACTGCGATTTCATAGATGCAGGGTTTAAAACAAATTCAATATAGCTACAAAATAGGCAGTGGTAGGTGGTTATTCTCTTTATCCCCACTGAATAGCCCCACCAGTGGGGAAAAGGAAATATCATTGGTATTATAATAATAAATGTTGTTTTAAAAAACTATAAAACGACTTCAATTTTCATGATTTTTCATGGATCCTACTGTCAGAACTAAACCAAATCAAAATGGGACCACACGGGAAGCACCAGCTTTTTTATAAAAAAAGAATCATGAAAATCGGACCACCCAGTCAAAAGTTCAAAGGTAACAAACATATTGAGAACCTCCTCCTTTTTTTGAAGTCAATAAATGTAATAAACAACCTGTAGGTAGAGGCCATGCGGCGGCGGCGGCGCGGCGGCGGCTGCGCGCGGATATAGTTACTAGTACTTATTCTGTGGCGGTATCTGTTGTATTGTATGCAACATACTTATACTTATGTTGGTGCGCGCTGCGTGATATAATTCAGATGTGGTGCGGGGAATTTTCATTGGTAACGTCCATTCGAGCAAGGTCATTGGCATAGATCGCCCTCTTAATAGGATTAAGTAAGATTGTTCCATCTGTCTAAGCTTTCTTAAAAAAAACTTAGGGTTTCTACGACATGATAGTAGAATCCTACCACTAAACCAGACGATCATCGTTGGCCACTTTCAATCATCCTACTACATCACAACGTAAAAGTTGATTAAATGTAAATAACTTAAAATATTCGTAACATAAATAGTCGGGTGTTACAGTACACCGGCACGTAAGTCACACCACGAAGAAGACGCGCTGCCGGCGACCGAAAAGATACGAAACCAGTGAATTACCGAAGGAGATAAGTTAAGGTAGCACAGGATACCTAACAGAACATCGAAGTCCACGTTATTGTAGGCACTACTAAAGTCTAGGAGAGTAAGGATGGTCACGTGGCAATTCTAAACAATATCTCGTAGGTCATCACTTATCTTACCGAGAGCAGTGGTACTGTGCCCTGGGCGAACACCGGAATGGATTAGGAGGAAAAGATCAAGTTGTTGGTGTACAAGACGTTCCAGGACTTTGGAGAGGATAGGAAGAATAGATATGGACCGGAAAAACGGGAATCTCGCTTCTCTCCACGTGCTAGGAAACACTCCGCTGTCAACAGAAATCTTTATTGAATGGAAGGTAATGCCCATAATCCCCACGCTGGGCATGCGAGTTGGTCATCGTAGTTCGGTGGTAGAATTGTTCTGCAAAGGGCGCTGCTGCCCGCCCCCAGTAGATATCCCTTAGTCGCTTAGTCGCAACTCTTCTCTTCTCACCACCCCAACTCTTCCCGTGGGTGTCGTTCTTACGACACCCACGGGAAGAGTTGGGGTGGTGCAAATTCTAAGACAGCACCACACAGCTAGTTGTCCTATAATTTGGCAATAAAAAGTGAAAACCAACGACAGAATTTTCAATAAATCACGTGTTGTCTAATGCAATTTCTTAAAGTAATTTTATCATACCGTGGCTTAACAGATATAACATAAAAACTTATCTCACCTATGACCGGAAAATAAAAACATTTATACGCTTCCGAAATACACTTTAATTTTTAACCAAAACAAATAGAGTGATTTCTTGAACATCTGTCGACTTTTTTACTGAAGATGGTACAGCAATAATAATTAACCACCTGTATACGATATTCAAGTAAATGATGAAGTGGTGGTGGGTCTGTAATTATCCAATCATACGTTTTTTTTCTTCTGGAAACCAATCTGACATATGGTTCAAATCAGCCGTCCAGCTATTATTTTCATCACCGTTTATATTGTTTATCATTTCCAATGAATGCTTGAAAGCCTTATAACGACGATACTTTTCAGCCGCTGAATACTTCTTACCCCAATATTCCAAGTATTCGTCGTAGAGTGCAGCTGAGTTATTAAGGTCGTAAATAGGCTTTGGCGTTATTTTCACATTACTTGATGCAGTTGTCGTCGTTGTTGAAGATTCAGTTTTTTTCCTTGAGATACAATTACTTAAAGCCATAGTGGCTATAGCCAAAATTATAAGTATTTTTGTCTTCATAACTTTTTTTATAAAAACCTGTAGCTCGGCTCCCGATTCGTATAATAAAATGAAACTTCAACGGATCATTATTATATACTTGCGATATAAACAAATTTAATGGTTACCAGATTTGATAAGATTCATTAACCCGACACGAGAATAAATATTTTCAAGACTTTGTAGCAAGTGGTCATATTTACCCATATTTAATCTTAATTACTTTGTTTAACCGGTGAATATCTACTCTAAGAACAATATAAAAATAATGAACTTCTGGCATATTCAGTTGCTATCTTGTCTCATATACCTAATACTTATATCATGAAGAGATAAATAATAGATTCAGGCGTTACTTTGCGGAAATCCATTGTAAATATAAGAATGAAAAATATTTAGTAACAATTCCAAGTGGTGTGGTGTCCTGATGATGTCTCGTGGAGAGACGAAACTAGTTGACGACTTGCTTTGATAAATGTTCTTTCATTTTGTATAAATGTACAATTTGTTAGATTTTATCGCAGAAGGTTTTTTCGCGGAATTGTTACTAAATATTTTTCATTCTTATATTATAATGAGGAAAGATTTGATGGTTTGTTTGTATTGAATTGGCTCCAAAACTATTAAAAAATCCAAAACTATTATAAGATTTAAAAAAAAGTTGGCTTTTCAGGGTGTGACATAGGCTATATTTTGTCCCGGAATTCCCACGGGAACGGGAACTGCGCGGGTGAAACCGCAAAGCGCTGCAGTAGCTTACTAATATTTTGTAGGTAATATTTTGAGGAAATATTATAGTGTTTTTTTAATAAATCAAGTTTCCATAACCTATACCGTGTCCATTTTGAATGAAGCATAAACGTAAACAAACCGCCCATACTTAACCTAAAATTCACTTTGTTGGCGCGTCCTTTTATACGTAATTTACATTACTTGTCGATTTTAGATCCGATTCAATAAAAATTTCTTAGAATTATATCTGAAACTCGACGCCAAGCAAGTGAGATTTTGTTATTTGTGTCGTATTTTGTTTACTAACATGCTTCATTCAAAATGGATAAACCATAGATTGCTAGTTTCTAAAAGCCTCTGAACTGCCGTCTGCAGCTTTGTTCGCATACATTTTCCTGAAGCATAACCTAAAAATGCCCTTCCTCAGGATCTGACCTATTTAATCTAGTCCTCAACCTCAACCTCAACAGACTGTATTGGTCCACTGCTGGACGCAGGTCTCCCCCTGATAAACGCGTTATTCGCGTTTATCTCATGGGGGTAATGCCCATAATTCCCACGTTGGGCATGCGGGTTGGGATCGCAGTTCTGCAGGGAGCGCTGCCGCCCATCCCCGGTGGATATATCATAGTCGCCTCCTACGACACCCACGGGAAAAGTTGGGGTGGTGCAAATTCTAAGCCAGCACCACACAGCTCATCATGTCCTTCAAGTAACTAAATTCAATAAGTTTAAGATTTTTGTACTATTAAGTTAGCATAATGTGTAACCTATATGGATTTGTAATATATTAACCAATGTGCATAAAAAATACATGACCTGACGCTTCTTGGGTTAACAGATAAAATACTGCAACTAATTTTGTATAAATACGCTCAATTAATACTAATTTGTTTTGCATAGAAACTTACGATTTCCATGTCCATTACTAAAATTTGCTTTCGTAACAGTTATTAATCTAATCTCTGATAATATTAATACCATATAATTTGTTTTGCATAGAAACTTACGATTTCAATGTCCATTACTAAAATTTGCTTTCGTAACAGTTATTAATCTAATCTCTGATAATATTAATACCATATTATAATAGTCCTCTGTTAGTACAGAGCTCGGCCTAATAAGCACCATTAAATATGGGGTGATACATATGACCCTCCCACTGGGCATGCGGGTTAGGGATCGCAGTTTCATAGTTTGGAGGTGGAAATTTTCTGCAGGAGTCGCTGCTGCTTGCCAGATATCCTTCAGTCGCTTCTTAAGACTTACGACACCCGTGAGAAGAGTTAGGCCCGTATTATGAAAGCTTATTCAGTCGTGGATCTCTGCTTGAGAAACGCTTTTCTATGGAATAAACGTCACTCAAGCTTAGATCTAGATTGAGCAAGCTCTCATAATACGGGCCTTAGAGTCACGTTATACGGTAAAATTTTAACTAAATAAGTACATACCAGAAAAAAGGACAAGATTCAAAAAATTATAAAGAATATACTAATTCAGAATTCTAATTCTAATTCTGAGTGAGGGAGCTAAGATCTGCACGGACGTATTGCATAGGAGTGTATTGTGCATTATCCCCCTGCCTAAGTAGGCCCTAACCAGCCCAGCTCCTTGAAATATCGAGCAGGACTTTAGGTGACTGATAGATTCGTTTCAGCATTTCTGTGAGTGTGGAAAAAAAAAATTAAAAAACTGACTTACTATTTAAAAAAACAGTTTTTTTTAAATAGTAAGTCAGTTTTTTTTCCAACCCTGACAGTTCAAAATGTTTATAATACATACATCCATCCGGATGTATGGGCTGAAATTTTGCATACAGGTAATTCAATTTCGTAATTAATTTCATTCATTCATTCTTATCCTGGAATCTAACATAGACTTTTACTTTTTATCACATAAATCATTTCTCGTGGGATAGAAGCTGCGGGGCGCAACTAGTTTCTTATATATTAACTAGTATTGATATATTGATAACCTACAGACTGTTTGAAAAATTCTGCAGTTAGCAAATTTTTTCATTTGTAAATACTAGTTTTTAACCGACTTCAAAAAAAGAGGAGGTTATCAATTCGACTGTACTTTTTGTGTTTGTTACCTCAAAACTTTTGACTGGGTGGTCCGATCTTCATGATTCTTATGTATATGAAAGCTGGTGCTTCCCTTGTGGTCTCATTTTAATTTTGTTCAGTTCTGACAATAGGATCCATGAAAATTCATGAAAAACCTATAAAAATTGAAGTCGGCTTTTAGTTTTCTTAAACAAAATTAATTTTTATAATTTATTTATTTTATTTGACTTTAATTTTCTTTTTCAATAAAGATATAGATATAGATAAGAAAAAACTTGTTTTTCTAAATCCTCGCTGGTACCTACTTTACAGTAGGTATAGGCTCTAACGTAGAAGGTAGGTCGCCTTAATCTATTTACAGCATTAGAACCCCATTTATGAACAAGGAAATTGAAAGTTGCCGATTAAAAATAAATTGAAAAGCACGATGTAAAGCCGGCAGTCACGCTGAGGGTCGATTCTGTCCACCACACGATGTAAGTTTCGTTTCAAATGAGCATCTTAAGCCCCATTTTTTACAAATAATACATGTTATGTTTAATCATCTTTTTCATTTATTATTTTTTTTGTATTTACTTGTACATCTTCAAATGTTCTGAACCCATATTGTCGAACGAACGCACTCTGGACCTCAAGATAACAAGCATTCTTGCTTAGTTTGAGATCCGCTGGAACTGTACTGTATTACTATTGCATGTGTTTTGTTAAATAAACATTTATTATTATTACTAAATATTTTTCTTAAATCTTTTTCACATCTTCCGCTAGTGGACAAAAAATTGAAGTGAATTAAAGTCAATTGCACCTTATTTCTTGTTGATAGTAATAACTATTTATCGAGCTGTTTAAGTATATAGTAAAAATTTGACTTGTCTAAGTACTTATTTTGTAAATCTAAAGAAATAAACGATTTGACTTTGAAATGCATGTAGGCCGAAGTAAAGCCAACGCGAGCGTAGGCAAATCAAAACAAGGCAAGTGCCACCGTCTAGACGTTCGACAAATCTATTGCACTACAAACTACACAAACACGTGGACACGATTGGCAGAGCGCAAGCAAGCGCCTTTGATATGTGCAGAAAAACAGACACGGCTCCGAAGTGAAGCGAGTGGCCGCGAGCGACTGCGAGCAGTGACAAACGTTGATTAATTAAAAAGGGAAGATAGGTTACGTTCTCCCAGCGCTTACTCAAAAATTGGCATGTGTTACAACTACACGCAAACACATACGCTCACAGTTATATTTCCAGTCCTGTGCTATACAAAGAAGAACAAAGACGGAAAGACGTATCTAAGACCGAAGTGAGACCGAGACAACAATATTTCATGCGAATCACGACTGCCCGTGCCGCCGGTCAGACGGTGACTGAGGTGGGAGCACACAATTTTACACAATTTGAGGTTGCCACTTTCGAGAAACCAGTACCTCATCTTCCCTTTTTAATAAATCAATGGTGACAAATGACCTTTATACATACACGTTGGCGCTTGTATTCACTCGGCCAGCTAGGCGAGCGATACCGAGCGATGGCAAGCCAATGCAAACGTGCCGTCTACACGTTGGTATTGGCTTTCACTCGGCAACATTGGGCCAACATAAAGGAGGCTTTATAAATATTAGAAAGAAAAAATAATTGTCCCGATCTGTGATGAAAGATGATAATTGATTTTGTTATAAAAAACTATAAACCGACTTCAATTATAAAGTTTTTTCATAGATCCTATTGTCAGAACTGGACTAAATTAAAGTTAGACCAAACGGGAAGCACCAGATTTAAAAAAAAAATGTCGAATCGAGAACCTCCTCCTTTTTTTAACTGACTTCAAAATCCGACTGTATTTTTTTTTGTTTCGTCAGAACTTTTGACTGGGTGGTCCGATTTTCATGATTTTTTTCATATGAAAGCTGGTGCTTCCCGTGTGATCCCATTTGGTTCAGTTCTGACAATGGAATCCATGAAAATTCATGAAAAAACTTTAAAAATTTAAGTCGGTTTAATTTTTTAAAAACAAAATTAATTATTGAAGTCAGTTAAAAATGAAAATCTTTTCTTCTTATTAACAGGTAAGGATTTTGTTATTACGTTGGTTTGGATGAAAGGGTTGGATGAAAGCCTATAAGCTGTGTGGTGCTGGCTTAGAATTTGCACCACCCCATCTCTTCCTGTAAGTGTCGTAAGAGACGAATACGTACGAATATCCAGGGGCGGACAGCAGCGCTCTCTGCAGACAATTCTACCACCGAACTGCGATCCCCAACCCGCATGTCCAATGTGGGGATTATGGGCATTACCCCCACTTGATAAACGCCAACAAGGCACTGCGGGGCCTGCGTCCAGCAATGGACCAATACAGGCTGTTAGACATCGTTACTTTCGAATTTACATAAATATTGATATAGATAAAGCTAAAACTAAGGAGAATTAACTGCCCGAATCTGTTTTTAAGAGAACAAACCCTTACCACATAATCCAGCTGAGTAGGAGAGGTCGATTCTTACGCCGCCACGGATGTATTGCTCGTTTGTATATATCGTTCAGTAATTGACGGTATAGAAGCGATGTTCATGCGGCGGTAATCAGATTAAACACGCGATGGGCTCTTAGTTCTTACCTACCTGTTAACTACCGGCACGGATGTTGCTACTTCACACTAATAATTATAAATGCAAAAATTTGGGTGAATGGATGGATGGATGGATGTTTGTTACATCTGCACGCAAAAGCTACTGAACGGATCTGGCTGATATTTTGCATACAGGTAATTTGAATCCTGGAATCAAACATAGGCCTTTTTATCCCATAAATCTGTTCCCGTGGGATAGAAATCACCTTTAAACGTTTCCGTAGGAACAACGCGTGCGAAGCCGTAGAGTGCAAGTAGTTTATAATAAGTACAGGGTTATTGTTAATTCACTGACAATGAGTGAACTATGTAGGTAGAATGTAGGTGTTAATATTATTTACATAACAACGGGATATTTACCATGATTTTAGTTTTTAGCTTTCCAATATTCCTGCATTTTCTTTAGTATGATGCATTTAAAAGTTTTGTGCTGTAAGTGTTCTTAAGTGGAGACCGCTTCTCGGCAAACGTAGTGTAAGACGCCCTCGGGTCAGGTAGGATGACGATCTGCAAAAGACTGCAGGTCGCTGAATGCGCCAAGACGGCGCATGGCATATATATATTCCCTCCAGGTGGCATTACAAAATTCCACCCTGTATATATGGCATATGCATGTCACTTCAGAAAAGCTAATATTTTTTAACGTATTCTATATTGATACTTATCGAAATATATCTGTTTCGACGTCATAAAATGCAAGGGCTAACATGGCAGCGTTTTTATCACTCGAATTTGAGTGCAGTTTTACTTTGTGTTTTTACCTCAATAATTAAAAATTTTGTGGATGTTATATGTTTTTTTCGGTTATGTATTAGGTAACCTAAATAATAGATTAAATAATTAATTTGGTTTTAAAAAACTATAAACCGACTTCAATTTTCATGGTACTTACCCAATGTCAGAACTGAACCATAGGTATTAAAATGGGACCAAACGGGAAGCACCAGCTTTCATATAAAAAATAATCATGGAAATCGGAGCACCCAGTCAAACATAAAAAAACAATCAAATTGAGAAACTCATCCTATTTTTTAAGTCGGTAAAAAAAAATGCATATACATATTACTTTAGTAATTAATAACCATGATGGATTTAAAAGTTTTAAGTATCTGTCCGTCCGGTAGGGGGACATCAATAAATTACGTGAGGTGATTTTTACCCATGAAAAAAAATGACATAGCTTTCGGTAGAAAACTCAAAAACCTACAAACTTGCTGTTAAGGCTGAACTAGTCGCATCATTTTCATCATTTTTTCATACAACCGTGGAAGGGTAACTACAAGGCTGTTTGATGTTAACCATCCAAAACTAAGGATAAAATCAATTTATACCGACATGAACTATGATTGTATACAACTAAACAGTAAAAAAAGTATACGTTTGAAAAATACAAGCTTCTAAACTTTCGTATTTCAACACGTATTTTAGCTAACTTTGGGCGAAAATAAATAACACACAGGGAAATAACACTCTAAAATGAACGGTTCACCGACATAGCTTAGTTATTAATTAGTTTAAATAAATTTAATTTGAAGAGATACATTAAATAGTTTTGCTATGATAACCCTTTTGCTAAAGTCTGTTCGGCGGCATAAATCATTGTGCATTTCATTCTATCGCGCGGGTGTGTCTATAATGACAGGTGAGATAGCATGCATTTAGGCCACGCTCACTGATGACAAACATGCTAATGTAACCTATTGTCAATGTCTACGTTGATGGTCTGCCGTCCCATCGGATTATGAGAGTGACGGAATAGTGGAGTGCAGCTGTGTTTGCGCATACACTTGTTCACTGTACCACTACGACCAGGAGTTAGAAGTTGTACTGCACCGAACAACTTCCACCACCGCGGGGGTCGGTTAAATAATTAATGTTTATTTTCTAGTGGCACTAATAATTGAATGTAAACGTAATTTAACTCGTCCAATTCGATCTAATCGTATGATACGTCCAAAACGTACCTTATCTATGTAGTTTTTATTTACCCGTTGTCCACTAAGGTAACTGAAAACTGTCAATTAAACTAAAATTGGACCCTTTACAATAATTGGCGTCGACAAATAATGGACATGCTATATAGGTTATCTAAACGTAAGGAAAGGGGCTCTGCTTCAGGCCATTTGTGTTTTTTTATACTTATCATAAAGCATGAATGGCCTAGCGGCACAACCTGCACTGGTAGTATTGTTGGTAATACACCCGACGACGACTTTCGCACATTACGCTACTAAAAAATAACAAAGTGAATCATTTGTTTGAGTTTTTCTAATGAACGTTGTTATGTCGTTATATGTCCAGCGATTCAAATGACGAAGAAGCTCTTGCAGTTTATCTGTTTTATATAACCTGAAGAATGAATATGATCTTCTCAAGGTGCCATCGCACCTTGAGAAGATCATAAGATGCAGAGTGTTGCAGCACGAGAACTACAACACGATGATAAAAAAATCGATTTATTGTTGAATGACTATAAAAACCTATTTGCATCATTGCTTGACAACCTGCTTTACATCGAAATGCATAGGAGACGGAAAGCGCAATCTGCCAGCATGGCGGGCGACTAGTCGCGGGCGCATACGATATCTGGCTAGGGAACGGCCTTAGTAATTTCTTCGGGGAAATAAATTCAGCAGTAGTAAGAGTGTTGAGAAGGAAGTAATAATAAAATAAAATCTACAAAGAGAAATCAAAGTTAAATTCTAAATCGCAAACGAAAGGCCGGCAACCTCAACCGTTTTCTATCTGTATCCTCTATAAGGGGCACGAACTAAATTGAAAACGTGATGTTTCGCCATTGAAATTATACAGTGTTTGTTTAGCAGACCTCATTTCCTCTTACCAAAGACGATTAGATTAGATAAGGTGATCAATGTTACCCTTATCTGCATCCTAACCATTACCATTCGTAGTGATCGCAAAACTTAATGAGCTCTCTGATCTTAAGGTATACCTATTATATTTTATAATTACCTAATTATAAATCCTACTCGATGATTTTTGATGTGCGTTGAAAAGCAGACAGTTTTTGGTATGAAACGGCAAAAATAAATTTGACATGAAAACCTGTGGTGCAAAATAGCGCCTAACCTAAATATCAGAGTAAACTGCAAAGTTATTGAATTATATTTATCTGCTGAAACCTAACTAAAAATAATATTGTCTAAGAACCCGGTCCACTTTCACTCACAATACGCTATTGCGACGCCCTACTTGGGTACTATTGTGTCTCTCATAAAACAAATAATGTGTTTAGATACTAAGACCTCCAAATGTACGCAATTGCAATAAAATAAATATGAAATATGAAAATAAAAAAAAGGCGCGTACCTACACGAACCAATATGACAGCGCCACCTATTTTATCATATTATCACGTGTAACACAGGAAATTTTAAAAATTCCATAGTACAGTTTGTGGTTATCTATTATAAGCTATTATTAATACCTGTGTAATAGTTTTATCATAAATAGTTTAGGAAGAGATGCGAAAACAGAGTTTGTTGGACAAAAAGCGCAACTTCATATCTCTGCCTAGGTTTTACACAATGAAACTATTACAGACGTATTAATAATAATAACTTATAATAGATACCACAAACTGTACAATGGATTTTTTAAAACTTTTTGTGTTTAATGTAATTCTTCTTCTTCTTCTTCTTGTTAGCCTTTGTCGACCAGTAGACTGGTGTAGGCCTCCTTCAAACTCTTCCATTTCTTTCTACTTTGGGCAGTTAATGTCCAGTTGCTGCCCGCTATCTTTTTGATGTCATCCTTCCATCTCATTTGTGGCCGTCCCACCGGTTTTTTTTCCCCCATGGTCTCCATTCTAGGAGTTTCTTGCACCATGATATCTCTTTACGGGCCATGTGGCCTGCCCACTCCCACTTAAGTCTCCCAACTCTCTCACTGATGTCAAACACTTTGCTTGTTAGTCTCAGCCATTAATTTGTTTTCCTGTCCCTCAGTGTTAAACCTACCAGCTTTCTCTCCATTGCCCTTTGAGCAACTTTTAGCTTGTGGATTGTGGCGTTGGTGGTCACCCAAGTTTCGGCTCCGTATATGAGAACTGGTAGGACGCACTGGTCGAATATGCGAGCTTTTTGTAGTCTGGTGAGGTTCAGTTTGCAGGCGAATTCAAGTTTAGAGAAAGCGGCCCAACCAAGTCTGATTCGTCTGTCAATTTCGTTTTCTTGGTTGTCTTTAGGTTGTGTTTAATGTAATAATAAGATAAAATAGGTGGGGGCGCAAGTTTCACTAGTGTATGCGCCCAAATTTGTTTAGGATAATATTTAATTTATTAGGTGAGTAGACCCGTTGTCATACAGTGAAAGTAATATTTAACAACTAGCGACTCAACCCGGCTTCGCAGCCGTGCGTCAAAGGTGAACGAAGGCCCGCTTGTTTTGTTTGGGCTCGCTTTGATTCGCAATTACGTCCACACTGGTTCTTTCGCGCTCGTTCGTTGGCATTCGCTAGCTCTCGTTCCCTAGGTCTGTACCCGGCATCAGTAGTACACTGTACATAAAACGAAATCTTACCAAGAATGCCTATTACTCCATTGATGATTACATTAATGATGTTAATGCTTGGCCGGATGTCGCCCAGTTTCACACCGACAATAGTATGTAAGAACATAAATTAGTTATGTTATAGGTATATGACTTAGATATGCAAAGATTGCATTAGTTGATAATCGATACACTTCTTCCGCTAGTGGACAAAAAATTTAAGTGAATTACAGTCAATTGCAAATTTTTTTCTTATTTGATATTAATGACTATTTATCAAGCTGTTTATATAGTGAAATTTGACTCGTCTATATGCTTATTTTATAAGTCTAAAGAATAAACGATTTGACTCTGACTCTGACTCCTATGACAACTGAGGGGCTTCTTGGAAATTCATAATTTTAAGTAAGTTATACATTAGTAATGATCTAAACCATTTCTTAGTAAGTAAAAAGTAAAGTAAAAAGGTGTTTATTTTGCAACCATTACACATAAGTATATAAGACATACAAAATACACGGATAGGTACACAAAATAAAGGTTACAAAAATGGCCAACACTCAGCAAATGCTATGGCAGGATGTATCCTGCCAGAGCGCTGGTCTTCCGTGAAGGCCATAATGAAACACGTGAGTTACGGCGCAACTCACACAAAATACACTATACACAAAATACGTACTGTCTCTAATTTGAATAAGCATTCAGTTAATAGCTGTTTTTTTAATCTCATTTATTTAAGGACTTTTACTTTACAAAGTATGTCAGTCCTATCATAACCTGTACTTGTAAACTAATACTACTTGTAACTGATAGCTGTTATAACCGGATATAGGTGGTCCCTCAGACGTGGCTTGGAGATCGACATATCATAATGATCTGATCAAAGCTCATAGTTTCCATAAATTACAGTTCAGTCAAACGTTAATGGTTACAATTCAGTCAATAAATAAGGATGTTGGCAGATAGGTATTCGTTCATCTTGCGTTAACAACTCCCAGAGTAGATTTTCAAAGACATAGTAAAGCATTTCAATTCCTAAGCTCAGTATTTCAACCGTTCACTTATCGCAGTTTACCTTAAAGGCTGTAGTGCTATGTTTCTGTTAAGCTTTGAATACACGGTGTGCAATGTCAGTCCGACAACAGACTATTAAAATATCATCATAAAACTCAACCTGATGGGAATACTTTTATCCAGCAGTTTTCATTGTCGACAAAATATGTTTCGATGTGTCTGTGGCCACTTCGTCAAGTATTGTGCAGTAATGCTAAAAGCAAAGAAATATAAGATTGCCAGTTTGTATTGTATTTGCCGTTTGTTAGACCAAAGTTGGACTTTAAAAAGGCAGATACTGGATGCGTCAAGCTAAAGACAGAGCGCTATGGCTCTCATTAGGGGAGGCCTATGTCCAGCAGTGGACTAATATAGGCTGATGATGATGATGAGACTAAAGTTAAAATGGTTTACTTAAGTGCTTTAAACCTTTACGGTTGTGGCATCATAAAACGAGGAAAAAAACCAACGCTGTTCAGCATATTTGGCTTTTGTTCTTTTACTTAATTAAATATCGACCATTACTTTTATCGATATACGATGATGCAAGGCGGCACAGATGAGTTTTCCATCTGCTGTATAGATTATTGACTGCAGCAAAGTGTAAACTGACAAAATCTCCGACCGTGTAGCCTCCCTTTGCTCATAAATAATTCGGTAACCTAGTTTACGTGTGAGCGTAAACGGCTTGATCTTGCACGAACCAGTTTAATCTGGTTTAAACTATAACTCGTTTCGTAATAATGGTGCTTTTATAAGCTTTTATGTTAGTTTTATTTAAACGCTTTGCTGTAAACTGAAAGCTACGATTATATGCATATTAATGGTTAAACTACTTTTAGTGGATACAAAGTTAAAGGAAGTTTACTAAGGGCTCTTATACACGGATTGCACGTCTCAAACACTCGGACGGTAAGGTGCCAAGAAAGGCCACTTACCCCGTGACTACAGGCAGAGTCAGAGTCAAGTCGTTTATTTCTTTAGACTTACAAAATAAGCACTTAGATAAGTTATTTTTTTACTACATAAACAGCTTGAAAAACAATAATTACTATCAAATAATAAAAATGGTGCAATTGACTCTAATTCACTTCAATTTTTTTTATACTAGCGGAAGAAGTAAAAAAGAAACCACTCGCAAGTTTATCTCTTATCAACTAATACAATCTTTGCATATCTAAGTCTAAATATAAGGCAACGGCAGTCGGCGGCAGGCAGGGCTTAATACCGGTATTTTCAAATAACACTGACCTTGAAGTAGTACCGGTACATCTTTGGTACCGGTATAAAAATACCGGTCTATTTTGTGTACCGGTACTTTAAAATACCGGGTTTTTTTAATAAGTACCGGTATATTAACCTTTATTATGCAAAAAACAAAAACAGACAGGTGGGCTAGAGTCGCAACACCCTGGGTCCCGGAAGGAAATCGCGGGAGAGGTCGGCCACGAAAGCGCTGGCGAGACGATCTTAACGCCTTCCTCAGAGATTGGTGGGAGATCGCGCGTGACCGCACCAACTGGAAAGATTTGGGGGAGGCCTTTGCCCAGCAGTGGAACGACACAGGCTAATAAAAAAAAGCAAAAAATAAATACCGGTATTGTGCACGAAAAATACCGGTATCAACAATTACATTTTATTACATACCGGCATTTTTAGGCTCAGTACCGGTACTCGAAGTTACTGCATCCGGCATCAAGCCCTGGTGGCCGGAGGGGGATCAACTTTGGTTCTATAATTTTCTAATTTCGATTCTTCTTTGCTTACTATGAAAGAAAAACGTGTTTTTTTTCATGTTCGTGTTTTTTACATGTCATCATCATCATCAGCTTATATTAGTCCACTGCTGGACATAGGCCTCCCCTTATGAGCGCCATAGCGCCCTGTCTTCAGCTTGACGCATCTAGCACGTGTATTCCTACAGTATTATGAGCTTTGAAATTTCAAAGGATTTTACACAAAGGATGATAGAATCTGATCCGAACTTTCGGCCATGGCGGTCACCCTCAACGGACTAAAGCCATCACTCTCATAATCCGGATGGTACGGTGGCAGGCCGTTACGATCTTTAGGGTGGAAACACTTGCAGCTGCACCACACCAAATGCTTCACTACATCCTTGGTGACATGCCTACTCGACTCCGTTCAGATTATGACAGTGTTACCGGACTTTTGGCGGGCGCAGGTGGCGCCTCGCCGGTAAAATTTAGATTGGGGCGACACGCACAAGAGCAACCACTTAGGTGCGAGCCTCGACTTGGGCTGTCACCAGATGCTACGAAAGGGCATGGAGGTAACGTGCACCTGCGGGAGGTTTTGGAAAATCTGCATGCCCAGCGTGCCGCTTATCAGGGGGAGGCCCGCGTCCAGCAGTGGACCAGTATAGGCTGTAGAGAGAAAGAGAGAGAAACACGCACTTTTATCTAGGTACTTAGTCCAAGAAAAGCTATTAACAGAAGCTAGTTTCTAAACACAAGGGAAGCGAATCCTTTACGTTGTAAAAACAGTCATGTAGAATAATTATGACCACATAAATATTTAAGTTATCAGTGCCGACTCAAAAATGCGGCCATACCAAGACGTCCGGAAGTAAGCAAGGCACCGGAAGTGCGATGTAAGGCACATTGTTAGCGAGGTATGAGCGAAAAAGTAGCGCCCTCAACGTTTTTATCAAAATTGTGAACGTATAAAAAAGAAAATGCCGGAGAAGTCGATCGCCAGATAATATCATGTTTTAAAACACGAACAAGTTGTTGATTATTAAATTTTGTTGCACATTTACATTATAATCTTGACTATTATTTACTATTTCAGATACTGAAAAAGAATACTCTACAAAATAACCAACCTTCTAAGTCAACATAATCAAAACATATAACATCTGTTTATGTCCTCTTATTTTGACATTCGCAAGGAAATCGCATGCACTCAAACCCCAAGGTACTTCCCGTTGGCTAAGAATCAGGAAATGATGTTAAAAGCACGGTTTTGTAGCACAGGAAAAACCCAAAAACCGTAACTTTATAAATACTAAAAAAAAAACACTTGTACCGTTGACCTAGACTCATGAAACAAGTCTATAGTACACGAACAGTTAAGGAAAAATCTGAAAAATGTAAATTTATTGTTAGGTATCACAATCGACATTAGAGCATTAGATTTTTGCTCACAAGTACAGTACAAGCTTGAGCGGAACCATGTCTTTCATTTCTACAATAAAATAATGTTATGCTTTTACTTTTCGTTCTCACTTTTAATAAACAAGTGGAGAGCGCTACTTTTGCTCACTAGGGTTAATTCCGGTCAGTGGGGTTCAACAAATAATAAAGCTATATAATATACTGACCTTTTGTTTCGGATAAAAAGTGTGTTTATAGGTTCGAAAAGGAAGTTAAAAAAAATATTGGGTTTTAAAGAATTTTATTTTTCTGTTCCAGTAAAATAACATTTTCCTGCACGTTTTGTCATTAAATCTGAAAATACTAAAATAAAATAAAAAACTTTGTATATTTTTATAGTTCATTATTTCATGATAGATTTTACGAAACCTTTTATCACATTTTGCCAGAGGGTTTTTGTTGCGTAAAATTCAGGCTTCATTTATTTTTTGTTCTTTTTGTATATGCATATCCTTCATCCTACTATCCTACTATATATTTAAAATATTATAAACACAAAAGCTTGTAAACATGTATGTACATATGTTTGTTGCTCTTTCACGCAAAAAACTACTAAACTGGATCGGTCTGAAATTTTGCATACAGGTAGTTCTAGGCCTTTTACCCCACAAATCAGTCCCCGTGGGATAGGCGTGCAAAGCCGCGGGGCGCAGCAAGTATTATAATACGTATACATACTTGACGACCTCTGTGGCATAGCGGGCAAGAGTTCGCCTGTGATGCAGGAGGTTATAGCTGTGGTGCTATTGTGTGGTGCTGGCTTAGAATTTGTACCACCCCATCTCTTCCCGTGGGTGTCGTAACAGACGACTAAGGGATATCCACCGGGACAGTAGAGCCCTCTGCAGAACTATTCTACCATCGAACTGCAATCCCCAGGCATGCGGTTGCATGCCGAGCGTGGGGATTATGGGCATTACCCCCCATGGGATAAACGCCAATAAAGCGCTCATCAGGGGGAGGCCTGCGTCTAGCAATGGACCAATACATACAATTCATTTTGTTGAGGTTGAGGTAATGTAACGAGTTTTCTTATCATTTTTAACCGACTTCAAAAACGGGTGATATTCTCAATTCAACTGTATTTTTTTTATGTTTGTTACCTCAGAACTTGTGACTGGGTGGTACGATTCGCGTGATTCTTTTTTATTTGAAAGCTAGTGCTGCCCGTGTGGCCCCATTTTAATTTAGTCCAGTTCTTACAATAAAATCCATAATATAATTAAAGTCGATGTATAGTTTTTTTTAAACAAAATCAATTATAACTGCTTTGCACGTAACTAGGCACTGGACCGATAAGTTACGGTAAGATACGGTTATAAGATACGGTTTTCTATTCTAGTGTGCATTTTAATGTTTATCGAAGAATTCTCGAGACTTCAGCCCATTGAATAGACGGTGGAATAATACTACGGTCGGACTCAGCCACTGCAAGTAATGTGCGGGAATATTCATGTTTTAAAAGAGTTTTGAAGGGTGCATCTTAATACGCATCACTACACATGATGCTTCTTTCAAAGCGTGCTACATTTTGTATTTTAGAAGGGAGATAGTAAATGGTTTAGTGATTTAAGGGTTCCTTAGTCCTGACAAGGAACCCTTATAGTCTCTAAGATAAAGATAATGATAAAATTCATTTATTTTACCCAAAAACAAATAAAATAAATGATACATGAAATAATTTAAAGTAAGAAAGTACTTAAATGTAACAATAGACTATAAATAGGGTAAAAAGGGAGTAATCTCAGTATTTTGCAGTATTAGGCATTTGCCCAATACTGCTATGGTTTTCAGTTAGGGCCTTTACGAGTGACGACAATACACAAAGGTTATAACTAGTACGCGTACTCACAATAGATTAAATATAATTAATTTAATCATCTATTACCTATACAAAAACATCACAAGGAAAAATACACACAAACTCAGCGATTATTGAATAAAATAGAAACTATTTAAGGATGGTAGTTAATAGAGAAATAGAACAAACTATTTCTCTGTGAGATGCAAAGAGGATAGGTACAATACAGTGAATTGCAGATAACAAAATAAAAATTACAAAAAACAAAGAAAGAAATTTAGAAAAAAATGTATTAGTAGTTTTGTCGTGTCCGTCGGTCTGTCTGCTCGTCTTTTCAAGATTTTGCTCAGAGAGCATTAGTTCTAGAATGCTCTTTTAATGTATGAGTTTGTAAATCAAACGCCGACAAAGTGGTAAAATAAAATTTTGGAAAATATATTTTTAGGGTAGCTTACATGTGAAGTGGGTGTGATTTTTTTTCGTCGTCTTCCCCATCGTTTGGGGTACCATTGAGTAGCCCTTGAATACGACTGTTGTAAATACAATTTTTTTTTACGATTTAATGCTCATTTTACGAAATATTAAACTTTAAAATGAATCTAATTTTTGTTTCAGTAGGGCGTCCTAGCATTTGGCGCTTTATTTTATGTTTGCTTCGGAGTAGATCGTGATCTTAATTTTAAATGTCGAAATTATGTCGAATTCTTTTTTTAGTTTTAAATATCTAAGCATTCGTGGCCGACCTTGACCGCGGCGTCCAGGACCCATGGTGTATTGATACGAGCCCAAGTCTTGGAGTGCATTCGGTCAATGTGGTCTTCGTATTGCGTATTGCCATTTAGGTGTGGCCATCATAACTCCCACAATAAAAGGCTGGCAATATCAGTCAGTGTGACGCTAGACTTCTTGGCATATCTAGACAAGATTAGGAAGTAAAAATTTAAGATAAACCTTGCCTCTTGTCTAAAAACTAAACGACGACGGTTAAATATCAAAACGCCTGTGAAGAAACGCTTTTTATCTCAGTCAGCTGCTATAAATTATTTAGCAAAACCCATAAAAAGATAAATCAGCTTCCCCATCGCGAGGGCTCACCTCAAATCAAGGTAACTCGGCAAAAACCGCATGGGGGACCGTAAACTTTGATTAGATTCAACCGCGGGGTACGAGAGGCCGTGCTAGTCCGCTGGAGCTAGTGGAGCTAGCTAGCTAGCTAGGTTGTGTAGGAGCAACAACCAAGATAGCGGGAACACTTGAGTGGTATTTAGACTTACTGTAATCACTTGTAAGATCCTTTCTTGAAGGTGTGATCAGATCTGATTTTCACACCTGTCAAAGTGCGTGTGGTGGAAAATGTTCTATTAAATATACGGCTCCTGGAAAGAAGCCCTGTGACACGGAGGAATGGTAGTTTGTAAGAGCCGTAAGCCGGAACCTGTTCGGTACCGGGCCGAAAGACCTGAACTCTAGTTTTCGAGCGGAGGCACCAACTACCCAGCTCTACTCAGTCTCTCACTCGTCCATCACAATGTAGAGACCAAGGTTGTGGAGGAGTACCTAAAAACGAAGACTGGACTGGCGCGTCAGGAGGCTGGCCCCTCGTCGTAATATGAGCTTTAATTCATTTATGGTACCTTAAGCGCCGAGTTTTGGCTGAAGGGTGTCAAGTTTGGAAGGTTCACTGGCCGCCTGCAAGGGGATACGCCGCCGTGCACCGTCGCCATCAGCTGATACCCTGATTGCGTCATCGTAAACACACCTCTCATATCACTCGTTGTCGTCGTAAACACAATTGTGTTATTATTTTATATTTTATGTATGTTAGTTTTTAAGGTATATATTGCTACGGACTAAAGAATAAGTAAAATAAGATCTGTAACAATAGGGAGTAGTGCTACATATTGCACAACTCGCACACTCATTTTTCTGCCACTACATAGAAAAATGTTGGCAAAAACAAGGTATCTTTTCTAATATCTAGTACTTTGTAACAAGTTTTTTATCGTGTACCTACCTTTGTTTTCTCACAACCTCATCTGATTGTAAATGGCGATGTGGTTGACCATGTATCACGAAGCTCTAACTCTAGAAGATCTACCACTTCTTATCCTGAAGAGACCTAGGTTGTAGTTGCCTAAAAAAGGTTACCGAAGATCAATATACAATTTTATGATTCAAATGAAAAAAAAACTTACTAGAATAACGTAAACGCACCTTCACTCGTACATTAGACCGCGCGAATTGCTCAGTTTGTATAATTGAATTTTTCGTGTCATCGCGCAGGATCCCACGAATCTAAAGATTATGCGTCTCAAACGTCTCGAAAACTAAAACTTGGCTTTTTGTGAAACTTTATGACAGACTTGAGCCTCGAAAGCTTTGGTAAATAGAAATAAGGAGAAATGTAGAATTTATTTACGTTATTTGACACGTCTGGATGGCGTTTAATAAGGTTGATATACCCTCTTTTACGCTGAAAAAGTAATGAGTAAGAAAATGTATCATTGGCGTAGGTAGATCAATGACTTTTTTGGAAAACTACATAAACGTAGGTTCATCAGTTTCATGGATATGGAGGCATGAAGGATGGTTTATTTAATACCTACAGCCTTTTGTGACTGAGGTTGAGACGAGACAAGCCTTTTTTGTTGTTACCGACTTCAAAAAAAGGAGGAAGTCATCAATTCGACTGTATTTTTTTTTGTTTGTTGCCTCAGAACTTTTGACTGGGTAGTGGTCCGATTCTCATGATTCTTTTTTTATATGAAAGCTGGTGCTTTCCTTGTGGTCCCATTTTAATTTGGTTTAGTTCTGACAACAGGATCCATGAAAAAATTTAAGTCGTTTTATAGTTTTGTAAAACAAAATGAATTATCTTTCATAATTCAATCAATTATAACTTTGTTTTAAAAAATTATAAACCGACACCGTAGTCGGTTAATGAACTACCTGCTGTTTTACATAAAGTAAATATAAAAATTACACTGACTTTATAAATTATGAACGGACTACTCTGTTATATTTATGATGTGCGTGTTCATACATAAAATAAATATACACGTTGACTTGAGAACCTTCACCGTGTTTTTGTCGGGTAATAAATTCACACTTTATGTGACTAAATAATTAATCATTCACGTTCACTATACGTCCCTTATCCTCATCTAATGTGTCAGAAAGTCGCCAAAGCATCCCTAAAATTGGGAAAACTTCAAACCTTTCATATCAGCTAGTTGGATTTTGCTGGATAGGATTTAAACTTTTAATCCCTTGGGAGCAAAGTGTGCGCATTGTTCGAAATAACCATTTTGGAGTGGGAATGTACCTACACGTATTACGTATTGATGTTTATTTATTGGACAACCTAATATCCCAAAGGAGATTAATGTACGTACCAGCCTGTATTATAATGACCATGCCTGTGACATTCGTCGTGAATATAACGCGAAATGTCAACGGCCATTAGCGTCTATTCAACTTCAACTTCTTATTTCATGGCTTGCTGTGTCTTTGCTGACACAACTCTGCCAGTATCCATGAAGTCATAAACTTTAGTAGAGAAAAAAAAGACCATAAAAATATAATTACAAAACAGAAAACCATACAATACCTCTTTTTGATAGCGTCTATTCAGACGTTGCCAAATTAGATTTCACTAATCTGTCAGGACTAAAAATAATGCCATCCATATTATTTTGAATGTTTTGTATGACAGGGACAGTGACATTTTTAGTACTGTCAAATAAGTTGTTTAGTTTTGGCGATCTGAAAAGACAACACCATTGTCACCGAAATGGTTCTACAAAAATATCCCACCAAATCGTGTCGGCGGCTGCCTTTGTTGTATAACTCCGTATTTAATGGTTATCCCGTTATCTGACAAAAACTTACTCCTCTAACTACTTTATTTTTCTATAAATCAATATTCATTTATTACAAGACCTGATGTTAGGTATTGTGTTTGAAACTGGTATACACATAGCATGCAATATAGAGGTAAATAAAGAGCATGCTCCATTTTTGATACCAGCAAAGAGTAATGACTCATTTAAACTTACTGTTTGGAACGTTATTTTAACGGTAAAACAATCAAAATAAAACGCAACGCAGCGGCCATCTATAAATAACTACGCAGCTTTAGCCTTTGAAAGCTTAGTTTAAAACTGACCATAAAAGGTATTCTATGTTCAAATTACTGTGGTACAAGCAGCAAAAGCAAAGTTTTATAAAGTTTGGAATATAAAGAAAAGTTTCTATCGGATTTTATATTATCTACTGATAAAGACTTGCCACGGGAGCGGCCTTTACACGGAGTCAGAGTCAGAGTCAAATTTTTTATTGTGTATATCACACCTTTTCAAAAATTATATCTGTTTTTGTGTGTATAGGTACATTAGATTTTCATAGATGTATTGCGATATTATTGTTAAAATATTTATTTATTTAAATAATTCCCTCAACGAGTCGCGTGGATTTCATTTATAAACACGAACATTCAACAGCGCGCGAAACAATAAATCGTGCGCGAAAGATCGTGTAAAGATGTTGAAAGGATATTTTCGAACTTGTATTTTTATACACTCGAGCTCGTGACAGAACGTATTTGTATTTAAAGGAAGTATTTTGAAAAAAACTACTTTGTCTTAAATATCTAAAGTACAATAATTATTTTTTTTTTTAAACTATTAACCGACTAAAATTTTTACTGGTTTTTCATGAATTGGATCCACAGATTACCCCCAATAGATTCCGCATGAAAGACGACGACCGCGCACCACGCATCAATGCAAATGCACAGATGTAAATCGCCGCTTCGAAGTACGGCTTCAGTTCCGACCAAGTGTCAGACCCCTACGTTTCTGTGCTCTAACGCTTGTGAAAATTGGTTTTGTGATAGAAAATTGGATAAAATGACTTCATGTGCAGTGAAATCGTATGGAAAATCATCAAGAAATTCAAACTACCAAAAGGACGGAATAACATTTCATCGGTAAGTAAAATAATTACAATTTTATCATTTATAGAACAGGTAGCTTATAATGGCTAATGGTACGTAAGGACGGTCTCTTTTCCGCATTGCTGTTATTGTACTCGTTGTCCTTTTCGGCGAAAGCACGTGTTACGCTAGTGTTGTGAATTTCACTTATTTCGAGTCTAGTCGATATCGTTAAAAATGGTGGATGACGTAGATGAGCGGGACTCTCGGTAGGTAGGTATTATTGTATTAACTAGTACGGAGGACAGTCACTCGACTACGGGTAACAACACCTACAGAGACTGTGATAAATACAAAAATTTCTATAACCTACTACATTTGTAACTCTTAACTTTAAATAGTGCTATTTTATGATTGAAATAAACTTTTAATTTACTTTTCTTTACTTTATAATTGAATTCAAAACAGATGATCTCTCATCATTATTGTGTAATGTGCACAATTTTTTTTATTTTATTTAATTAAATAGTAGTAGTGTTTTTGTCATTTACTTAGGTTTAAAATATTAGTTTTAATGTCTGTATAAATTCATGATCCTATAGAAAATTAATTGTTTTTGTTTATTTTCTTTTAATACGAAATTTACAAACTAATTATCGATGAATTCTAATTTGGCGTTCGACTTTCCCAACCCTACGGTGAGTATACCCTTAGTTCATTATTAGTGCGACCTTGAAATAGCCAATCACAACGCCTTTGTTTCAGTCCCCGCAACCCGCGCCTTCCGCCAATTTTGGTGCGCTAGCATCCGAACAAAAGTATCGTAATGCGGTATCTATTGGGGGTAATCTGTGATTGGATCCCATTGTCGAAACGGAACAAAATTATAATGAGACCTCACCGGAAGCACCAGCTTTCATATAAAAAAAGAAAAATATAAATCAGACCACCCAGTAAAAGTTCTGAGAATAATTGAACATTGTTCCACAAGTCAATGCATACCTAACTATACGGCTCTGAGCCCAGCCAGACCATTAATATTAGAACAATACTGCCAGCACCCAGCACCACAACGAACCGTGTCAATCATGAATGAACGAAAGGAACCATCATACGGCTACAAGCTTACAGCTATTTTCTTATATCACAGAAGAAATCTTTTAGGCTTAATACGTTTAGTGCTTCGGTAAGATAATCGGGCATGTGAATGAACGGTTTTATCAAAAGTGCTCATATTATATTTCAGACTTAGTTAAAATATTTTAATCCTGACGAGTGCCGTTACTGAAACTTTGGCGTGAAAATCGCTCATAGTAAAAATAGGAGAGATCAAGATTTTAAATACCTATTAATACTCCGAATACTGGAACGCAGCACAAAAACACCCCAATGATCGTCATTTAAGGATGTGCTGCATTTGATTATTTTCGAGTAAGTGAAAATAGAAAGAGGAATATTATATGTCTAAACCAAAGGATTACTTAAATATTTTTCAATGCCTGTTTTATTCACAAGACCTATGACAAAAAGTCATCAGTGGTCGTCAGCCATAACCTGCAGCCGTCTGTTTTAACCGTTTGCTCGAAAGCCCTTTGTGAACAAAGCTTCGATACAACATGATTGGCGTGTCAATAACAGAATTTTGGTGGCAGGGGGTTCTCGAAATGGCCAATGCTTTATTATTAGTAGTAATGCATCATCGCTATCTTGATATCAAGCTCACACATCTGCTCGTCACGCCCACGCACTTTGAGTTTCAAACTCAAACTCGAACTCAAAAATGCTTTTTTTCCATAAATACAATAAATGTACTGTAACGGACCCGGGCCTATGTGCTTGTAGGAACACCAGATTAAAGTTATTAATAGCATGTACAGCTCATCTATTTGTTGAGAGCTTATATCAATGACCTTATTGAACTTTTAGACACGTACAGTTTATGGATTGATACCGTATAGAGCAGTGTGTTTTAAGTTGTGCGGCACAGTTCTTACCCATGTAAAAGGAAGGCCCCAGTCAATTAAGCTGAGCCTCAGGTAGATTAATGGCCTTTTGATTGGTTCTTAATTCGTTCGATATGCCTGTGTCTCTCGGTTTATGGACTTTACCAGAGGGCAGCCTTACATCAATATGATGTGTATGTGGATTTATATTTTTAATTATGAGGAGGCCTCCTGCTGCTACATACGCACCGCTATGTGGGCTACGCATGTGTTACATTCTACTAGAATAGACCAAATCAATTTTAGTATAGATAATGCTCTTATTGACGTAGTAAGTAAGTATTCGAACAAATATCAATCCATCTCTGTAACTCTGAGTGACTTGGCTGTGAGGAAGGCTTATTTTTCCTTAATAGTGATCTGTCTTTCGATTAAGGCTTTAAATTAACCTAGACTTTAATTGAGTAGCGTAAGCTTTACGAAATCTCTAACTTGTAGGGCAAATTAATATGAAATGTAAACAAGCTGATTGACAGGAATTTAGTATTGTTTAATACATATAACACACACAAAAATACAGTAAATATACAGAACTTAATCCTAAGATGCACAAGGAAACATTACAATAAGACTATTAAACAATTATAGGTTTTGATTGATTCCGCCACCCTGGTGCTGTAACTTAGAGCTTTGTTACGTAGCTGTGTAAGCACGAAACCAAGGTTTTAAGTTAATAGGCGACCCGTTCTGTCTCAATAACAGCGCCTCCAAGGCTATTGAAAGCTGAAGGCTTACACTAACCTTGTACCCAGAATCAATCAGAGAATAGTTATGTAAATTGCGAAACACAGTCGCTCTATGAACTCAGTAGAGTTTTACGGGGAAATGGCCTCAAAGATGGGCGGGATTTCTCTGTGGAGAGCACAATAATGAACAGTAAATAACACGATTGATTTCAGTAACAGTGAGTTCTGATTATGTTATCCAAATGGGCCTCTCGGGCTCTCAGTATGCTATATATTAGAGTCACCAACATCAATCGTATGTATACAACAATTATATATCAAACTTAGCTTTTATACTCGAAACAGGAACGCACGTTCACCACAGATTCTAACTCTAATTTTAAAAGTACTTCTTTAACCAAACTAAAAGGTAACAATGGCGCTCAGCCATTGTGACCTTTGTATCTCGCTAAAATATTGTGCCGACTATCCCGAGCTCCTTGCTGCGAGCCTATTTACGTTTCCCCTGCTACCTTCCCTTCGGCGTGGACGCATGTTAGAAATTCCAAGAAACACGCTATCGTGCCGCGTCTCTATTGGTTCGCCATCAGCTTTCGGGACCTTATGGGGGCGTAATTGTCACTCCCTTTTCGAATGATTCGACGTCTGTTCGCGAGATGTCGTTACACGTCGCAAAGTCCGTCTCTCTTAAAATAATGAAAATAAAAGAAACATTAGTTTTAACTTATAACAACATAGAGAGTCATTACCATTGTCTTTTTGTGACAATTAACCTTCAATATCGCCAATTGTATGGCATGTTAATTCAGTAATACAGATGAGAGATCTTAATTAGTTTATTCATTTTCGCTGTGACGTCTCCAACGAGAATGAATAATGATACATGCATTTCTGATCAGGCCTTAATACTAGGCATTCCATATAAATTACCATTCATTAAAACTAAAACTTTAATAGCAACAATACTTATCGTTGACCATGTGCGACGCTTAGAAACCTCGACGCACCGAGTTAAAAGAAAACAAAGCAATAAAAAATATACTTTATTGCTTTGCGCTTAAGTGTATTTGAATAGCCATGGTTCCACTTTTGTCTAAAACTGCACGTGTGGAGACCGAATTCCTTCTTATTCAACAAAAAAGCCTATTTAGAATCGATATTTTGCTGGGAGAGTTTATTGTTTTGAAGTGTTGCCTATTTTTTTTTATGGCTACGTTTATCCATCGGTGTGAGATGAATTTTAATGACTTGCAGACGTAGAAACCGCTTTAAAAACAAAAAAAAATCGTTGCCTTTTAAAATTTTGTTTATGGGTTATGAAGATAAGTCAAGGGTCACTAGCGTACCACTACATTCCACCCTCTGAAAATTAAACACGCAGAGAATGCGAGTGCTGAAGTTTTCATTAGACCATTCACGCATCTGACTCTATATTCAAACCCATCAATATAATTAGTTTTGTTAACGTCTGTCTTTTTATTTTATTCTTAATCATATTGTAGGTATTTGTGTTCCTATCAAATCATCGTCAATTTAACATCTATGCTGCGGCATTATAATATGACCTTAGTCCACCCTCAGACTGGACGTACTGAAGCTGATCACTAAACATCATCATCCCTTTTCATCCATGAAAGATAGATTTTTCTTCTATCTTCTTTAACTGACCACCCTCAAACCTTCGTTATCCTTAAGCTACACTTAACATCTAAACGCACTTAAAAAACTATTTATCCACCTTTCTCCTAAATACTTTCATTTAATGTTATTATCGCCCGTAGTATATACCTATACACCTACCTAAACAAATAACTACCTTAGTTCCTACCTAACCAGCTATGAACATTTTTATCAAAATAACTTTTAAAAATAATGACAGCAATAGAATTGTATTTCATCTTCCCACCTTCGTTAGATACTTTTTCGAATATATTGTATACAGTATATGTATTACATTATATCGTATTTAAAATAATTGTGGCAGTATTGCAAGTCAGCCTTTAATTTTATTGTGGCCCAAGTAACATCATCCTTTATTATTATCATATTATAACATCCTTAATTTGCACCATATCTGATATTTAATTGAACGGGTCTAGGATTTTAATGACTTATAATAACTGTCATAGCTTGCTTGCACATGAATTTCAACGCTATCATAACACTTAAAGACAAATTAAGTCATCGAACATCGTCATAATAATCGAACTTTCCCTCATCGATGCAATAAGTGTATAGTTTGCAACACGTCTCATAAAACTACTATAATAATTATCAATTTGTTCCAACACACTAGCTTTTGTGTGATTAATGTGCAATTAACTAATTTGGAGTATCCTCCATTCTTGTTATGAATACAATTAAAATTCAAGTTTCATATCAATATTTATAAGACCACAATTCTTTGTAAACATTATTTGTTTTTCCACACCTTTGATTGGACCCAATCTTAATTTTTATTATAAACTATTATTATTAATAATGACTAATAATGACCTTCCTACGGTACTTAAATAACTATACTGCTTATCGTGCCTCTGAGTAAAACTTACAATCTAACTTACTCGTACTTGTTTGTAATGCACCAGACAATACTAAAAATATCATCAATTAGATCAATAATTGATCAATTAAATTCAATAATGCATCAATACATCCCTTTCTACGATAGTTTTATTAAACTAGAACTGTATTTGTAAGCCATAGCAACCCTCGTTATGACTATCACTTTACGGACGTGGCTAATTGTTTGGGTATACTCTTATATTATAACCAATATTATGGTACCATAAAATGCTAGCATTTGGTTTTATTTGACTTTCGTCTGTTCAACAATTCTAAAATATTTGCTTAAATCAGGCGTTCTCACGGGTTGTAACCTAATTAAAATCTACTTATGCAGTAGTACTGATGATTATCAGTTATTTATACAATATAAGCCTTCATACTGTGATAGAAGTTGAATATATTAGGTTTTAGGCAATACTTTTTACCAATTTTTTAAATTTTTTTCTACCAATCGTGTTCATAAGAATAATCATGTTTATAGAAACATCTTTTCCGCAAGAGGATCGAACTCTTGTCCTCTACTTTTCAATTAAACCTTAATCAATCCTTTTATCAAAGTATATCAATACAGCCTTATGTACTATGGTAGGAATCGAACCAATACCTTTTTTTCATATAAATTATCCTTTCGGATTGCCTTTTCTAATGGGACTAGTGGTCTTCTAAGCATTAAGCTAACCTTTGTTAATTGCGTTTATAGAAATATGATTATATAACATTATTTCAGCAAGAGGATCGAACTCTTGTGTCTTCTTAATTAAGCCTTCATAAAATCACTTATCTATATAAATACAGCCTTATTTATTAGGTTAGGAATTGAACCAGTTCCTTCCTTTTATATAAATTATCCTCTAGGATTGTATTTTTCATTGGAACCAGTGTTCTTTATTGATTTCATTTATAATAATGAATATGATGATAGAAATATCATTTGAGTAAGAGGATCGAACTCTTGTGTCTTACATCTGAATTACACCTTCATCAATCCATTTATCGAGGTAAATACAGCCTTTTGTATTATGGTAGGAGTCGAACCAATTACTTCTACTACTCCTCTTATAAAAGTTATCCTTTCGGATTGTCCTTTTAATCGGACGAGGGGTCTTAGTTATACCAATATAAATTATAATTATTAATTTAAATTATCAGCTACACTTTTAATTTAACATAATGTTGGGAGTCTAACCCACTTTATTATGTATCAAAATGGCCTTCATCATCAATTATGGTAATTCAACTATTAGCCGAGTGTCGGGAGTCGAACCCGTCGCATTCAGTCTGTCGGATAGGCCACTTACTGTGTCACACCATCTCAGCCCAGTTCCAAATAACCTAGCATAGTCTAGATTTAAAGCGTACTAGAAAATACAGTATTATAATTATATATACTATATATTTTATATAGGAGGAGTCTAGGCTGTTAAATAATGTATTATCACTTTGTGTATTATTATCTTTTTAATTTCTACAGCGTAGTACGTTCAATTCCTCAGCTTTATATCGTAATTTTATATACAATGTATTACTTTGTGATGTATTATTTCATATATTTTGTGACTATATTATTAACATTATTTATGTATACACGATACCATCACTTTTAGCTATAAGGTCGCCTATTGTACATAATCGGTATTTGTTTTTGTTTTCTGTATTTCTTGATTACTGGTTTGTAATAACGAATATTGGTATTGCATTGCATTGTACGTTGTGCCCTTCTAGGTATGAGAGGAATTACCAAACTATTGTTTTGCAATGTCGACATTTCCTTTTCGTAGCTAATGTGTACCTAAATATATTGCTCTACTAACACCTGGCGTAAACAATCGGTTTTGTATAAAACCTTATGGAAGTTATCCCATGAATCGGTTCCGTAAACCTTTTCTAAACAACTAAGTTTTCCTTTCATTCGTATCGTTCATGACCTTTTTTATTTCGAATATCTAGGATTTTATCCTTAAAACCCATTATCATCACTGTTAGGATTTGTTTTATAAAGTTGTAACCACTCTCAATTAAGACAATATTTTCTTAGTAACTGCTTGTTTAAGCTGAGCCGTGCTCGATTGCTACTATAATTATATAGGTTCTAGGTTTATTAATATTTTCGCTAGCTAGGTAGCCTAGTAATAGATTTGTAATTAACTGTGATTATGATTTGAGGCAGATTATACAAATCATACTTACACTTTACAATCGTACTTTGTGCTTTTGTCTCTTTCAACATTTAATTTGCCATCTTATAATTTTGTTGCCCAAGGTAGTTTATTTTGTTTTTTGAATCAAATGCAATTTAATTATTGACACGGCAGGTCGGATTCTTGATTATATATATTTTTTTCGTGAATCCTAACGTAACATTACGTTTGATATTGTAATTTCTATTTTGTCTGTTATAATAGTGTGTATTTATGTATTTCACTTTTATCTTTTCGAGATCTAGAAAAGTCGTTTATCAAAATATAGTTCTTTGTAGCGCAACTTTGTTTTACATCTGCTTGACACGTTAAAATGACACCACAACCATCATGCACTGTAAGCCTTAAATGTATCGACAAGTACTAAATTTCTGTTTCGTACTTGGTTTCGTTATTTTGAATAACTGTGTTATTATTTTGCCCAACAAATAAAATAACACGCCGCCATCGCTTCAATATAAAGTCTTTGGTCATAAAATTAGGTCTGATATTTTTTTTATGCATAATGGCCATCAATTGGTTTAGCGGCAAGCTATTTATTTGCCTTTTAGCTAAACATAGCATATTATTATGCTTGCGACAAATGATCGTTAATTGTTAAAATAAATTTGGGTTTGTAATCGTCAAAATTAATTATATTTCATTCGTTTTAATGCTCATCAACTGGTTTAGCGGCAACCTATTTATTTGCCTTTTTGCTAAACATAGCATATTATTATACTTGCAACAACTTAGCATAAGTTGATAAAATGAATCTGGGTTTGTGATCGTCAAAATTAAAGTCTACGTTGTGTTTTTATATTTTTAATTCACCAGATTTTATCTAGCAGCGAGGCTACCGCTTCGCACTTCACTAGATCCTTGCTCACGAGCACCAAATGTAACGGACCCGGGCCTATGTGCTTGTAGGAACACCAGATTAAAGTTATTAATAGCATGTACAGCTCATCTATTTGTTGAGAGCTTATATCAATGACCTTATTGAACTTTTAGACACGTACAGTTTATGGATTGATACCGTATAGAGCAGTGTGTTTTAAGTTGTGCGGCACAGTTCTTACCCATGTAAAAGGAAGGCCCCAGTCAATTAAGCTGAGCCTCAGGTAGATTAATGGCCTTTTGATTGGTTCTTAATTCGTTCGATATGCCTGTGTCTCTCGGTTTATGGACTTTACCAGAGGGCAGCCTTACATCAATATGATGTGTATGTGGATTTATATTTTTAATTATGAGGAGGCCTCCTGCTGCTACATACGCACCGCTATGTGGGCTACGCATGTGTTACATTCTACTAGAATAGACCAAATCAATTTTAGTATAGATAATGCTCTTATTGACGTAGTAAGTAAGTATTCGAACAAATATCAATCCATCTCTGTAACTCTGAGTGACTTGGCTGTGAGGAAGGCTTATTTTTCCTTAATAGTGATCTGTCTTTCGATTAAGGCTTTAAATTAACCTAGACTTTAATTGAGTAGCGTAAGCTTTACGAAATCTCTAACTTGTAGGGCAAATTAATATGAAATGTAAACAAGCTGATTGACAGGAATTTAGTATTGTTTAATACATATAACACACACAAAAATACAGTAAATATACAGAACTTAATCCTAAGATGCACAAGGAAACATTACAATAAGACTATTAAACAATTATAGGTTTTGATTGATTCCGCCACCCTGGTGCTGTAACTTAGAGCTTTGTTACGTAGCTGTGTAAGCACGAAACCAAGGTTTTAAGTTAATAGGCGACCCGTTCTGTCTCAATAACAGCGCCTCCAAGGCTATTGAAAGCTGAAGGCTTACACTAACCTTGTACCCAGAATCAATCAGAGAATAGTTATGTAAATTGCGAAACACAGTCGCTCTATGAACTCAGTAGAGTTTTACGGGGAAATGGCCTCAAAGATGGGCGGGATTTCTCTGTGGAGAGCACAATAATGAACAGTAAATAACACGATTGATTTCAGTAACAGTGAGTTCTGATTATGTTATCCAAATGGGCCTCTCGGGCTCTCAGTATGCTATATATTAGAGTCACCAACATCAATCGTATGTATACAACAATTATATATCAAACTTAGCTTTTATACTCGAAACAGGAACGCACGTTCACCACAGATTCTAACTCTAATTTTAAAAGTACTTCTTTAACCAAACTAAAAGGTAACAATGGCGCTCAGCCATTGTGACCTTTGTATCTCGCTAAAATATTGTGCCGACTATCCCGAGCTCCTTGCTGCGAGCCTATTTACGTTTCCCCTGCTACCTTCCCTTCGGCGTGGACGCATGTTAGAAATTCCAAGAAACACGCTATCGTGCCGCGTCTCTATTGGTTCGCCATCAGCTTTCGGGACCTTATGGGGGCGTAATTGTCACTCCCTTTTCGAATGATTCGACGTCTGTTCGCGAGATGTCGTTACACGTCGCAAAGTCCGTCTCTCTTAAAATAATGAAAATAAAAGAAACATTAGTTTTAACTTATAACAACATAGAGAGTCATTACCATTGTCTTTTTGTGACAATTAACCTTCAATATCGCCAATTGTATGGCATGTTAATTCAGTAATACAGATGAGAGATCTTAATTAGTTTATTCATTTTCGCTGTGACGTCTCCAACGAGAATGAATAATGATACATGCATTTCTGATCAGGCCTTAATACTAGGCATTCCATATAAATTACCATTCATTAAAACTAAAACTTTAATAGCAACAATACTTATCGTTGACCATGTGCGACGCTTAGAAACCTCGACGCACCGAGTTAAAAGAAAACAAAGCAATAAAAAATATACTTTATTGCTTTGCGCTTAAGTGTATTTGAATAGCCATGGTTCCACTTTTGTCTAAAACTGCACGTGTGGAGACCGAATTCCTTCTTATTCAACAAAAAAGCCTATTTAGAATCGATATTTTGCTGGGAGAGTTTATTGTTTTGAAGTGTTGCCTATTTTTTTTTATGGCTACGTTTATCCATCGGTGTGAGATGAATTTTAATGACTTGCAGACGTAGAAACCGCTTTAAAAACAAAAAAAAATCGTTGCCTTTTAAAATTTTGTTTATGGGTTATGAAGATAAGTCAAGGGTCACTAGCGTACCACTACATTCCACCCTCTGAAAATTAAACACGCAGAGAATGCGAGTGCTGAAGTTTTCATTAGACCATTCACGCATCTGACTCTATATTCAAACCCATCAATATAATTAGTTTTGTTAACGTCTGTCTTTTTATTTTATTCTTAATCATATTGTAGGTATTTGTGTTCCTATCAAATCATCGTCAATTTAACATCTATGCTGCGGCATTATAATATGACCTTAGTCCACCCTCAGACTGGACGTACTGAAGCTGATCACTAAACATCATCATCCCTTTTCATCCATGAAAGATAGATTTTTCTTCTATCTTCTTTAACTGACCACCCTCAAACCTTCGTTATCCTTAAGCTACACTTAACATCTAAACGCACTTAAAAAACTATTTATCCACCTTTCTCCTAAATACTTTCATTTAATGTTATTATCGCCCGTAGTATATACCTATACACCTACCTAAACAAATAACTACCTTAGTTCCTACCTAACCAGCTATGAACATTTTTATCAAAATAACTTTTAAAAATAATGACAGCAATAGAATTGTATTTCATCTTCCCACCTTCGTTAGATACTTTTTCGAATATATTGTATACAGTATATGTATTACATTATATCGTATTTAAAATAATTGTGGCAGTATTGCAAGTCAGCCTTTAATTTTATTGTGGCCCAAGTAACATCATCCTTTATTATTATCATATTATAACATCCTTAATTTGCACCATATCTGATATTTAATTGAACGGGTCTAGGATTTTAATGACTTATAATAACTGTCATAGCTTGCTTGCACATGAATTTCAACGCTATCATAACACTTAAAGACAAATTAAGTCATCGAACATCGTCATAATAATCGAACTTTCCCTCATCGATGCAATAAGTGTATAGTTTGCAACACGTCTCATAAAACTACTATAATAATTATCAATTTGTTCCAACACACTAGCTTTTGTGTGATTAATGTGCAATTAACTAATTTGGAGTATCCTCCATTCTTGTTATGAATACAATTAAAATTCAAGTTTCATATCAATATTTATAAGACCACAATTCTTTGTAAACATTATTTGTTTTTCCACACCTTTGATTGGACCCAATCTTAATTTTTATTATAAACTATTATTATTAATAATGACTAATAATGACCTTCCTACGGTACTTAAATAACTATACTGCTTATCGTGCCTCTGAGTAAAACTTACAATCTAACTTACTCGTACTTGTTTGTAATGCACCAGACAATACTAAAAATATCATCAATTAGATCAATAATTGATCAATTAAATTCAATAATGCATCAATACATCCCTTTCTACGATAGTTTTATTAAACTAGAACTGTATTTGTAAGCCATAGCAACCCTCGTTATGACTATCACTTTACGGACGTGGCTAATTGTTTGGGTATACTCTTATATTATAACCAATATTATGGTACCATAAAATGCTAGCATTTGGTTTTATTTGACTTTCGTCTGTTCAACAATTCTAAAATATTTGCTTAAATCAGGCGTTCTCACGGGTTGTAACCTAATTAAAATCTACTTATGCAGTAGTACTGATGATTATCAGTTATTTATACAATATAAGCCTTCATACTGTGATAGAAGTTGAATATATTAGGTTTTAGGCAATACTTTTTACCAATTTTTTAAATTTTTTTCTACCAATCGTGTTCATAAGAATAATCATGTTTATAGAAACATCTTTTCCGCAAGAGGATCGAACTCTTGTCCTCTACTTTTCAATTAAACCTTAATCAATCCTTTTATCAAAGTATATCAATACAGCCTTATGTACTATGGTAGGAATCGAACCAATACCTTTTTTTCATATAAATTATCCTTTCGGATTGCCTTTTCTAATGGGACTAGTGGTCTTCTAAGCATTAAGCTAACCTTTGTTAATTGCGTTTATAGAAATATGATTATATAACATTATTTCAGCAAGAGGATCGAACTCTTGTGTCTTCTTAATTAAGCCTTCATAAAATCACTTATCTATATAAATACAGCCTTATTTATTAGGTTAGGAATTGAACCAGTTCCTTCCTTTTATATAAATTATCCTCTAGGATTGTATTTTTCATTGGAACCAGTGTTCTTTATTGATTTCATTTATAATAATGAATATGATGATAGAAATATCATTTGAGTAAGAGGATCGAACTCTTGTGTCTTACATCTGAATTACACCTTCATCAATCCATTTATCGAGGTAAATACAGCCTTTTGTATTATGGTAGGAGTCGAACCAATTACTTCTACTACTCCTCTTATAAAAGTTATCCTTTCGGATTGTCCTTTTAATCGGACGAGGGGTCTTAGTTATACCAATATAAATTATAATTATTAATTTAAATTATCAGCTACACTTTTAATTTAACATAATGTTGGGAGTCTAACCCACTTTATTATGTATCAAAATGGCCTTCATCATCAATTATGGTAATTCAACTATTAGCCGAGTGTCGGGAGTCGAACCCGTCGCATTCAGTCTGTCGGATAGGCCACTTACTGTGTCACACCATCTCAGCCCAGTTCCAAATAACCTAGCATAGTCTAGATTTAAAGCGTACTAGAAAATACAGTATTATAATTATATATACTATATATTTTATATAGGAGGAGTCTAGGCTGTTAAATAATGTATTATCACTTTGTGTATTATTATCTTTTTAATTTCTACAGCGTAGTACGTTCAATTCCTCAGCTTTATATCGTAATTTTATATACAATGTATTACTTTGTGATGTATTATTTCATATATTTTGTGACTATATTATTAACATTATTTATGTATACACGATACCATCACTTTTAGCTATAAGGTCGCCTATTGTACATAATCGGTATTTGTTTTTGTTTTCTGTATTTCTTGATTACTGGTTTGTAATAACGAATATTGGTATTGCATTGCATTGTACGTTGTGCCCTTCTAGGTATGAGAGGAATTACCAAACTATTGTTTTGCAATGTCGACATTTCCTTTTCGTAGCTAATGTGTACCTAAATATATTGCTCTACTAACACCTGGCGTAAACAATCGGTTTTGTATAAAACCTTATGGAAGTTATCCCATGAATCGGTTCCGTAAACCTTTTCTAAACAACTAAGTTTTCCTTTCATTCGTATCGTTCATGACCTTTTTTATTTCGAATATCTAGGATTTTATCCTTAAAACCCATTATCATCACTGTTAGGATTTGTTTTATAAAGTTGTAACCACTCTCAATTAAGACAATATTTTCTTAGTAACTGCTTGTTTAAGCTGAGCCGTGCTCGATTGCTACTATAATTATATAGGTTCTAGGTTTATTAATATTTTCGCTAGCTAGGTAGCCTAGTAATAGATTTGTAATTAACTGTGATTATGATTTGAGGCAGATTATACAAATCATACTTACACTTTACAATCGTACTTTGTGCTTTTGTCTCTTTCAACATTTAATTTGCCATCTTATAATTTTGTTGCCCAAGGTAGTTTATTTTGTTTTTTGAATCAAATGCAATTTAATTATTGACACGGCAGGTCGGATTCTTGATTATATATATTTTTTTCGTGAATCCTAACGTAACATTACGTTTGATATTGTAATTTCTATTTTGTCTGTTATAATAGTGTGTATTTATGTATTTCACTTTTATCTTTTCGAGATCTAGAAAAGTCGTTTATCAAAATATAGTTCTTTGTAGCGCAACTTTGTTTTACATCTGCTTGACACGTTAAAATGACACCACAACCATCATGCACTGTAAGCCTTAAATGTATCGACAAGTACTAAATTTCTGTTTCGTACTTGGTTTCGTTATTTTGAATAACTGTGTTATTATTTTGCCCAACAAATAAAATAACACGCCGCCATCGCTTCAATATAAAGTCTTTGGTCATAAAATTAGGTCTGATATTTTTTTTATGCATAATGGCCATCAATTGGTTTAGCGGCAAGCTATTTATTTGCCTTTTAGCTAAACATAGCATATTATTATGCTTGCGACAAATGATCGTTAATTGTTAAAATAAATTTGGGTTTGTAATCGTCAAAATTAATTATATTTCATTCGTTTTAATGCTCATCAACTGGTTTAGCGGCAACCTATTTATTTGCCTTTTTGCTAAACATAGCATATTATTATACTTGCAACAACTTAGCATAAGTTGATAAAATGAATCTGGGTTTGTGATCGTCAAAATTAAAGTCTACGTTGTGTTTTTATATTTTTAATTCACCAGATTTTATCTAGCAGCGAGGCTACCGCTTCGCACTTCACTAGATCCTTGCTCACGAGCACCAAATGTAACGGACCCGGGCCTATGTGCTTGTAGGAACACCAGATTAAAGTTATTAATAGCATGTACAGCTCATCTATTTGTTGAGAGCTTATATCAATGACCTTATTGAACTTTTAGACACGTACAGTTTATGGATTGATACCGTATAGAGCAGTGTGTTTTAAGTTGTGCGGCACAGTTCTTACCCATGTAAAAGGAAGGCCCCAGTCAATTAAGCTGAGCCTCAGGTAGATTAATGGCCTTTTGATTGGTTCTTAATTCGTTCGATATGCCTGTGTCTCTCGGTTTATGGACTTTACCAGAGGGCAGCCTTACATCAATATGATGTGTATGTGGATTTATATTTTTAATTATGAGGAGGCCTCCTGCTGCTACATACGCACCGCTATGTGGGCTACGCATGTGTTACATTCTACTAGAATAGACCAAATCAATTTTAGTATAGATAATGCTCTTATTGACGTAGTAAGTAAGTATTCGAACAAATATCAATCCATCTCTGTAACTCTGAGTGACTTGGCTGTGAGGAAGGCTTATTTTTCCTTAATAGTGATCTGTCTTTCGATTAAGGCTTTAAATTAACCTAGACTTTAATTGAGTAGCGTAAGCTTTACGAAATCTCTAACTTGTAGGGCAAATTAATATGAAATGTAAACAAGCTGATTGACAGGAATTTAGTATTGTTTAATACATATAACACACACAAAAATACAGTAAATATACAGAACTTAATCCTAAGATGCACAAGGAAACATTACAATAAGACTATTAAACAATTATAGGTTTTGATTGATTCCGCCACCCTGGTGCTGTAACTTAGAGCTTTGTTACGTAGCTGTGTAAGCACGAAACCAAGGTTTTAAGTTAATAGGCGACCCGTTCTGTCTCAATAACAGCGCCTCCAAGGCTATTGAAAGCTGAAGGCTTACACTAACCTTGTACCCAGAATCAATCAGAGAATAGTTATGTAAATTGCGAAACACAGTCGCTCTATGAACTCAGTAGAGTTTTACGGGGAAATGGCCTCAAAGATGGGCGGGATTTCTCTGTGGAGAGCACAATAATGAACAGTAAATAACACGATTGATTTCAGTAACAGTGAGTTCTGATTATGTTATCCAAATGGGCCTCTCGGGCTCTCAGTATGCTATATATTAGAGTCACCAACATCAATCGTATGTATACAACAATTATATATCAAACTTAGCTTTTATACTCGAAACAGGAACGCACGTTCACCACAGATTCTAACTCTAATTTTAAAAGTACTTCTTTAACCAAACTAAAAGGTAACAATGGCGCTCAGCCATTGTGACCTTTGTATCTCGCTAAAATATTGTGCCGACTATCCCGAGCTCCTTGCTGCGAGCCTATTTACGTTTCCCCTGCTACCTTCCCTTCGGCGTGGACGCATGTTAGAAATTCCAAGAAACACGCTATCGTGCCGCGTCTCTATTGGTTCGCCATCAGCTTTCGGGACCTTATGGGGGCGTAATTGTCACTCCCTTTTCGAATGATTCGACGTCTGTTCGCGAGATGTCGTTACACGTCGCAAAGTCCGTCTCTCTTAAAATAATGAAAATAAAAGAAACATTAGTTTTAACTTATAACAACATAGAGAGTCATTACCATTGTCTTTTTGTGACAATTAACCTTCAATATCGCCAATTGTATGGCATGTTAATTCAGTAATACAGATGAGAGATCTTAATTAGTTTATTCATTTTCGCTGTGACGTCTCCAACGAGAATGAATAATGATACATGCATTTCTGATCAGGCCTTAATACTAGGCATTCCATATAAATTACCATTCATTAAAACTAAAACTTTAATAGCAACAATACTTATCGTTGACCATGTGCGACGCTTAGAAACCTCGACGCACCGAGTTAAAAGAAAACAAAGCAATAAAAAATATACTTTATTGCTTTGCGCTTAAGTGTATTTGAATAGCCATGGTTCCACTTTTGTCTAAAACTGCACGTGTGGAGACCGAATTCCTTCTTATTCAACAAAAAAGCCTATTTAGAATCGATATTTTGCTGGGAGAGTTTATTGTTTTGAAGTGTTGCCTATTTTTTTTTATGGCTACGTTTATCCATCGGTGTGAGATGAATTTTAATGACTTGCAGACGTAGAAACCGCTTTAAAAACAAAAAAAAATCGTTGCCTTTTAAAATTTTGTTTATGGGTTATGAAGATAAGTCAAGGGTCACTAGCGTACCACTACAGTACACTTAGAAAAAGTCAAATCATATATTCAAAAATACACTGACACGGAAATAAGGTGGTATTTTTGATTTCGATCGCTTCGCCATGTAGACTAAAGTAACGAAACGACGAAGAAACCTTTAGCCTGACCCGTGCCAGCGGAGAGGTTAGTTGTTATTTTTCGAGTTCGAGCAAAATCCGACCCAAGCTTTTTTATCCTCTAGATAATCTGATATTTTATAGTAAGCCTTTTTGCATAGAAAAGTTTTGACAGTTTGTTTGAATTTACAAGCTGCACAAGTCGGAGAGGTCCGTGTACATCATGGGTCCCTCGGTCTACAACAGGCTGCTGGACTCTAAAGAACGCCGCACAGTGTAAAATAAACCCCAATTTTGTTTCATCTCACTTTTATCACGAAAACCAATAGTTTTTATCATTTTAAGTACTAGAGTAAAACTCTGCCATCGATAGATAATGAAGTTTTTTTAATAAAAATTATCAAAGTTACCCTAAATCCGGTCCATGAAATGTACAAAAAAAATCGTTGAAAAAAAACTAGGCTACTTATTTAAGTTTTATCTATATACAACGGTTATGCACATAATAACATATTATCAAGCAAATTTTTGACTTGGTACTATGAATAGATTATGAAATATTAATATTTTTATCATTATTATTTTAATTTTTTTTACGGTCAAACTATAGTAAATCAATAAATGTATCTTAATGTCTATCTATCATCATTTCATAAAGGTCTCTTAAACAAGGTGGCACATTTATGTGTGATTATTAAATGTGTGTAAAAGTCTGAAACTTTAAGACATTATGAAGAATTCTTTTTCAGAACAAGAAAAACTGCATTCATATGTACATATAAAAAAACTTGTACACAGCTCGGAAATCGAATCCGGACCTTTGAAAAATAAAACGAACACTACATATTTATATTCAGACTAGGTTGTATAAGTGCGCGAGCTGCAAGCAGCTCGCGTTTGTCCGTTACATGCCCGCCGCCATCAAATTCGTAATCTTTAGCTCCATGTTGGTCGAAGAGTATACCCATTTCAAATTCTTGGATGGGGGAGGGGGTTCGGGGGGTCTGGGGTGCAAAATCGTAATCCGCGGCCTTATGTTTGTCGAAAACGATACCCATATCAAAATCTTGGATGGGGGAGGGGGTTCAAGGGGGGGGGGGGGGGGGCGTTGGTGGTTGTTCACAGCAAGGCTCATTTTTAGTAACTACATAATTCATTTTTTTTACAAAACTGTTGACTTCAATTTTTATAGTTTTTTCATGGATTTTTATGGATTTCAGTGTCCGAACTGAACCAAATTAAAATGGGTTCACACAGGAATCACCAGTTTTCATATAAAAAAAGAATGATGAAAATAGGAGAACCCAGTCAAAAGTTCTGAGGTAACAAACATAAAAATAATAAAAATACAGTCGAATTGAGAATCTACTCCTTTTTTTGAAGTCGGTTAAAAATGAAGAAAAATTGCGAGTAAAAAAAGGAAACTATTAGCGCCATCTTAAAGTTTTAATTGAACTAAATATAGTAACATTGCATCCAAGTTAAATTTTTTCCGAGTACCTACTATTCGATTTGTGTTACAAGATTTAAATTAACGCCATCTTAAAGTTTTAAATGAAACTAATTACTAACATTGAACCAACTACATTTTTTAGGGTAGGTGGGTAGGTACCTATTCGATTTGTTTATTAGTTTTATAGTCTGTTATTGTTCTCTAAAGGCTCGATAGATGGCGATTTAAAAACAAACTTGAAATATCATGTCTATACTATAGGTCTAGCGGACCTTGGATTGGACGAAATACATATATGTATGTATTCATCTATCTATAACATAAAGAAACTTTTGAGTTTCAAGTTTCAACATAAAAAGTCACTATTAAATGACTTATATTAATTTAATTTCGGATCTATACTGTCAGTGATCATTTTATGCCATCTATCGAGCTGCTTTGAACTAATAAAATTATTTATGGCAAATAAGTAATACCCGTATCGAGTTATTTTTTCATAGCAGCGTAGATAAAGGGTTTAACTTTTCATTGAAATAAAACTGTTTATATAAGTAGCCATACATACGGATCTATAATAGGTCGGTATCTATCATAGGTATCTAAATCCATACCAACATTATTCTGTTTCATAAAAATCACCTTTCAATCTGAAATTTTGTAAATACCTAGATAACTCTAATCCTGGAATCAAACATAGGCTACTTTTTATCCCATAAATCAGTTCCCGTGGGATGAATATCACCTTTTAATGTTTCCATAGGAACAACGCGTGCGAAGCCGCGGGGCGCAGCTAGTGGAGTATTATAATCTATTCTATTATTAAAGAGGAAAGATTTGATTGTTTGTATTGAATGAAACTACTGGGCCGATTTAAAAAATTCTTTCTTTATTAAAAAGCTTACTTTTTAGGGAGTGACATAGGCTATATTTCATCCCGGAATTCCCACGGGCACGGGGAGTACGTGGGTGAAACCGTGGGCTTTTAGCAATTCTGCGTTAGAAATTTTTCTATAGCAGATTAACATGACTTATAAACCAATCAGCTGCCTACCTACTTGACAAACCTTAGATTCATCTCAGACTTAATTTTACTTAACCACTTAACCAAATATGTGATTTATAATTTTTATATAAAAATTCAGGTAAGTATGTTTGTTTTTACATTTCTTACCTCAGTTTTGCATCATGGTCTACTTACGGGATAGGGTATTCAATCAACAGTCTATAAATACCAATTTTGTATTTACGTTATTAAAATAACTAAATATAATGTCATTCTTGTTATAATTTTCACATAGTCAAGGTACAATATCAAAGTTGCTAATAATAATGATGTTATTTTGTAATAAGTAAATTATTTCACAATATAATATTTAACAATACTTCATAGCCTAATTAAATGTGACAATTTCTTTCAGCTGAAGATTTTTTCGAATCCGACGCATTCTCCATTTGTTGCAGATATCTGAAAAAGAATAAAGCAAATTAGATACAATTTAATGTTTATATTTAATTAATAACGGTAGGTACGACGACTCTTGAACAGCCTCTCTCTAATAATAGGGTTTGTATATTATCATGTTTGGAAAGTTTTATTCATCACCTTAGAACTACAGATTTTAATATAAATAAACATAATAGATAACAGTAATGGAACTGGCGGCCTTATCGCTTCAAGCGATTACTTCCTGGGAACCAAATAAAGGAAAGGCGAGTAAGTAATCGAAAGTCGTTTTGAAATACACTCTACTGCCCTTTCTCTTTTAAGTTCTCTCTTAGTTTAAAAATAGGTACCGACCTTTGAACAATATATTGCAATTATAATATATTCTGCCCAGTAGAAGGTGCAATTGTTCAGCAAATGTAGGAAGGCAGACGTAAGTTGTCATTCAGCTTTTTAATTCTTTCTGAAAAATCAACATTTTTATTTAAACTTACAACAAATTGTATCCACATAATACATCTGCAGAATATTTTCTTTAAATATTTTTTTAAATGCCTATAAAATTTGGTGTATCTTACTATCCATGTATCAAAGTGATAAGTAGTATTTCTGAACACGATGATAGGTCCTGAATTACAAAGTTTTTCAACGTGAAAGCGCCTATTACGCGTCCTCTTCACACTTATTAAAATACATATATTATTTCGAAAACTGTTTTAAGTACCGAACTTTGCAGATACTTTTAGATAGCATTGATAGCTGGGTTTGCTTGGTTTCTTGAAGCGATATGTACTTAGTGTGGACTGTACCAACTTAAAAGTCCGCCTAGAGACTTGGCAATGAATCGACTTGATAATAATTGTAATTAATGCACATACAAAAGTGAAAGTGGCTACCCCACCTATTTTATCTTATTATTACGTTAAACATAGGAAGTTTAAACAATCTATCGTACAGTTTGTGGTACTATTATTTATAATTATTAATGCCTTTGTAATAGTTTCATGTTGTAAAGTTTAGGCAAAGGTACGAAGTTACGCTTTTTGGCCACCTAACTCTATTTTCGCATCTCTTTTTAAACTTTTAAAGATAGAACTATTACAGAGGATCAAAAAATAGCCTAAAATAGATACCACAAACAGTACGATGAATTTTTAAAATTTCCTATGTTAAACATAATAATAATATGATAAAATAGGTGGCGCTGTCATATTGATTCGGATAGGCGCCTTAATAAGGAAGTGGCAATGATCAACACGAGCGACTCTGTGATGGAGTATGTATCTATGTAGAATATCTAAACATTACCTACCTTACTTCATATAAAATTAAGGAATTGAATATATTTACCAATACTTGACTCTCGGGATGTTATGATATGGTCATTATAAGGCCGTCGATGTCGTTGCGCAGCCGTCATCGTCTTCGCTACCGCGTCTCGCGTTGCTGCGACTGCGACGCCCCGTCAGTTGTTTGCCGCTACTCCTTAAAAAACACAAAGTTTTGAGATTATGTCAGTAAACTAACACTTTTAAAGGCCAATGCGCGAAAATCGATCTGCACCAGAGCGTGGCGGCGGCGCAGCGCTGTATTTTTGTCTACGAGTCGCACCGCCCCGCCGCCGCTGTGTCGCCGCCGCCGCACCGAAGCACCATGAAACTGTTAGTTTTATGTTTCTAACTAATTAACGGCAGGTACGATAATTGTTGAACATACCTCTCTCTAATACGAGTAAGAGGGTTTTTGCCATAGTTATTTATTTATAGTAAACAGTAATGGAACTGGCGGCCTTATCGCTTAAAGCGATTTCTTCCAGTGAATCAAATAAAGGGGTAATCGCAAGTCGCTTTCAAAAACTCGCTTCTTATCTTTCTCTGGTAAGATCCCTGTCTTATCGCAAATTTTAAGCCGGCACTCCACAGCTGGCTACTTTATTTATTAAGAATTGATTATATTTACCAATGTTTTGCATCTGGGGATGTTAGTATAATGGTAATTTTAGTGCCGTCGATGCCGCTGCGCAGTTGTCGTCGCCAACGCGCCGCGCTGCGTGCTGTTGCCTGTTGCTGCGACGCATCAGTTTTGTTTGTTTTCATCATGCCAGTCAGTTGTTTAGCGTCATTGTTTGCTGCTACTCCAAGTCCTGTGGGATTTCAAATTATATATAAATATCTAAAGAACGCGCGGTTTTGATATTGAAGTTTATTTTGAGCATTCGTTTTATAAATAATTTTAAAGGATTGTGTGTATTCCCTGGTAATAAAATGTAGATTCGATATACTATTCGGAAACTGTAGGGATCGCTTACTACATAATTATATATTGTTTCTATAAAGCATTTCCTAACTAAATATATAAGTTTCTATTTACTTGCATAGTTAAATGCTCTAATAGACAAATCGATTATGTATGTTCAAGTGTCTCTGATAGTTTTATGTGGTATGTATTTATCTACTCGTATATATTACGTAATATCTAAGTAGGTACTAAACTAAACTACGTACACCTACCATCTGCACGTACGCGTCTGTCCGTCTGTACTGTATGTTACTACATATTTCACTATTCAACGGGTGTTTTACGAGTGCGTGCATGAAAGGCGTGAGTATCAAGACATATCCTATAAGTAATAGATACCACAAACTATACGATGGATTTTTAAAATTTCCTATGTTAAACGTAATAATTTGATAAAATAGGTGGCGCTGTCATATCGACTCAGGTATGCGCCATAATAAGGAAGTGGCAAAGATCAACAGGACTCTGTGAATGGAGTTATCTATGGATGTATCTAGAATGTCTAAACATTACCTCATATAAAATTAAGGAATTGACTATATTTACCGATATGATATGGTCATTTTAGTGCCATCGATGTCGCTGCGCAGTCGTCGTCGTCGCCACCGCGTCTCGCGTCGCTGCTTTTTGCGACGCATTGGTTTGTTGTTTTCATCTGGCCACGCTCCGTCAGCTGATTGCCGCTACTTCTTAAAGAACACAAAGTTTTGAGATTAAAGTTTATTTGTGCATGCAATGTAGTTTACATTTCTGTCTGTAAACAAACACTTTCATAATCGCAAAAATCGATCTGCACCAGAGCGTGGCGGCGGCGCAGCACTGCGTTTTTGCCTACGGGTCGCACCGCGCCGCGCCGCCGCTGTGTCGCCCTACCAAAGCACCATGAAATTGTTAGTTTTATGTTTATAACGAATTAACGGTAGGTACGACAATAATTGTTGAACATGCCTCTCTCTCTAATACGAGTTAGAGGGTTTTTGCCATAGTTATTCATTTATAGTAAACAGTAAGGGAACTGGCGGCCTTATCGATTAAAGCGATTTCCTCCAGTGAACCAAATAAAGGGGTAGTCGCAAGTCGTTTTCAATAACTCGCTTCTGCCATTTCTCTGGTAATGCCATTCCTCTCTTATTTGGCTCCTTAAATTTTAAGCCGGCACTCCACAGCTGGCTACTTTATTTATAAAGTATTGATTATATTTACCAATGTTTTGCATCTCGGGATGTATGATATAATGGATATTTTTGTGCCGTCGATGCCGCCGCTGCGCAGTCGTCGCCGCCAACGCGCCGCACTGCGTGCTGTTGCCGGCTGCTGCGACGCATCAGTTTTTTTTGTTTTCATCATGTCATGCCGTCAGCTGTTTGGTGTCATTGTTTGCTGCTACTCCAAGTCCTGTGGGATTTAAAATTATACATAAAAATATCTAAAGAACGCGCTGTTTTGATATTGAAGTTTATTTGTGCATTCGTTTGAAAAATAATTTTATAGGATTGTGCGTATTCCTTGTTAATGAAATGTTGACTCGATATACTATTCAAAAACTGTAGGGATTGATGTAGTATTCGTTGTCATATTTGTGGCGTCATATCGCGCAATATCCAGTTCATTTTGATAAAAGTATGTTTCTAATGATCAAAGATTAGGTACCTTTTAAGAGTTGCACTAAATCAGAGTTTCATTCTACGTCGGTAGAGGCGGCGGTCGGGGGGCGCGGGCGGCGCGGTGTCGCGTTGCAGCCACAGACTGCGTACCCCAGCGGTGCTTGCAGTGTTTGGCGGCCCGCGCTCTCTGGATGTTCTTGAGTTGATCGTTGATGAGTTGTCGTTGTTGTGAGTACCTACATACTTCATGAAATGTCAATTTCCACACCACCTCACGAGGTACGACAATGGCGCGCTTTTTTTATTGTGGTATCCCCATTAGGCCTAGTCCACGCTAACTACATAATTACTTAATGTGTCTATCTAATAAAGCATTTTCTAACTAAATATATAATTTTCTATATACTTGCATCTACACTACTCTATATCAATAACATCAATTATAAAACTTTATAATAATCAATGCATCCTAATCGTGTGGAATTCGGAAAAAATATACATATTATAGCTATGAATAAAGTGAATGAAAGTTTTTTCGATTATCGGTAAAGTGTACATTGTCCTGTTATGAATCTGATCAGGCACCGAACTTGGAACAATGTTTTCAATGAGTGAACCATAAAATCAGTAAGAACAACCACGCGCTCAGGTCGATACCAGCTCATTATCTAAAACACCATAAGGCAACTATGTCTATGTGAATTCAATTTGTTGTTACGTATCCGTTGGTCCGAATATACCCCTTCTTTCACTTGTGATGAATCGTTTAAATGCAGTCAGCGAGTCACACGAGACGCATAGTATGGCCGAAAAACATTGGGAAAGTAAATATCAATGTAGAGACACAGGTGATCACTGCTCGACTATGGGTTCAGCGAGGGTGTCGAACGCCGTATCCATGAATGAGGATCTCCGACCCATCGGCGAGGGCTCGTATTACGTGTCGTTGTCGGCGATAGGGGCGATTGCAGCACTTGCCCCTGATCGGCCACTGTCGTCGAGGCGGAAACGATGTACGCTGACCGCGTCGACGGCATCCGTCTACCGTAGGCATCGACCGCTGGATTCTGCGCGCCGTCGGTCTGTCATATAGAGCAAAGAGGTAAGGAGGACATACCTGGGTTCATTTGTAGGGAGTGGTTTGTGTTCAGTGTTTGCTTGAAAGTGAGCTCTTCTCTCCAGTCCATCCGTACCCACCCCCACCCTAACCACATCTTCTAATGCACCCGACAGTCAAGATCCTCTCTCCACAGCCTAAATCCCCATATATTACAAAATTTACGCAATCTTTAACAATATAAATCATCCTATTAATGAAAGTGCCGTAGTGCACGAAAGGTAGTTATCGTTAGGTTTGTCATTTGGATTGGGTAGAATAGACAATTGAGCATCGTAAACGCATCGGTTATGCAGTAACAATAAAAAAAAATGGTTTTTTAAATATTAAAAAAGTAGAAAAGTATAGCAGTCATCGATAGGTGTTAAATAATGTAAGTGCCGTGTATCAGTGAACGATAAAAGTAAATAATAGAACAGTTGGGAGGTACAACATGAATTTAAATTGAGCGAAAGTTTGTTGGTTTTAAAAATGTTAGATAAGTATCTTTTGATATGGCTAAAGTAATAATCTTGATTATATAATATTACCTTACCAGTTCAAAATAGAGATACTATGATGTACAAAATAATTTAATTGTCCAAACGTTTAGTAGTTAGGTTTGTCATTTGGATTGGGTAGAATAGACAATTGAGCATCGTAAACGCATCGGTTATGCAGTAACAATAAATAAAATGGTTTTTTAAATATTAAAAAAAGTAGAAAAGTATAGCAGTCATCGATAGGTGTTTAATAATGTTAGTGCCGTGTATCATTGAACGATAAAAGTAAATAATTGATTTTAGTAATGATAGAACAGTTGGGAGGTAGGTACAACATGAATTTAAATTGAGCGAAAGTTTGTTGGCTTTTAAAAATGTTAGATAAGTATCTTTTGATATGGCTAAAGTAATAATCTTGATTATATATAATATTACCTTACCAGTTCAAAATAGAGATACTATGATGTATAAAATAATTTAATTGTCCAAAGGTTTAGTAGTTAGGTTACTTGAAAACATCAAATAAGTATTTTTGGGTACGGTTAAAGTAATAATCTTGATTATATAGTATTACCTTACCGAAACAAAAAAGTACATAATCTGAAGAAAATATTTGTTTAAAAAAGGTATGTAGATAATGAAATAGAAATTTTTAAACTAAACTGGCTTCACACATAACTTTATAATTTGCATATCATGATGAATGACTATATAACGTATTATTTGGAGATTATTTTATATTTTATTCGGTGGCATAGGTCTATGTCTAATTGTGGATGTCTTTTAATTCTAGATGATAAAGATGAACTCAATTTCTACATATACATAAGACGGTAGTTTAGTTTATGATAACTATGTTATTATTACTGTATCAACTTTTTGCATTTAACACCGTTAATAAAATTAATTTACAGATCAGTTTTGTTGTTTTTTTTTTCAACATTTTTTTTGTTAATGCTTTTCAACTATTTTTTTGCGTTTGGTTTTTCGTTTAGCATGTGTTTTTTTTTTTCGTTTAATTTTTTTAGCATGTGTTTTTTTTTCATGCGTCTTTTGAAATGTAATTTTTTAAGCATTTTTCAACATGTACCTTTTTTCATGTTTTTAATTCTTTTTTTTTGTCATACTTACATTGCAAAACATTATGAACTACTTATCAATGTACAAAATATTTTCCAGAAAATTTTGTTTTTAGAAGAGTTTTTCCAGACAAAAATAATAATTAATTTATCATAGGTACATAAAAGTTTAAAAAAAAAAATTACATAAATCCATTCATAAGCTGTCTTCTGTTATCTGAGCTCGCTGGTGTAGATCCAATTGCGGCAGTAATGTTCAGTGTACTTATTTATCAGAAGGCCAGTTGTTGTCAATAAACACAAGCATCCCGCCTGTTCCATAGGTTAATTCTCTACCAAAACTCGCATAAATTTCAATAAAAATGTATACAAGGTTCTTTTTCCTCTGTATCCGTGTAAAATGAGATTTTGGTAGGATGTCAGCATTCTGATTTTCATTGAATCAACATTCAGATGTGTATTCAGAACAAATCTCATCCTTAGAAGTTCGTTCGAGGTATCAGCTTTGCCTGGCGCTTTTTGTGTTATTATAACTTTTAATTATTACTGGCACTTCTTCGTCTACCGCTTTTTGCTGCATCATTTGTTGGTTGATAAAATGTATGTTGCTATCAGGGCATCTTGAGTCTTGCTGGCGTATGACATTATCTTCCTGATTACATATTAAAAGTTTTGAACGATCTTTTAAACGATCTCTTTAAATTGGTTATACATAAATTAATGAACCTAAGTGCGTAACATCGCCTATCCAGAAGTTTTATTGGAACTATTTTGTTTACAATAATAATAATTCAAGTAGGTAATTAATAAAATTTACGAACTATAATATGTTTTTTGTAATATATTGAAATTTAACAGTAATACTACACAGTACTTACTTGAAAATTAACTTATCGAATTTAAAAATTAATAAATTAAAACTATCTAGTGTTAACTGCATAAAGTTGAAGGATTAAATTGTTGCAAAAGAAATTATATCCGCGTGTTGGTTTTACTCCAGATAAAAGTTTTTCGAGTAATTTTTCTTGAAGCTTTGTAATCTCGAACAAAACAAAACATAAATTTTAGGTGAGTAATAGGATAGGGTATATGCATGTGATTTCAAAAAAGCTATTTTTTTTTTACGTATTCTATTTATTTATTGTAACCTGTGACTGCGTTTGGGGTTTCGATCCTAAGTCCAGTCTCAATTAACTGAGACTGATTAGGATGAAACCCTCGTATGTGGCGTGGAGAACCCGTTGCTACACCAGTCTCTGTTAAGAAGCTGGCTAGCGTGGGTAGCTCGCACGTGTGTGTGTGTAATGTGTTTAGTTAGTGTTTTGTTCGAAAAAATTGTGATAATTGTAGTGCATTATATTTGAGATACCATCGATTGTAAATAAACCTTACATGGAAACTTAACTGGGGTTTGATGAGTAGTAAAACGTTTCTAAGGAGTTAATAATTAAGAAAAAAGAAAAGCAATGTAGAAATGACAAAAGGTACCTAGGTAAGTTTTTACTGCATAACCAATTACAATATTATTTATTTTATAATGTCCAATTTAAAAACATGAAGATTAACTATATAAAATATTTTTAGCCTGTATCATTCTGTATTATTCTCAGTATTGAGTTATGTATGTAGGTATTTAATTATCAATTTTCGAAACAAATGATATAGTAAAAAATTAACAAAAACAAAAAAAAATACACGTTTTATGTAGACGGATTTTTTCGACTAAGAATTATATTTTTTTAAGACCATAGACCATACAGAACTCTTGGACATATCACAACTCTTTGAGAGTTTACTCCCGTTTTCCCCGTTTCCCCCATGTAGGCTGTGGAGGGAGGGTGTTGGCTGTAGGGTACATTAGAAGATGTGGTGGGTACCCACCCGTACCCACCCAGAAGGTGGGCAAGGATGGAGTGGAGAGAAGAGCTCACACAAACACTGAACACAAACCAGTCCCATGAATCCAGGCATATCCTCCTTACGGCTCTATATGACAGATAGACGGCGCGCCGGAGACGAATCCAGCGGCCGATGCCTACGGTGGACGGCTGCCGTCTTCGACGCGGTCAGCGTACATCGTTTCCGTATCGACGGCAGTGGCCGATCTGGGGCAAGTGCTGCAATCGCCCCTATCGCCGGCAACGAGACGCATTACGAGCCGTCGCCGATGGGTCGGAGATCCTCATTCATGGATACGGCGTTAGACTCCCACGCTGCCCAAGCCGGCCAGTCATAACCTGTGTCGCTACATTGGTATTTACATTCGCAATGTTTCAAAGAGCATACAATACGTCTGGTGATGGAGTCAGCTGACGACATTCCACCGATAGATCAGAAGTTTGAAAGCGTATATCCTATCAAGGGATGCGGAAAATCAACAAACAATTAACATAGACTTGTTGGCGTACAATGTTTAAGATACTTAGTTGATATCAACTAACGTGTGGGTTATTACAGACCAACAGTTGACCCTCGAAAACAAAGTTCCCGATCAAATACCGATCACATTTAAAACAAGACTGTATCATCCTTGACCAATCATCTACTAAAAGCATTCATTGCGCTATAATCATAGTTGTAATAAATATAGATTTAACCATCATCGACACAAATTAAGAAGTATTCATTATTATTGAAATACAATTAACATTACGATGTCTCTATTTATATATAACAATAATAAATAAATCACAGTATATAGCCACTTTACATGATTTAAAATGATTTTACTTATTTACAGTGATTGCCCACAGATGTACAGAGGTGAACCATTCTAAACATTTCCAGGCTACTCTAAGTTATTATTATTATTATTACTGCCTATAAAAATATTATGTTTTATGAGATAAGCTCTGAAATTACTATATTTTTCGCGTACGGTTTGCCATTTATGATTCTTTCCGGGTGCATTAAAATTTTAATATTTTGTTTTGCCGTGACTCTACCTAAAGCGACGTATAGCTGTCCGTGGCTAAACATGTCCGATCTTAAGTCTAAACCGACGCGAGCTATCGTTTGACCCTGACTTTTATGGATTGTCATCGCGTAACATAACTGTAGAGGAAACTGACGGCGCAACATTTCAAAAGGACTGTTTGTACTAATTGGAGCTTTAAATAATATTCGCGGAATTAAATGGTCATCGGGGTCATTAAATTTTCTAACTCTAATCAAAAAACGCGATGTTCCTGTTACTATTACTTTTGTACCATTTACAAGACCGTCATTAAAACTGATATTCCGAATTATCATGCAAATGCATCCTATCTTTAATTTAAGGTCGTGCTCTGGAATACCCTTCGGATTTAAATTATTTAAAGTATCATAACCAAAATAAAGGTGATCTGCACCATCGTTATCTATTTTATCTATTGAGTAAAAATGCTCTACCTCCCCCTCTAATTTATCTAAAATCAAATTATTTATATCTTTTACGGCCTCGTTGCGAGTGCATAATATCGCTCGATTAATACACTCGCTGGGCTCTTCTAATGATGGAAAAACAAAATCTACTAATTCATCAAGATCGTCTACTGTATCTATATCACTGATATCAATTACATTTTTAAGATTAGCTTCTACAATATTTACTGTTGGTAGGAGGTTAGAGCCAATATTTAATATGAATTCGCTATAATCCCTATCGTGACATCTGTGTGAAGTTACTAATGAAAAAGATTTAATTTTCTGCCAAAGAGGAGACGTTTTGACGGATGCATTTAAAATATCAGAATTTGTTTTAGCGTACGGAACTACGGGAGGGATTTGCCTAAAGTCTCCTGCAAAAATAATTACTTTACCGCCGAATATGCTATTGTTTTTCATAAGATCCCGCAAGGATCTGTCTAATATGTGAATTAAATATTTATGAGCCATCGGAGCTTCATCATAAATAATAACGTCCGCGTGTGCTATCAAATCAGCCCTTTGGCTACCGTTGGTAATAGACCAGTAGCTGAGGTCGTCTACTAATTCTAACGGGAATTTAAACATGCTATGCGCCGTGGACCCCCCTGTGTAGTTCTGAGCGGCAATCGCAGAACTGGCCGTACACAAAACAACCCCTTGCAAATTGCCGCGTACGTGAGACGTCACCGTATTTAAAAGATACGTTTTACCGGTACCAGCAGGACCATCAACGAAAATCGCGGTATCGTTTGCGGCGCGGAAGTTAGGGTCACTGCATAGTTGCGAAACGTAATCGAAAATCGCGCGTTGATCCGCGGACAAGGTAGGTAAATGTTCGTCGACTTCATTTACCAACAAATCGCGATTATATTCGACGCGTTCCCTACCTAATTCGGTAGTACGGTCGACGACTTCTGGCAAACCGTGTTGTGTAAGCGACGATCCGTGCTTCCGAAGCATTCTACTAATTTGAATGAGACACAAAGTGTGTACTCTTTCCTCATCGGCGTTGTTACCTAATCTGTACGAAATATCTTCGCTCAATTGATTTTTGAATTTGTCCCAGAGAGAAGCTACTGCGACGCCGTTGACAGCCAAAACAACAAAAAAGCTACGCAGTCGCCGTCCCGTGTAAAAAGTAGATGCTTCTAACATAGCTCTTTCGTATTCGACCTCGTCATCGGCCAAACCAACAAATTTAGCAGCATCCTGGAAAGTTTGACAATCGGGACCACCAAGTTTAATTAAATCTGCGAAACTACGACAAGGATGTGATTTTAAAAGGACTCTAAGGAAGAATTGTTCACCTCTGTTTGGTGCGACCCAAAATAATCGCGCGACGAGCTCACCCCTTTGTCGTTTCGTGACGAATTTACCGTTTCCCATTTCAAAAATTGCCGTATTTTTTGTAGAGGGACGCTGCGGATGGACGATGTAACGTTCGTAAAAGTCCAAGTACGTAAGTTCGTCAAATTCGTCTCCTACGGGGCGGTTGAAATACGTTAAAAGGTCCGAGGAGGCACGTCGCGCCGATTCCTCCTCGGTGCCTGGTTTAAAAAATACCGAGTGTTGATTTTCAAGGTGTACGGGGAGCATTTTAACGGCCGGTTCGCGCGCGGTAACATCGAACTCTAACGTCCTCCATGCCGCCTCACTGGAGCCTAGGTATCTCTTAGTTACGTAAGTCTCGATTTCGTTGTCTTTATCCGCTTCCGGCACTATAGTTACGCGCGATTCGTCCTGACCTTTAGTGATATATTTAAACAAATATTTAACTACAGTTCGTTGAGTGGACACTTCCAAGTTAATATGAGCATCGTATTTAAGAAGAAGAGCCGCGTTATATGGAACAACCCAGGTGTCATTAATAGTTACTTCCCGATTGAATTGTTTGATGTTAGCTGTATTTGAACTGTCTCTACGCAAGTTAATAAATCCTGTATCTGTACTAAAAGTGGTGGCTGTTTCAGGTTTTGGAAAAAATTTATTACATTTACGTTTTTCACTATCCCAGCAAGGCAAATCAGTCCGATGCGGAGGACCACACGGACCGTGGATCATGTTATTTAAAACGATCCGCCTCAATTTCCCGTCAGCTTCTGACTCTTTGGGAATATCGGCTCTAACAAATTTATCTATATCTATATTTTGGACAGGGCCGCCACCTTCCACCCTAAAACAAATGTGAGCATGAGGTAAACCTCGTTTTTGATATTCTATTACATGTATTAAATAAAGGCATTTCCCAAACCAACGACCGGATCTTAAATCTCTTAATAATTGATTTAATCTTAAATTGAATGCTCTTGCGCAAATAAGGGGATTTGTATGACGTGATGTTATTGACTGTTGAATTTCCGGCCATTTAGGATTGCATGTGAATGTCAAGAAATATGATGGATTTCCCAACCTATTCACTAATGCAATCGAATCACAATATTTAGTTTTCATGTATCGCGGCCCCCCCGTAAAAGAGTTAGGCAAGTAAATTCGACCCGCAACCACCCCCCCTTCTGCCTGAATTGTTTCATCAGAGCGAACTTCATTCCTGGCTACGATACTCATTTCAACTTCTTGAAGCGGAGCGGTTCTAAGTTCAACACGTGAGTTGTGAGTCTGTAAGCTCTTTATAAATCGTAGACGCTCTTCTATTATTCGGCTAAACATATCAACTAACCATTCCTCTGATAATCTACCTAATTCAGAAAAACGAGGCTCGGACAAAAGTAAACATCTGACATATTTATTTTGAGTTAATTTATTCTTATTATTATCTAATTTATTTGGATACCATCCTGCATTGCCTTCGGGATACAGTAACGGATATTGAAACGATTCATACAACGGATGCATAATGTCTACAGTGTGTGGTTTCCTAGCGCCTATTTTCCACACAGCTATGCAATTGGGTTGATAATCTTGCCTATCGGTATTTATAATAGCTGCTATTTCTTTACCTATAGGTTTGTCACCGAGAATGTTACCGTGAGTCGCGCGCGTAGTTCTTTGAAATTGAATAAAAGCTTCATCTGATACCTCTCGGCTTAACATTTTGAAACATTCTATGTACGGATTTACATTTTCTAAATAAGCATTTATGCATTGAACTACCTGCCTATCAAGGCGTCGACCTTCCGCTAAGGTTTCGCGTTCGCTTGCATCGTGAATATACAAGCCTAAGTTATTAACGCTATCTGTGTAAGCTAAATCAAATACTCTATGATAAACCCGGCCTTGAATTTTTATAAACGATAGACCTGCAGGCGGGTGCACAAAACCGGAAGTAGTACCTAAAGCACTAAACGCGAATAGGTTGTTATACGCCCTAGGTCTAGACAGAAACGACGGATGATGATAAAAATCCTCGGAGAGCGGATCAAATGTTTGAACGTTGTTTGCACCGACCCCGCAACACCATTGTTTTCGCGATTTTTCTTCATCAAAGAGACGCGCCTGACATTTAGGACATTTATATGTCTCTGGCGACAACAGAGACGGGTTTTTTAGCGAATATGACCTAACCGCGTCGAGATCAGCGTCCCTCATCGCACCGAATAAGATTTTAGAACCGCGTAACGACGCGTCAACATTGCGACTGCGTTCGTTGTAAGTAGCCGAAGCGATTTGGTTGACTTCGGGGTGTAACTCAGTATAACGGTGGACAGCTTCGCGGTTTACTTCGGGTTTTTGTTTGTTGTACCGCTGTACGGCTTCCCGGTGTACTTCGGGATAAAGCGTCTCATAACGTTGCACAGCTTCCCGATGTACAATCGGTTTATTTGAATTATATTTTTTGACGGCATCTCTATGTATTATTGGTTTTTTGACATTATATTTTTTTACCGCGTCTAAATGTGCATTTACTTTCGTACTTTTTCGACCGCGTTTAACTTTTTTGGGTCGACCAGCTTTTTTCGGTAAAGTCTCTGGGACTTCAATATTTTCGACGGATAATTCCGAAAACATGTTTTGTAGAACCACTGCTGGTTTATCATTGGTCGCAACCACATTTTTTTTATTTGAAGCAATTTTATTATTTGATTTTACGGTTCTCACTACGGATTTGGTCGTGATTGCGACTGACCTAGTCTCTAAGCTAAGCATGCTAAATTGCGAGGCGCGTAGTATTGACGGAGATCGCGACGATTCGGAATCGTTAAATGGCACAACGACGGGTGAATTTAACCGAAGAATAGACTGAGACGTCGCCGGCGACGAAGATAGAGAATCGCGGTTATGAATTGAAATTGGGTCGCGGGTTAGTGACAAATATTCCGAAAGAATTGATGGCGATAACGTTGCCAGTGAATAGTCAGTTGCCGATTCAACTGAAGAAGATAACGAACGTATGGTGTTACTAACGCGAGTTGGGAATGACACCGGCGGCGGTGGCGTTTGAGTTATTAACTCAACCGATGAGGGCAATGTAGGAGTAGACGACCGTGACCTACGAAGAACGTTGGCGTAAGACGGCGAGCACTGCGTAAGATCGTTATCGTTAAGATCGTCGCTAACGTGAATAACGTGAACTCGATTTATCGCATATTCGTTGCCTGGTATTCTACGCGCAAAAAGTGACTTGGCCAGTTGATGCAATGAATTGCATCGAAACAAACGAGCTACTCCGTTTTCCGAAAATTCGTTATTTGTGCCTACTTTATGGCTATTGAAAAGGTAAAGAGCATTATTATACCGCCAAAATGCAACCGTATAGAGTTGCCCGGTGAACAAATAACTGTCCCTGTCGTCGTTGTGCGCGGAATTGAATACGTTCGTTGCTAAATGTTTAACTAACTCTGATTCAGCTACGGATTCAGACAGATTTAACGCTGGGTTGGGAAACAGCCCATTCGCGATCCAGCAGTGGTCTATATTTGATATTTGAGCCGAAAAATTCCCGACCCGAATATCTGTGGGCAAGTCGTCGGTTCTAAGATAGGTTGTACCGAGCGGTAATCTAAACTTTCGTGACATGTAAAGCGCGTCGCCACTCTGGAGAATGGTATCTATATCGACTCTACTTTCGAATATTCTATGTTTCGCGACTGAATAGACCGCGGCACATGTGGCCATGGCCATACACTGTGAGTTATTACCTTTGTATCGTGCATCCCCTTGATGGGCGGTCCCTATCATGTGAAAAAATATGATTAGATATTAGACAAGAGCACCTTTATTTTAGTCAAATTCGATGTGAAAATTCAAGACTCAACAAAAGAAAAGAAATAGAAAATAAGTCTACCACATTGAACTTTGAAATGATTATATACCATTATAAGTCAATCATCGATGATCGGAATTAGGCGAGCTAAAATAACTAAAGTTCATAGAACAGAGGCAAATCAGAGACTTCCTCACTACAACAATTTTATTCAGCCAATTTTCGACAATTGGGCCGTAAATTAGAAAAATTGTTGCTGTAAGAAAGTAAGTATGTAAATTTAATTAAAACGAATGTTAATGATATTGTGAACTAATTCAAATCATTTATTATGAATGTGAGCGGGTTAACTACGAACCTTGTTTGTGTTGGAATTCGTCAAACTACGAAAGTTTCTATAATTCAAATCATTTTTATAACCGACTGCAAAATGTTTTTTTATTTTTATAACTTTGTTGTATAACTGTATTACTCTGTTGAGGGCGTGTTTCGCATTCAAAGAGTCATTGTGCGTACTTCACTCACTCCTGTAACCGTAGCTACAGGAGTGAGAGAAGTACACATCTTTGACAGAATTTTAAAAAACTTTTTATCTGAATATGATACCGTGACATTGTTACTTGTTTTGCACACGCTCTTAACAGAGTTGCAGAACAAATAAGGGTAGAATATGCGGTGGTTGATACGTTAATTTCAAATGTAATAAATATTTTTAATGGCTCCCAAAAAGAGTAAAATTATTATAAAAAAGATTTCCGAACATGCCATTGCCACCAGAATCTGTCATAACAAAATTTAGTCAAAGACCTAATAATTTATTTTAATTCTCCGGACGTAAATGCATCTGATGATGGTGTCAAGTTGACAACTTGAAAAGGAAAACTCCATTCCTGACGAAACCTGGTTATCAGGTAGAAAATGCCTCTGCATTAAGCCCACCCTTTGTATTTTAATGCAATAAAAAAAGCCTTTAGCGATTTAGATTAATAGACTAATTTCCAGATCAACCGAATATTATCAAGGTTGTTAAGATTAGTTACTTTTATAATTAGGTATTCAGTTTATGTTTAGTTCCAATGATTGTACAAAATGAATAAATGGTATGAAAACTATAAAGTAGATTTTTTGTTACTTTTGGTTTGTTAGTTATTCATAGGCATAAACATTCACAGGCGTGAAATGCAAATTACATTGCCGATTAGAATTTTGCAATAAAATTTAACTTTAAAATGTTTATATAATATTCATTTTTCAAAACGTGCAATGTATTGTGAAAATGTTCCTCATTTTCTGTAGTGTCGTTTGTACCCTTATGGGCGGAAATGATGGGTGAGACGAAACTACTTCAAGAAAATATTACCATTTAATTTGAAAATTTAGAAAGTTAATTTTAGATGTACTTTACTAATATCCCGAAAACCGAAACAATTGGGCCGAAAAAATATTTAGTGCTAACGCGTCTTGTCTCTTATATTTTTCGAACACTGGGTATTTTAGCTCGCTTAATTCCGATCACTGGTAATCATCGTAATCCGACAACTATGTAATTATGTAAAACTGGGATAAGTAAAATTGGCCTAGTGCGAGTCGGACTCACGCACCGACTCGCACGCGGGAAGGTTTCCCGTACCATTCTTCATCTATAAAAACGGCAAACAAATCCTATAATGTTGTATGGCAGCCCCCTTAAAATATTTATTTTATTCTGTTTTTAGGGTTTCGTACCCAAAGGGTTTACTCTTGAGTACGAAACCCTAATACAGGGGAACCTATTACTAAGATTTTGCTGTGACAGCCTGGTGACACTCGTTTGTCACCAGGTTGTATCTCATGATCCGTGATAGTAACATTATTCATAGATGATGTATTTCTATTGCCGCTATAATAAGAGTTAAATAATTAATAATTAATTTTGTTTTAAAAAACTATAAACAGACTTCAATTTTTAGTTTTTTTCATGAATTTTCATAGATCCCATTGTCAGAACTGAACAAAATTAAAATGGGACCACACGGGAAGCACCAGCTTTCATATAAAAAAAGAATCATGCAAATCGGACCACCCAGTCAAAAGTTATGAGGTAAAAAACATAAAAAAAAAAAACAGACGAATTGAGAACCTCCTCCTTTTTTTGAAGTCGGTTAAATAAAATAAGGGGAGCAACATACGTAGGGAACAGCCACACAACCGATCATAGGTTAAGCAGTCGGGCGCGGTCAGTACTTGGATGGGTGACCGCGTCACGTTGACTTTTTGTTTTTTTTTTACGAGTAAAGATTTGTATTTTTTGATTTTTATAGATGGTACGGAACCCTTCGTGCGCGAGTCCGACTCGAACCCTTCGTACCCGAGACCGACTCGCACTTGGCCGGTTATTTAGTATTTGTTGTGGCAACAATACATTATCTGTGTACTATACATAATTGTGTGGTACATAATGTTATGTAGATTATATTATTTTTTGATAATATTATAAAGGCAGAATACGTAGCCTTAAGCTAAGCTTGTGTTATTCTGATGGGTGTTAAAATAACTGTTATATTTATTACAATACAATACGCTGCATTGTTACTTTTTATTACACATATAAAACATCCAGAATACACCCTGAACAAATGTCTGCAGATCGTATAAATATTTGTCCTGAGGCGCGAATCGAACCCGCCACCTCCTGCGTGGCAGGCGGACCTTCGCCCGCTGCGCCACAGGGTCGTCTTAGTTTAGGTTTTAACACTGAATAATCTAATTAGCATTTACCTCTTCTAAGAGTTTAAAAAGGGTAGGTAAAGTTTAAGAAAAAAATATTATAGATACCTTCATTTATCCTTAGTTTGATTCATTCAAAACTCGGTACCTATATACCTATACTCGTAAATCTTACTTCTTACTATTATTATAAATGTGAAAGCTTGAATGTTTTTTGTTTTTTATAAATGCCTTGTATTATAATTAAAGAAGTATGTACCTACTTAATATAGAAATTAAGTACTTTACATATATTAAAGCTTATTTATACGCATATACATATAATGAAACTGTGTAATTCACACGGTGGCGGCGCGGCGGCGGCGGCGCTTGACGGGCGTGTGGGTGTTGCATGCATTGCTTGCACGGCGTCTATGGCACCAGGGGCAGAAACCACCCACTCGGAAACGAGATTCGTTTTCGTGCAAACGCTAATCTTATGCAGGCGACTTATGTTATGAGTTGGTTTTGCACGACAACGTAAACGTAACTTCGATCTTCCTTTATCGAGCGAGAAGGTCCTCGCCGCCGCCGGTGTTGATAATAATAATAATGTACAGTAGGTACCTTACCTAGTTCATGGTGTTAGTGCAGCGCGCGCCACTGGTCGGGCGGCCCGCGCCCCCGCCGCCCCGCCGCCAGCGGGCCGACGCGACGGCGACGACGACAACACAGGGCCGCGTGGCGGCGGCGGCGGCGGTGGCCATATAGGTAGTATAGGTTCCCCCAGCCAGACCCATATTATTTAAAAATCTATAGATATGGTACGTTCACCCATCGGCATCGTTAATATAACAAATGGCCTATGCCCTGTCGAACTAAGTGCTCTTATATAAGTAGGTAAGGTACCTTCCTACGGCTGACGCCTGCAGTTGAATCGGCAACTTGCCGTCAGTGTAGATATGGGTAGGGTACGTATGAGTCTTTAAGGCCCATACACCAGTGAAAGTGGCGCCCCCAACTATTTTATCTTATTATTACGTTAAACGCAGCAAGTTTTAAAAATCCTATGTTCAGTTTGTGGTATCTATTATAATAAGGTATTTATTAATGCCTCTGTAATAGTTTCATTTTGTAAAGCTTAGGAAGAGATACGAAGTTGCGCTTTTTGGCCACCAAACTCTATTTTCGGTCGATGTGTACAACCTACTTTACGGGACGCATCAATTTTACAAAGCGGGAATGGAACTTTGATTTGCAAAAATACACGATGCAAAAGTTAGTCACGTTTTTCATAATAAAAAGATACTTATGTAAGTAAGTGACAACGTTAATGGAAATAGGTATTAATAACAAAATCTAAATTTATTAGCGCCATGATTTGAAAATGGAACAGTTTAGATGATGACGCCATTTCATTCAATTTTTCCGTTGCTTAGTTTTTAGGCAAAAATAGGGACGCTTTGCAATTTTTATCTGATTTTCAGTAAGGTTAGACATTGAAATCAACTTACCAGAGAAAATGCACGATACGGCAGCGATATCTTTGCCTGGAGGAGTTCCAACCATGGCTCGCTTCACTGCTATTTGCTCACTTTCGGAAGTACGTTTCATCTAATTTAAGAGAAAAATAAGTTCAATAACACGTAATAAACGATAAACAAGCAATAACAACTAAAAAAGAAAATATCACGAAAAATAATTACAATGAGAACTTACCTTTGCGAAAATTTCGAAAAGAATGATGGAATGTAGTGATGGGACATCTCAAAACGCTTGATCGATTGATCACAAATTAGAATCGATAATTTTTCATGTAGATTATTTTTTAAAAGTGCCGATTTTCCAATTTACTACTTTAAAATTAGGTAGGTAGAAAACATTATTTATATGGGTTGGTAGGTTCGTACGAAATTAGATAAAGATAACCTTTTTCTTCATTTGATTAGAAAATATTAACATACCTATACCGTGTCCAATTTGAATGAGGCATAAACGTTTACAAATCGCCCATACTTAACCTAAAATTCACTTTGTTGGCGCGTCCTTTTATACCTAATTTACATTACTTGTCGATGTTAGATCCTCCCTTCAATAAAAATTGCTTACAATTATAATATCTGAAACTCGACGCCAAGCAAGTGAGTTTTTGTTATTTGTATCGTAGTTTAAGTAGATACTTACGCTCTTTGTGAAAGGTTCTACTCGGGCTTCAATATTTTTAAATAAACGATTGCAGAAGTGCAGCGGACAAACGGCTGTCTACTCCACATCTTATAGTTGACCAGTTAGATACCTACTGCGAAACAAATGATTGGAAATAAATTTATATTTCTAATATGTTTTTAGAACTCATGGATATTAAATTATATGTATAGGTAAGTATTTTAACTTTTAACAGAAGAATAAACTGTAGTTCTATAAAGATAATTGTAAGTTTAAACTTACCTAAAAAATAGAACAGTTACTTTGTTAAACTTATACTTAGGTACTTATTAATGGCAATACGGCAAACGTTCTCCTATTTAACAATTATCTATATGAATTATATGAATATTCATGAGTAAAGACCGCGACTCGGTAAACGTAGTGTACGGCACTCTCCGGCCAGATGGGATGACGATCTGTGAAAGACTGCAGGCTGATGCTGGATGCATCAAGCTGAAAACAAAGGCGCTATGGTGCTCATTAGAGGAGGCCTATGTCCAGCAGTGTACCAATATAGGTGATCATCGACTGTACCTATTGATTGAATAATATATTGTTTGTAATGTAATTTTCGAAACCGCTAGACTGATTTTAATGAGAGCTGTACTTATGTAGAGGCAAGTATCATGTACGAAACATTTCGGTTTCTGTTTCTTTTCAATGAAATATTTTTAATCGAGTTTATTGAATTTTTTAAGGTATTTTCTGATAGCAATCTTTGTTTTCATAATCGATACATTGTTTTGTTTGGTATCACTACCCTATCACTATTTCGGTTAGGCGGTCGCGTCTATTTAACTGATTTCCGTTTCTGTTTTAGGCTTGTTTTAGAGTCGTTTCACAACCGCCAACCTTTTTCGTGTATTATTTAATCATTCTTTATTCTAAATAACTTGTTTTATTTTCAATCGATCATAACTATCTTGATTTTCGGGCACATTATAAATCTTATCTCAAAATTGTATTATTGGTTTGACTAAATTTCTACAGCCGGCTAGGCGCGCCAAAGAGAATATCGCTACAAACTCTATGCGCGCCATCTATTAATGAACCAATCACATCACAGCATTTGAATATAGACAATTACAAAGGCATAGACAATGAAAAGTTCTTTAAAGCTTGAAACAGACTGGTTGCATCTTTGTAGTTCATTATTATTTACCTCTGTGGCGCGGTGGGCGAAGGTCCGCTTGCGACGCAGGAGGTTGCGGGTTCGATTTCTGCGTCGGGACAAATGTGTGTACGATCTGCAGATATTTGTTCAGGCCGTTCTGGATGTTTTCTATTTATAACAAAAAAATATATCTATCTATGCAGTTTATAGTATTATCTATAATCAGTTATCTAGTATAGTTATCTAGTAGGTACCCTCTAGTGAATTGTGTCCAACATTATTTATTTATTTATATTAATAAGCTATCTTGATGACAGCATGATATTTATTGATTGTTCGTTCATGGCTGGCAATTCCAATTGCAATTCCTTGGGGCACTTCAAGCACCTTACGCTATCGCAGTTTCACTTGCCTATGTAACTTTAAGCTAGACATGTCCCCCCATGCATAGGGCATAGGGCTCTGGGTGCAATTATACATATACACACCCCTTTCAGTCACTGAGTCGCCACGAACCCGCCCTCCCCCCGCTTCGCGAGGGGTGGCGGGCTTCGCTAGGAGTAAGTTAATGTTGAGGGACCCCCCCCCGCTTCGCGGGGGTGCGCCGCCTAGAGGAGTATTACGTTAAATGTCGGTTCCGGTTCCTTACACCTTCCGTGTAGAGGAGGTGACATTGTTCACGAAGACAAGATGCACCCCCTCCACGACTCCGCAAAAAAAATATATTAAAATTTTCGTCAAAAATTCAGTCTTTTTTGCCTTGTAATTAAACAACACATTTTGACCTCTAGCACCAAGGTTATTCAACTTGGAGGTCAATGTCAAGAAAAAAAGTTGCATCCCTAGGGACCCCCTCCAGGATTCCACAAAAAAAATATATGTTAATTATTATACATAAATTTTTTTGTCAAAAAATTTCTAAGTCTTTTTCGCCTTGTAATTGACTGCGTCTCGTAAAGTATACTACAACCGAAAAAGAATAATGAAGGCATGATATTATAATAATAGATATTTAATCTTTACTGTTCATACTATTCGTGCAGCATCATGATTAATTTACGTAACACACGCATGTCATGTTGAATGATCGTCTGAAGCGTAAGAAAATTTCTTCTATTCATAGACATTTGATTGAAATAAGAAGTTGAAGTTTATTTCTGTTATTTGTTTGTTTACGTGATATAATAAATAAACCTAATTTTCTCCTAATTTAACAAAATAAACGGCTTAAGTTAGATTTTATTTCGTGATCATCGCTAATTATTACAGGTAGGTACTTTTAAATCTTGCACAAATGATAAACAAACCCGCAGTACTTAACCTCAAATTAACTTTCTTGTTGACGATTTTTAAACATAATGGAGAGTACCTACCTACTTGCTGATTTGAGATCCTATCTTCAATAAATATTGTCCAATTATATCTGTTTATCTCGACTCCAAGCATTTGTCATGTTCCAACTACCTCCATCTTGTGAATAGAAGCTAGTTGCAGCTTATAGGAAACTCTATCAAGCAGTGTGTAGGCAGAAAACACACTTGATTCCAGTTCTATTCCTATTTAGTTAATACCTACCTATTTGATTATTTCAGATTGCAATGACATGAAAATAATGTTTGATTGGCGAACAAAGATTCATAATGGTGCTGACAGTACCATGGAAGCCCTATTCCACTAAAGTATTTCACAACGCTTGGCCAGAAAATATGATGCATGCTGAAGTGAAATCTTATTTCAACCAAATGGCCAAAAATAGCCAACAGAAATTCAAGAAGTCTTGCAAGAGAACATAACATCAAATACTTACAGCTCATATTTATATACAAAAGAAAAAGAATACGAAGGCATGATATTAAAATAAAAGATATTTACATCTTTAGTATTATTACAGTACAGGGTAGATTAAGAGTGTAAGTTAAGTAGCATATTTTTATTGAATGGACTGCCCCATTATTGTTATGACAGGACTGAATAATAAAATTTACAAACATTATTCTATATTTTTATTATCTGCAAAAAAGTTATCTCTGTAGGTAGGAAGGTACATAATCTAAACTTTATTTTCTTGAACTTTTTTTTTCTTTCTTTAACTTTCTCTCTCTTTCTTAAACACAACTGAGAGGCTTAAATAATAACTACCTACCTAATAAATACAACTCCAAGCAGATATCTGCTCAGATTTGATGATATAATATAACCCTAAGCTTGACCATGATAATAGTAATAAAGTCTATTATTTCCAAAACGGTTACTAATTATTAAACTTAACTGATTTGTGTTTAATTTCTCTCAATTCTGTGTAGTGTCTACAATGTTTCTTAGTTTGGTAAGCCTTTTGGCGTAGGCCTCTTCCAACAGCCTCTATTGAGGCCTTTCCTCTGCGACTCTTGTTCAATAAAGCCCTAGTGTATGTTTTATGTCATCATCCCATCTTGTCTTTGGATGCCCCTTGGGTACCATGTTGTGATTTGCTTGTTCCTTATAATATTTGCTTTTTATTTCATGGCATGTGTCCAGTCCAGCCCCATTTCTGTCAGACTTGGTTTTTGCTCTAAGTACTGCACTTCAGTTTTATACCTAACACACACACAGACACACTTGTGTGTGGCTTATTGGCATTAAGCTAGCATAGCTGGTATGGCCAACCATACCAAGTATTTAATTTAATTCCTACGGTAGGATATAGGTTTACTACTTTAGAATTTAGATTTAAAACATGTGAGAAAATGTATGGCTCTGCTTTGGGGGGGCGGGGGTTCCTGAGGTCACTCGGACGGACACAAGAAATACATTTTTTCAAAAAAAAACATACCTCCCCCCTCCACCATCAAGGAGAACAATTGTGTCAGTCAATTTATATACCTATTAGAAAGAAAGTGACGTGTGTCTTGAGGGCAAATCTCGAAAAGTCGGAATTTTCCCTAGATCCCTCGGACACAAGAAATACACGCCCGCCGTCATCAGATTCGTTATCCTCACCCCCTTGTCAGTCGAAAAGGATACCCATATCAAATTCTTGGATAGGGGAGGGGGTTCAGGGGGGGGGGGGGGGGGGGGGGGCGTTTGTGGGTGGGCTCGCTTCGCTCACCGCAATTCTCCGCCCGAACACAAAGGTCAAAAATAGTCCAATTTTTGGGTTTTTTAGTTTTTTTAATAATAAAGAGGTCTAGGGGGCAAAAGGGGGCAATATTTTTTACATTAAAAATTATTTACCCTACTCTACATAAACGTGAATTTTTTTTTCTGAAAAATCAGTCCGTATGGGAGATATCAACGGGGGCTAAAAAATAGGGGGTGAGAGGGGGTATAATTTTTTTTTCTTCCTATTCACGAAGGCACCCTCTATACGAATACGCATTCAAAACTCTTCCATCTCTCCTCTATCTGGTAGTACTAACAAAAGGGAATCCCCCCTTTTGTTAGTACTACCGGCAGGGGGGCATGGGGGGGGTTAAAAAATATTGACTTAAAATATGATTTCCAATGTTAGCCGAAAACGATACCCATTTCAAATTCTTGGATGGGAGAGGGGTTCAAGGGGGGCTGGGGGCGTGAAGGGTGACGTGCCCCGTGGTCGCATTGCGGTTCGCTCCCCTCACCGCAATCTGACCCATGCCCAGAAGAGTATACCATTTCAAATTCTTGGATGGGGGAGGGGGTTCGGGGGGTCTGGGATGCAAAATCGTAATATCCACCCCTATGTTACCCATATCCAATTCTTGTATAGGAGAGGGGGTGCACAGGGGGGACAGGGGTCCTGGAAAGTATCAGCATGGCTCGCTTCGCTCACCGTGCTGTGCCCCTTAGTCGCATTGCGGTTCGCTTCGCTCACCGCAATACGACCGCGCTCAGTCGGCCACACACCACGCAGTGTGACGAGTGCCAGTTTGCGGTTCGCTCCGCTCACCGCAATCTGGCCCACGCCCACCGTCATCAAATTCGTTATCCTCACCCCCATGTTAGTCGAAAAAGATACCCATATCAAATTCTTGGGTGGGGGAGGGGGTTCAGGGGGGCCGGGGGTGGGGGGGTCACAGCACGGCTCGCTTCGCTCGCCGTGCTGTTCCCCGTGGTCGCATTGCAGCTCGCTTCGCTCGCCGCAATGCTCCGCCCGAAAAAAAAGGTCAAAAATAGGCCAATTTTTGGGTTTTTTAGGTTTTTCTATAAAAAAGGGGGTCTAGGGGGCTAAATGGAGAAATATTTTTTTTGCAATTAAAATTATTTGCCCTACTCTACATGACTGTGAAAAAAAAATTCTCAAAAGTCACTCCGTTTGGGAGATCTCAACGGGGGCTAAAAAATGGGGGGTGAGAGGGGGGGTAATTTTTTTTTTATTTCGATTCAAGAAGACACCCTCTATACGAACTCGCCATCAGTACCCCTACATCTCTCCTTTATCTGGGAGTACAAAAAAATGGGGGGATTCGGGGGGCAAGGGGGGGTAAAAAAATTTGTCTTCCAAAATGAGTTGTACTCGTCTACACAACTGTGAAAAAAAAACTTTTGCAAGACGGGGGCTAAAAAATGGGGGGTGAGAGGGGGGGTAATTTTTTTTTTCTCCCAATTCAAGAAGACACCCTCTATACGACCCTGTAATTAAAAACACTCTATCACGTCGCTTTCTCATAGCACTTGAAAAAGGGGGGGGTCTGGGGGGCAAGGGGGGGTAAAAAAAAATTTGCAATCAAAATCACTTGTACCCCTCTATACAACCCCCATAAAATTATTAGTCAGGATGGCTCTGCTTGGAAGCCCCCCCGGGGGGCGGGGGCCCCCCGGTGCAAATCTCAAAAAGTCGGAATTTTCCTGAGGTCCCCCAGGCATGAGAAATACATTTCCGCAAAAAAAACCATACCTCCCCCTCCACCATCAAGGAGAACAATTATGTCAATCAGTCAGTCAGTGAGTGGTAATCGAGCTTTATATAATAGAACTAGGTTGTATAAGTGCGCGAGCTGCAAGCAGCTCGCGTTTGTCCGTTGCATGCCCGCCGCCATCAAATTCGTAATCCTGAGCCCCATGTTGGTCGAAAACGATACCCATATCAAATTCTTGTATGGGAGAGGGGGTTTAGGGGGGGCTGGGGGCTTGAAGGGTAACGGCACGGCTCGCTTCGCTCGCCGAGTCGCAGCTCACCGCAATACGACGCCGCTCGTGCTGCCACACATCAAGGCTCGCTTCGCTCGCCTTGCTGTGTGACGTGTGTCGTATTGCGGTTCGCTTCGCTCACCGCATTCCGACGCACGCCCACCGTCATCAAATTCGTAATCCTCACCCCCATGTTAGTCGAAAACGATACCCATATCACATTCTTGGATGAGGAAGGGGGGTCGGGGGGGCTGGGGTGCAAAATCGTAATCGCCACCCCTATGTTCGTCAAAAACTATACCCATATCAAATTCTTGGATGGAGGAGGGGCTTCAGGGGGGCCGGGGTGGGGGGTCACAGCACGGCTCGCTTCGCTCGCCGTGCTGAAGTCGCATTGCGGTTCGCTTCGCTCACCGCAAAACGACCACGCTCCGTCGGCCACACAGCAAGGCTCGCTTCGCTCGCCTTGCAGTGTGACGAGTGCCAGTTTGCGGTTCGCTTCGCTCACCGCAATCTGGCCCACCCCTGCCGTCATCAAATTCGTAATCCCCACCCCAGTATTAGTCGAAAACGATACCCATTTCAAATTCTTGGATGGGGTGGGGGTTCAGGGGGGGCTGGGGGCGTAAAGGGTGACGGCACGGCTCGCTTCGCTCGCCGTGCTGTGCCCCGTGGTCGCATTGCGGTTCGCTTCGCTCACCGCAATACGACGCCGCTCGTGCTGCCACAGAGCAAGGCTCGCTTCGCTCGCCTTGCTGTGTGACGTGGGTCGGATTGCGGTTCGCTTCGCTCACCGCAATCCAACCCACACCCACCGTCATCAAATTCGTTATCCTCACCCCCATGTTAGTCGAAAACGATACCCATATCAAATTCTTGGATGGGGGAGGGGGTTCAGGGGGGCCGGGGGTGGGAGGTCACAGCACGGCTCGCTTCGCTCGCCGTGCTGTTCCCCGTGGTCGCATTGCAGCTCGCTTCGCTCGCCGCAATGCTCCGCCCGAAAAAAAAGGTGAAAATAGGCCAATTTTTGGGTTTTTTAGGTTTTTTAATAAAAAAGGGGGTCTAGGGGGCTACAAGGGAAAATATTTTTTTTGCATTTTAAATAATTTGCCCTACTCTACATGACTATGAAAAAAAAATTCTGAAAAGTCACTTGGTTTGGGAGATCTCAACGGGGGCTTAAAAAGGGGGGTGAAAGGGGGGGTATTTTTTTTTCTTCCAATTACAAAAAGATACCCTCTATACGTTCCCATAATCAGAACCCCTCCATCACTCCTCTATCTGGTAGTACTAAAAAATGGGGGGCTTCGGGGGGCAAGGGGGGGTAAAAAAATATTGTCTTAAAAAATGATTTGTACTCCTCTACACGACTGTGAAAAAAACCCTCTTACAGGTCACTCTGTTTGGGAGATATCAACGGGGGCTAAAAAAGGGGGGGTGAGAGGGGGGGAATATTTTTTTTTCTTTCGACTCATGAAGATATCCTCTATATGAACCCGTAATCAAAAATCCTCTATCTTGTCGCTTTCTGGTAGCACTTGAAAAAGGGGGGGTCTGGGGGGCAAGGGGGGGGGGTAACTTTTTTTTTAATTGAAATCACTTGTCCACCTCTACATAACCCCCATAAAAGTTTTTATCCAAGTTGGTCCATGGGCAAGAAGGGGGGGAGGGGGGGGCTCCCCGGGTGCAAATCTCAAAAAGTCGGAATTTTCCTGAGGTCCCCCAGGCATGAGAAATACATTTCCGCAAAAAAAACCATACCTCCCCCTCCACCATCACGGAGATCAATTCTGTCAATCAGTCAGTGAGTGAGTGGTAATCGAGCTTTATATAATAGAAAAACTAGGTTTTACTGCGGCTCGCTTCGCGACCCGTTTTTTATACTTCCCCCCTAATATTAACATCAAATTCGTAATCCTCACCCCCATGTTAGTCGAAAACGATACCCATATTGGATTCTTGGATGGGGAGGGGGTTCAGGGGGGGTTGGCCCCCCGGGTTGGCCGTGCTGTGCCCCCCCACCCCGTAAACGCGGCTCGCTTCGCGAGCCGCGTTGCTAAACTGCCACTGCGTGGCTCGCTTCGCTCGCCACGCAGGGGGAGGGGGTTCAGGGGGGGTGGGGGGGACAGCACGGCTCGCTTCGCGAGCCGTGCTGTGGCCCCCCGCCCCGGAAACGCGGCTCGCTTCGCGAGCCGCGTTGCCGAACTACCACTGCGTGGCTCGCTTCGCTCGCCACGCAGGGGGAGGGGGTCCAGGGGGGGGGTTGGCCCCCCGGGTTGGCCGTGCTGTGCCCCCCCACCCCGTAAACGCGGCTCGCTTCGCGAGCCGCGTTGCTAAACTGCCACTGCGTGGCTCGCTTCGCTCGCCACGCAGGGGGAGGGGGTTCAGGGGGGGTGGGGGGGACAGCACGGCTCGCTTCGCGAGCCGTGCTGTGGCCCCCCGCCCCGGAAACGCGGCTCGCTTCGCGAGCCGCGTTGCTAAACCACCACTGCGTGGCTCGCTTCGCTCGCCACGCAGTGGGGGGGGAGGTTGGAGGGGGGAAAACTGAACGGCTCGCTTCGCGAGCCGTCAGTTACCACTTTCCGTAAAAAAAAAAAAAAATTTTTGAAAAAAGTCAAAATTTTCATACAAAACGACCTTCGGGCGGACCCCCTTTTGGGGGGGAAGGAGGGGGAAATTGCGTAACATAATTGTAAAGGAAATTGACGGCGGCACATTTCAAAAGGATTTCTAGTATCAATGGGGGCCTTAAACATTATCCGCGGAATTAAATATGGCTCGGTACTTGCCGATTTCTGAACGGTTATTAATCGCGGCGAAACATCTGTAACAATAACTTTAGTGCCGTTAACGAGTCCGTCGGCAAAGCTAAGATTGCGCATGATCATACAAATACATCCTATTTTTAGCCTAAGGTCGTGCTCAGGAAGACCTTTAGGCTGCATTCTATTTAGTGCATCGGGTCCTAGAAATAATAGATCAACATTATCGTCATCAATTTTATCTATTGAGTAAAAGTGCAGGACATCGCCAGGTAATCTTTCTAATATAATATTATTTATTTCCCTAACTGCATCGTTGCGTGTAGTTAAAATAGCTCTATGTATACAAACGAGAGGCTCCTCCAAAAAAGTGAAAACAAAGTCAATTAAATCATCTAAATCATGTGCAATATCTATACCACTTAAATCGACAAAATTTTGAATATTTATATTGTTAATTGTAATAGAATGCAATGGTAATCTGTTAGAGCCTAATTTTAATAAAAAATCAGCATACTCTGGATCTTCTCTACATCTTTGGGAAGTTGCAAGCGTAAATGTTTTTAAATTTCTCCAGATGGGAGATGTTTTCACCGATGCATTTCGTATGTCTGAATTAGTTCTAGCATTTGCTACAACAGGAGGAATTTGTCTGAAATCACCCGCAAAGATAATAATTTTACCTCCAAAGATTTTATTGTTACGCATCAAATCACGCAACGACCTATCGAGCAGATGAATCAAATACTTATGAGCCATAAAGCCATATGAGCCTTCATCGTATATAATTACGTTCGCGTGAGATATTAATTCCGCTCGCTGAGAACCATTTGTGATACTCCAGTAGCCAAGGTCATCTACAAGTTCTAATGGAAATTTAAACATGCTATGCGCCGTGACTCCTCCTTCGTGATTTTGAGCTGCAATAGCGGAACTGGCAGTACACAACACTACCCCATTTAAATTATCGCGCACGTGAGCTGTGATTACATTAAGTAGTAAAGTCTTACCAGTACCTGCAGGACCGTCAACGAACAGCGCAGTACTATTGGTGTCGCGAAAGCTAACATCGTCACATAGCTTTGCGACGTAATCAAAAACGTTACGTTGTTCGTTTGACAAACGAGGAAGCCATTCACTGAGGAAACTATGCAACGCATCGCGATCATACTCTACGCGTTCCCTGCCTAATTCGGTCGTGTTATCTATCACATCTGGCAAACCGTGTTCAGCTAGTGACGAACCGTGCTTCCGGAGCAACCTGCTTATTTCTCTTAGACAGAGTGTAAAGGCTCTATCTCTGTCTTCATTACCTATCCTGTTCATGATATCTTCGCTTAATTCGTTTTTGAAAGTTTCCCAGATTGACGCGACACGGACACCGTTTACAGCCAAAAGAACGAAAAAGCCACGCAGGCGTGGTCCTGTCAAAAATTCATTAGCTTCCGACATGGCTCTTTCGTATTCGACTTCGTCGTCGGCAAGACCAACAATTTTTGCAGCTTCCTGAAAAGTTGTACAATTCGGACCACCAAGATTTTTAAGTTGAGCGTAACTACGACACGGGTATGTTTTTAAAAGAATTCTAAGATAAAACTGTTCACCTCTGTTAGGAGCGACCCAAAATAAACGCGCGACCAGCTTACCCCTTTGCCTTTTTGTAATGAATTTATTATTTGTGGTTTCAAATATATCCGCATTTACAATAGAGGGACGTTGGGGATGTACAATGTACTGCTCATAAAAATCCATGTATGTAAGTGACTCGAATTCTTCTACTGCGGGACGATTAAAATACGTTACTAAATCGGAACCGGCTTGTTCAGCGGCTTGCGCTTCAGTGCCTGGTTTGAAATAAATTGTCTGCTGATTTTCAAGATGGACCGACAGCTGTTTAACGTTTGGATCGCGCGCGGTTACGTCGAATTCTAAGGTTCTCCAAGCGGCGTCGCTCGATCCTATGTAGCGTTTGGTAACATTAACATACTGTTCGATCTCGTTATCTTTATGTTGATCGGGCACTACCGTTACTCGCGATTCGTCAGGCCCCTTGGTGATATATTTAAATAGGTATTTAACTACGGTGCGTTGCGTTGACACTTCCAAGTTGATATGAGCATCGAACTTTAGTAGAAGGCTAGCGTTGTAAGGGACAACCCACGTATCATTGACTTGTACATCTTTATTGCGGTATTTGATATTTGCCGTGTTTTTACTATTTCTACGAAAGTGAATAAAACCTCTATCATCGCAGAAAGTTACCTCTGATTCGCATTTCGGAAAATATTTTGAACATTTCATTAGGTCTCTATCCCAGCAAGGTAAATCAGATCTATGCGAAGGACCACAGGGACCGTGAATCATGTGGTTTAAAACAGCCGTCCGTAGTCTACCGTCACCTTCAGTGACTTCAGGTATATCCGCTCTCACAAACTTATCGATATCTGAATTATGAACAGGGCCGCCACCTTCAACCCTAAAACAAATGTGAGCATGTGGCAGACCTCGCTTTTGAAATTCTATTACGTGTATCATGTAAACGATTTTGCCAAACCAAACACCGGTTCTAAGATCTTTTAACAATTCGTTTAACTTTAAATTGAAAACTCTAGCGCAGACAAGGGGATTGTTGAGACTACTGGTACTTTGAGAGGACTGTTGAATTTCGGGCCACTTGGGATTGCATGTGAACGTTAAGAAAAATGATGGGTTGCCCAATCTAGTGACTATAGCGATGGCATCGCTATATTTACCCTTCATGTATCGCGGGCCACCTGTAAAAGAACTCGGCAAATAAACGCGGCCTGGGACGAACCCCTCCCCCTGAATCGTTTCATCCTCCCGAATCTGTTGCGCGACTTCGATGCTCATTTCAACTTCTTGAAGTGGCGCTGACCTTAAGGCATTATTCGATTTTATTTTCTGAAAATTTTCAATAAAACGTAACCGCTCCTCTGATATTCTGCAGTACATATCGACTAACCACTCTTCGGACAGTCTGCCTAATTGTGAAAACCGTGGCTCTGATAAAAGTAGACACCGCACGTATTTTACTTGTGATAGTTTATGTTGAAAATTATCTAATTTGTTTGGGTACCAACCAGCATTGCCTTCCGGATAAAGTAGTGGATATTGAAAACTTTCATAACATGGGTGCATTATATCAACAGTGTGTGGTTTCTTACCCCCCACTTTCCACACGGCTATGCAACGCGGTAGAAAAGTCTCTGTTTCGGTACTTATTATAGCAGCAACTTCCTTACCAGGAGCAAAATCTCGTAAAAGGTTACTGTCTGTCGAGTCGGAGGTCTGTTGAAATTTAATGTGAGCCTGATCGGATGTATGTTCGTTTAGTTTTCTAAATAATTTGATAAAGGGATTTTTTGACTCTAAAAAAAATCTTATAGAGGTAATGACCTCTTTATCGAGGCTCCTTTGCGCAGCTAAATTTTCACGTTCAGCCGGATCGTGAATGTATAATCCTAAATTATTCACGCTATCTGTATATGCCAGGTCAAAAACTCTGTGATAAATTCGCCCTTGTATCTTGAGAAGAGATATTTCGTCTTTATTTTGGTACCCATGAGAAACGCCTAAGGCACTGAAGGCAAATAAATTATTATACGCTCGCGGCCTACTAACAAACGAAGGATGCGAGTAAAACTCCTCGGTTAACGAAGCTAATGTTTGGACGTTATAAGCTCCCGATCCGCAACACCATTGTTTTCTCGATCTTTCTTCTTCAAACAGATACGCGCCGCATTTGTCACAGTGATAGGTGTCGGGAGCAAGCAAAGATATTTTTTTCAATTTATACAAGTCTACGAGTTTAAGTTCAACGTCCCTCATTTGACCGATTAATTTAGACAATTTACGTAGCTTTATGTCGATGTTCCGATTGATTTTGTTATAAGTGGCAGATGTTTTTTGACCGATCTCGGGGCTTTGCTGGATTGAACGGTAAACCGAATCGCGATGCACTTGTGGATTCGCTTTATCGTATTTTTTGGAAGCTTTTTGATGGCATTCAGGATTTGAAGTTGCATATTTTTTCACAGCTTTTTGATGCACTTCTGGATTAGCAAGTTGATATATTTTTACGGAGTCTTGATGTTTTGTACGATTTTTAGTATTGTATTTTTTAACCGCGTCTAAATGAGCGTTCTCCTTTGTGCTTTTGGGGCCACGTTTTACTTTTTTGGGTCGACCTCTTTTCGTTTTCGTTAAAGTCGCAGTGACTTCAATATTACCTAAACTCATTAGTGACTGAAGATCTAATTTTTGTAGAACAACAACGGGATTTTTCAAATCTTTTATCACAGCCACTGTTTTTGTAATTGATTCTGGTGTCTTTTCTATCTGCACGATATCTACTTTAGTCGTGGCTGTAACAAGCGACGATTCAACGGGAGAAAACGGCACGAATTTAAATCCTTGCAGAATAGATTGGGATTTAATGCTATTATTTTGAGTGACTAACGGCGGGGAAATGTATCTTTTGAGAATGGATTCCGATTTATTGCTAATGTTATGAGAATTTTGAGTACAATTTGTAGTGACATCGCTTGAATTTGTGACGAGAGACGAATCAACTGATGTTAACGACGCGGATTTGTGTATTTGAAGAACAGATTCTAATTTACAGCTTAAGTTTTGAGACGTTTGAGTGCAATTCGTAGCAACACAATCACCATAATTTGTCACGAGAGACAATGACGAATGAACTGATGCTAACGGTGCGGATGTATGCCTTAGAAGAATGGATTCCGATTTATTGGTTGTGTTGCACTCAACAAACGAATCAACGGATGCTGACGGAGCGGATTCTTCAATATGTCCATCAAAAATAGATTCTAAGCAAGACGATGAAATTGAAACTACATCCTCCGAATTATGATTTGTTACGCGTAACCTATCTAGGGCATATTGACCCTCATATTGACCGCGAGCAAAAAGAAGTTTCGCTAAATCGCGTAAGGTATCACATTTAAATAAACGCGCTACACCAGATGTCAAATCTGGCTTATTATTGACATCCACCGCATGACTGTTAAAAAAGAAGTAAACGCCGTTAAATCTCCAAAAAGAAACCGTATAATATTGCCCGGTGAATATAATACTATCCGTGTTATCATTGTGTGGATTATCGACCGAATTAAAAACCTTCTCTTCCAACAATATTTCTAATGCCAATAGGCATTGTTCAACTTCGCGCAGGCTTTTGGGAAAAAACCCATTGTCAATATATATTATTTCAATTGTTGCCGAATCATTTCCGACTGGTATCTCCGTAGGCAATTCGTCTGCCGAAAGATATATCTGGCCAAGCGAATCTAAATACGGTTTTAACGACATATACAACGCGTCACCACTCTGTAGAATAGTGTCTATATCGCAACAGGTTAACTGATTCCGACTTTTAAAAACGGATAAAATAGACGCGCATGCCGACATAGCTACGCATTGTGCGTTATTACCTCGTAATTGAGGATCCCCTTGATGGGTCCTTCCTAAAAACCATAAAATATGTAAAGCAGTGTACTATAGGTAGGTAGGTCGTGCGAGAAAATAAAAGCGCTATTTGCAGAAACCGGATGCAAGAAAGAAACTCGCGATGAAAAGTTGGGCGAAGAGAAAGCGATAGACCAAATACCAATAGAAATCTTCAAATATTAAAAAAACTCATCCAATTTTTCTGTCCTCCTTAGTAGAACTAAAACAGTTTGAATAAAACCCTTTTTTTAATAATAATTGTTTATTTATTTGAGTAAGATAGGTATACTCCGATTCAGAATCAAAGATATTTTATGTCAACAATGAAATTCGCCAATGAAAACTTAACTACTTTACATTTATGTAATCTAAGGCTTCCATTAAGGCTTGTTGGGTCAGACAACAAAGTTGTGTTGTGTTGTGTTGTATTTCAGTTCTGAAAATGAAGAATAAATGAAATATTAATAGATGATACTTGCACTGACAAATAATTATTTAGATTTATGTAAATAAAATAAAACGGAATGTAAAGTTGATACTTAAATGCTAGGTACATATCTATCTCACACAAACATCACTCACATCATGCAGACCAGACCAAGGTCTCATGTTGCCCTCACTCTATGAAGCTAGAGAGAGACCACAGGTACACCGCCCGCACAGTTGTAATGGAAACATATACACCTACTCATTATCTGATGTAAATGTACCTATATAAAATAAACAGGTACATTTTAGCACACAGAGTGGAACTGATGACCCATTATTCTAATTGTAATGAAATTCTGGTTTTTGTTCACATGGTTCACCTAGAAATGCTGCACCATCTCACAATGTGAGCTATTATATTATGTATTTAAACAACTTGTACTAAAGTATTATAGTAACTTGTAGGTATGTGTATTGTATAAATAAAATCTTACCTACCTTAACTTAACTAAAATACTTATACATAACCACTATAATAAAAAATATACCTACTAAAGGTGTCTATTCAGATGTCGCCAGAGAACCAAACTAAACTAATTTGACAGTACTAAAAATGCTGCTGTCCCTGTCTTAGCGATCAAACTAATAAGGATGGCATCATTTTTAGTCCTGTCAGATTAGTTTAGTCTAGTTTGGGAACATAAACTAAATTGCCATAAGCAAGGCTGCTATGTGCTCGCTGGCTTAAACATAATGCACACTCATCTGCGATTCTAAACTATGGTCAATTTCAGACGATGGCTTCAAATACAACCTACCTACCCCCAGATCAACAATGCTACTATGGATTATCCTGGATGCTCAGATCATTCTGACACTGACTGTAGGTCACCTACCCTTAATCCTAATTATCCAAGGCTATTGATTTTATTTTGTTCGTAGTAAATAAATAAAACCAGCCAAGTGCTAGTCGTACTGGTGCATAAAGGGATCCATACAAAAAAAAACATGTTGTTTGTATGGGAGGACTTTTAAATATTTATTTTATTATGTTTTTTATTATTTGTTGATACTCATGGTTCATGAGACAGAAAAAAACACAGAAAAAAGAACAGACCTGATGGTGACAGACAGACAAATGGATGGACCGACAGCAAAGTCTTAGTAATAGGATCTCATCTTGCCCATTGGGTACGGAACCCTAAAAATGAATTTATAATTGTTAGAACACAACTCACCTTATTACATATAAATAAAAATAATTAAATTTAATGTGAGGGAAACCTGATATTTTAATATTATACTTAAAAATATTTTATGTTAAAGTATAAAATATAATCATCACCACAATAAATATAACAAACTTAATTTCAATTCGCTCTCAAACTTTTATTGCTGTATAATTTATAAATAATATCATATTCAATAAACTCACCATCTGCTTCACTAAGTGGTTTCATAACAGCACACTAAACTGTAGGGACACATGACTTGCAACTCTTGCAAAGCGCATACAAAAAAACATGAGTCCATTCCTGCTAAGTACCTAATCACTTTATTTATTAACAGTGCTATTTGCACAAATTGAAAGATTTAAACCATTACAGACATCTTAAAATAACGTTCAGCTCAACAACTCATAAATTCAACATGTAGGAAAATATCCCCAGTTAGGTATGTGATAGGTACAGCATGAGACAAATCACAGATGCCCTATCTGAGTAATACTGCACTGATTTATGTTATATTTACCCGTTTTAGGCGAGTATATACTTACCTACGACGTTAGTGCATGTGTTACAATCACTGAATATAAGATAAAGGCTTACCTACATACTAATGAGCAGCCTCCTCAGCAAATAATATTTCAAGGATAAAACACAGTGCTCTGACAATAGGTCCACTGCCGTCCACAGCTGAACGTTGTTCCCACAAGTAGATATAGCAGGTTACACCACAAACATCTCTTGGCTGGGAAATTGAATAGCGCAGAGAGAAAAAATTTTACTCACCTGCTGTTACCGCGAACATTGTGGTTTCTTCAGAAATGCGCCTACGTCTTGGTCGCGATACTTGCGCGCTGCTGTTGGAACGTTTCATGTTCGATCCTCGCTGAAAAAGCACTGCCTTACAACTCGAAAACTTGTAATAAGCCAAAGAAATTCTTTGCGATAAAAGTTACTGTTGAGTTTTGAACTGGACAGAAAAAAGTGTTGCCAGTAGGCATAAAAACTTTTGACAAACCAGACGATAAAAAAAATGTTACAAAAACAATAATTACCATTCCTTTGTCTGAGTAATTACCTTTTAACAATAACTTGTCCGCGACTCTTTTCCTTAAAAAAAATATTATTATAGGTAGTTGTGACATGTAGGTACCTATGTCAAAACCCTAATAATATTCTTGACCTCATATCCTTCAAAACAGAGTTGTGCTTTTGCGTGAATTTAATTGAGTCACGATTACGACGAAAAAAATTGCTGGCCTTAGTTATGTGAAGTAGGTAGGGGTACCTAGGTAAGGTACCTACACTTATTTAGCGACTACTGCTGAAATAATTACATCAACCTTGCCCACAATAATGCTAATAAACGAAACTAAACATACAAAATTATCTTATGGCAGCTTATATATTATTTATAACAATTATTATATACATACAATAAACTACCTCATTGTAAATATACTTAGTAGTAAGTATATTTACAATGAGGTAGTTAGGTTTGAGTATTGCCTCCAAAGCCTTCTAATTTTCCTATTTATCGGAATACAATGAAGCAATTGCGGCCCCGTCATTCTCTTTATCTCGTCGTTCGTATGTTAAACATGTAAACAAGTTAATAAATAAATAAAAAGTTATATTGTGAGGTACGTCTAAGTCACACATTGTGCAGTTATGGTAAACAAGTGCAACAACGACCTTTCCACTGTGTCACTGACCTTGTAGTCTACCTTAGTAGGTAGGTACGTAATATTACATTTATGATGAATGAATTCCAAACAATAAAACCCGTCCCTGTTCGAGTTTAGAGGGTTCTGAAATGGCAACATTTACAAAATAACTCGCGGGTCCCACTCATTGTCGTTATTGTAGAAAGAGATGCCTTCTATTTCGACACAGAAAGACAGAAAGTACAAGCTGAAATATACTATATTCCATTGCAACAAGAATCAAATATGATTATGTTCCGTGCGGATGAACCATAATGCCGCAGTAAATAGGTAGGTATGCACTATCTAAAATAAGTTGTTATATTATGGAATACCACAAGCAAAGCAAGCACCTTATTTATGACGAAAGGTTCTAGGTAGGTAACTAACTACCTAACTAATAAAAGTTTGAGGAGCGTAAAGTTTAACAAATATCTGTAGATATGATGACTGCTAACATACGCTGCTGCTACCTACACACCTACCTACTACGTATGAAGCACAGATGTGGGATCTGTGGTAGGTACGTAGGTAGGTGATATAAAAGACCATAGGCACCTACATACAGTATTATGCATACCTATGTACCATATAGGTAGCTACTAACTAACCTACGTTTAAGCTGCCACCTACATACCTACGTATGAAGCACAGATGTGGGATCTGTGGTACGTAGGTTAGGAATAACAGACCATAGGTAGGTACCTACATACGGTATTATGCATACCTATGTACCATATAGGTAGGTACCTACCAACATTATAATTAGCAGGGCATAGCCGCTTTATGAAGGTGATGTACCAACCTCTAGGTAGGTAGTATAAGAACACCTAACGCTACCTACATGTAGGTACGTTCCTACCATCGAACAGGTACCTATGTGCTGGATGAGATTAATGATGTGCGAGCGTTGATACAAACATTTACTCTTAGGTACTGGAGGACAACCCAATGCTTGATAGGTACTTTACCTATTATTGTGCCTACCTATAATTTCTTACCCGTATGTAGGTGAAAAAAAAGAGAGACCAAATCAGTGGAGCCGAGACCGAACGGTTGCTTCGCGAGCCGCTAAAGATTTTGCACCCCAGACCCCCCGACCGAACCCCCTCCCCTATCCAAGAACGCGAACCACGCTCGCCGTCATAGAATTCGTAATCCTCACCCCCATGTTAGTCGAAAACGATACCCATATCCAATTCTTGGATGGGTGAGGGGTTTCCGAGGGGGGCGGTTGTGGGGGGTCACTTTACGGCTCGCTTCGATTACCGTGCTATTCCCCGTGAACGCATTGCAGCTCGTTTCGCTCGCCGCAAAGCTCCGCCCGAAAAAAAAGGTCAAAAATAGGCCAATTTTCGGGATTTTTAGGTATTTTAACAAAAAAAGGGGTCTAGGAGGCAAAAGGGGGCAATATTTTTTTTGCATTTAAAATTATTTACCCTACTCTACATAAACGTGAAATTTTTTTTTTGAAAAGTCAGTCCGTTTGGGAGATCTCAACGGGGGCTAAAAAATGGGGGGTGAGAGGGGGGGTATTTTTTTTTTGTTCCGATTAAGAGAAGACACTCTCTATACGAAACCGCATTCAGAACTCTTCCAACTCTCCTCTATCTGGTAGTAATAAAAAATGGGGGGATTCGGGGGGCAAGGGGGGGTTTCAAAAATATAGTCTTAAAAAATGATTTGTACTCCTCTATACAACTGTGAAAAAAAAACTCTTGCAGCTCACTCTGTTTGGGAGATATCAACGGGGGCTAAAAACTGGGGGGTGAGAGGGGGGATAATTTTTTTTTTCTTTCGATACAATAAGACACCCTCTATACGAACCCACAATCAAAAATCCTCTATAACGTCACTTTCTGGTAGCACTTACAAAAGGGGGGGTTCTGGGGGGCAAGGGGGGGGGTAATTTTTTTTCCAATGAAAATAACTTTAACCCCTCTTTATAACCCCTGTAAATGTTTTTGTTCAAAATAGTTCGTGGGCAAAAGGGGGGGGAGCGGGGGTGCTCCGGGGGTGCAAATCTCAAAAAGTCAAAAACAACTCGCTTCGCGAGCCGTCAGTTACCACTTTCCGTGAAAAAAAAAAATTTTTTTTGAAAAAAGTCAAAATTTTCATACAAAACGACCTTCGGGCGGACCCCCTTTTCGGGGGGAAGGAGGGGGAAATTTGGAAAAATAGGATTTTTCCCCGGGTCCAATTGAACAGCCCCACCTTTATCTGCAAAAAAAACCATACCTCCCCATCCACCATCAAGGTGAACAACTATGTCAATCAGTCAGTCAGTCAGTGGTAATCCAGCTATATATAATGTAAAACTAGGTTTTACTGCGGCTCGCTTCGCGACCCGTTCTGTTACCAAATTCGTAATCCTCACCCCCATGTTAGTCGAAAACGATACCCATATTGGATACTTGGATGGGGAGGGGGTTAAGGGGGGGTTGGGGGGTGGGGGGTCACAGCACGGCTCGCTTCGCGAGCCGTGCTGTGTCCACCCACCCCGCAAACGCGGCTCGCTTCGCGAGCCGCGTTGCTGAACTACCACTGCGTGGCTCGCTTCGCTCGCCACGCAGGGGGAGGGGGTTCAGGAGGGGTGGGGGGGACAGCACGGCTCGCTTCGCGAGCCGTGCAGTGGCCTACCACCCCGGAAACGCGGCTCGCTTCGCGAGCCGCGTTGCTAAACCACCACTGCGTGGCTCGCTTCGCTCGCCACGCAGTGTGGGGGGAGGTTGGAGGGGGGAAAACTGAACGGCTCGCTTCGCGAGCCGTCAGTACCCACTTTCCGAAAAAAAAAAAAAAAATTTTTGAAAAAAGTCAAAATTTTCATACAAAACGCTCTTCGGGCGGACCCCCTTTTTGGGGGGAAGGAGGGGGAAATTTGGAAAAATAGGATTTTTCCCCGGGTTCAATCGAACAGCCCCACCGTTATCTGCAAAAAAAACCATACCTCCCCATCCACCATCAAGGCGAACAACTATGTCAATCAGTCAGTCAGTCAGTGGTAATCCAGCTATATATAATATAACTAGGTTTTACTGCGGCTCGCTTCGCGACCCGTTGAGTTAAAATTCGTAATCCCCACCCCCATGTTAGTCGAAAACGATACCCATATTGGATTCTTGGATGGGGGAGGGGGTTAAGGGGGGGTGGGGGGTGGGGGGTGACAGCACGGCTCGCTTCGCGAGCCGTGCAGTGGCCCCCCACCCCGGAAACGCGGCTCGCTTCGCGAGCCGCGTTGCTAAACTGCCTGGGAGGGGGTTAACTGGGAGGGGGTTCAGGGGGGGTGGGGGGGACAGCACGGCTCGCTTCGCGAGCCGTGCAGTGGCCCCCCACCCCGGAAACGCGGCTCGCTTCGCGAGCCGCGTTGCTAAACCACCGCTGCGTGGCTCGCTTCGCTCGCCACGCAGGGGGGGGAAGGTTGGAGGGGGGAAAACTGAACGGCTCGCTTCGCGAGCCGTCAGTTACCACTTTCCGTAAAAAAAAAAAAAAATTTTTTGAAAAAAGTCAAAATTTCCATACAAAACGTCCTTCGGGCGGACCCCCTTTTCGGGGGGAAGGAGGGGGAAATTTGGAAAAATAGGATTTTTCCCCGGGTCCAATCGAACAGCCCCACCGTTATCCGCAAAAAAAACCATACCTCCCCATCCACCATCAAGGCGAACAACTATGTCAATCAGTCAGTCAGTCAGTGGTAATCCAGCTATATATAATATAACTAGGTTTTACTGCGGCTCGCTTCGCGACCCGTTTTTTATACTTCCCCGAACATTGTCATCATCAAATTCGTTATCCTCACCCCCATGTTAGTCGAAAACGATACCCATATTGGATTCTTGGATGGGGAGGGGGTTCAGGGGGGGTTGGGGGGTGGGGGGTCACGGCACGGCTCGCTTCGCGAGCCGTGCTGTGTCCCCCCACCCCGCAAACGCGGCTCGCTTCGCGAGCCGCGTTGCCGAACTACCACTGCGTGGCTCGCTTCGCTCGCCACGCAGGGGGAGGGGGTCCAGGGGGGGGTTGGGGGTGGGGGGTGACAGCACGGCTCGCTTCGCGAGCCGTGCTGTGCCCCCCCACCCCGGAAACGCGGCTCGCTTCGCGAGCCGCGTTGCTAAACCACCACTGCGTGGCTCGCTTCGCTCGCCACGCAGTGGGGGGGGAGGTTGGAGGGGGGAAAACTGAACGGCTCGCTTCGCGAGCCGTCAGTTACCACTTTCCGTAAAAAAAAAAAAAAATTTTTGAAAAAAGTCAAAATTTCCATACAAAACGACCTTCGGGCGGACCCCCTTTTGGGGGGGAAGGAGGGGGAAATTTGGAAAAATAGGATTTTTCCCCGGGTCCAATTGAACAGCCCCACCGATATCTGCAAAAAAAACCATACCTCCCCATCCACCATCAAGGTGAACAACTATGTCAATCAGTATGTCAGTCAGTGGTAATCCAGCTATATATAATATAACTAGGTTTTACTGCGGCTCGCTTCGCGACCCGTTAAATTTAAACGCCATCATCAAATTCGTAATCCTCACCCCCATGTTAGTCGAAAACGTTACCCATATTGAAAACTTGGATAGGGAGGGGGTTCAGGGGGGGGGTGGGGGGTGGGGGGTGACAGCACGGCTCGCTTCGCGAGCCGTGCTGTGGCCCCCCACCCCGGAAACGCGGCTCGCTTCGCGAGCCGCGTTGCTAGACTACCACTGCGTGGCTCGCTTCGCTCGCCACGCAGGGGGAGGGGGTCCAGGGGGGGGTTGGGGGTGGGGGGAGACAGCACGGCTCGCTTCGCGAGCCGTGCTGTGCCCCCCACCCCGGAAACGCGGCTCGCTTCGCGAGCCGCGTTGCTAAACCACCACTGCGTGGCTCGCTTCGCTCGCCACGCAGTGGGGGGGGAGGTTGGAGGGGGGAAAACTGAACGGCTCGCTTCGCGAGCCGTCAGTTACCACTTTCCGTAAAAAAAAAAAAATTTTTTTGAAAAAAGTCAAAATTTTCATACAAAACGCTCTTCGGGCGGACCCCCTTTTTGGGGGGAAGGAGGGGGAAATTTGGAAAAATAGGATTTTTCCCCGGGTCCAATCGAACAGCCCCACCGGTTTCTGCAAAAAAAACCATACCTCCCCATCCACCATCATGGAGAACAACTATGTCAATCAGTCAGTCAGTCAGTGGTAATCCAGCTATATATAATATAACTAGGTTTTACTGCGGCTCGCTTCGCGACCCGTTTTTTATACTTCCCCCCTAATATCATCATCATATTCGAAATCCTCACCCCCATGTTAGTCGAAAACGATACCCATATCAAATTCTTGGATGGGGGAGGGGGTTCAGGGGGAAGGGGGGGTGGGGGGTCACAGCACGGCTCGCTTCGCGAGCCGTGCTGTGGCCCCCCACCCCGGAAACGCGGCTCGCTTCGCGAGCCGCGTTGCTAAACTACGACTGCGTGGCTCGCTTCGCTCGCCACGCAAAGGGGGGGTAAAGGGGAGGGGGTTCAGGGGGGGTGGGGTGTGGGGGGTGACAGCACGGCTCGCTTCGCGAGCCGTGCTGTCCGGAAACGCGGCTCGCTTCGCGAGCCGCGTTGCTAAACCACCACTGCGTGGCTCGCTTCGCTCGCCACGCAGTGGGGGGGGAAGTTGGAGGGGGGAAAACTGAACGGCTCGCTTCGCGAGCCGTCAGTACCCACTTTCCGAAAAAAAAAAAAAAAATTTTTGAAAAAAGTCAAAATTTTCATACAAAACGACCTTCGGGCGGACCCCCTTTTGGGGGGGAAGGAGGGGGAAATTAGGAAAAATAGGATTTTTCCCTGGGTCCAATTGAACAGCCCCACCGTTATCTGCAAAAAAAAACATACCTCCCCATCCACCATCAAGGTGAACAACTATGTCAATCAGTATGTCAGTCAGTGGTAATCCAGCTATATATAATGTAACTAGGTTTTACTGCGGCTCGCTTCGCGACCCGTTCTGTTAACAGTCATCATCAAATTCATAATCCTCACCCCCATGTTAGTCGAAAACGATACCCATATCAAATTCTTGGATGGGGAGGGGGTTCAGGGGGGGTTGGGGGGTGGGGGGTCACGGCACGGCTCGCTTCGCGAGCCGTGCTGTGTCCCCCCACCCCGCAAACGCGGCTCGCTTCGCGAGCCGCGTTGCCGAACTACCACTGCGTGGCTCGCTTCGCTCGCCACGCAGGATGAGGGGGTCCAGGGGGGGGGTTGGGGGTGGGGGGTGACAGCACGGCTCGCTTCGCGAGCCGTGCTGTGCCCCCCCACCCCGGAAACGCGGCTCGCTTCGCGAGCCGCGTTGCTAAACCACCACTGCGTGGCTCGCTTCGCTCGCCACGCAGTGGGGGGGGAGGTTGGAGGGGGGAAAACTGAACGGCTCGCTTCGCGAGCCGTCAGTTACCACTTTCCGTAAAAAAAAAAAAAAATTTTTGAAAAAAGTCAAAATTTCCATACAAAACGTCCTTCGGGCGGACCCCCTTTTCGGGGGGAAGGAGGGGGAAATTTGGAAAAATAGGATTTTTCCCCGGGTCCAATCGAACAGCCCCACCGTTATCCGCAAAAAAAACCATACCTAATAATCCACCATCAAGGCGAACAACTATGTCAATCAGTCAGTCAGTCAGTGGTAATCCAGCTATATATAATATAACTAGGTTGTATAAGTGCGCGAGCTGCAAGCAGCTCGCGTTTGTCCGTTGCATGCCCGCCGCCATCAAATTCGTAGTCCTTATGTCCATGTTTGTCGAAAACGATACCCATATCAAATTCTTGGATGGGGGAGGGGGTTCGGGGGGTCTGGGGTGCAAAATCGTAATCCGCGACCTTATGTTAGTCGAAAACGATACCCATATCAAATTCTTGTATGGGAGAGGGGGTGCAGGGGGGGACTGGGGTCCTGGAAAGTATCACTATGCCCCTAGTCGCATTGCGGTTCGCTTCGCTCACCGCAATACGACCACGCTCAGTCAGCCACACAGCAAGGCTCGCTTCGCTCGCCTTGCAGTGTGACGAGTGCCCACCCCTGCCGTCATCAAATTCGTAATCCCCACCCCAATGTTAGTCGAAAACGATACCCATTTCAAATTCTTGGATGGGGGAGGGGTTTCAGGGGGGGCTGGGGGCGTGAAGGAAGACGGCACGGCTCGCTTCGCTCGCCGTGCTGTGCCCTGGAGTCGCATTGCGGTTCGCTTCGCTCACCGCAATACGACGTCGCTCGTGCTTCCCCACACAGCAAGGCTCGCTTCGCTCGCCTTGCAGTGTGACGAGTGCCAGTTTGCGGTTCGCTTCGCTCACCGCAATCTGGCCCGCCCCTGCCGTCATCAAATTCGTAATCTCCACCCCAATGTTAGTCGAAAACGATACCCATTTCAAATTCTTGGATGGGGGAGGGGGTTCAGGGGGGGCTGAGGGTGTGAAGGGTGACGGCACGGCTCGCTTCGCTCGCCGTGCTGTGCCCCGTGGTCGCATTGCGGTTCGCTTCGCTCACCGCAATACGACGCGACGCCGCTCGTGTTGCCACAGAGCAAGGCTCGCTTCGCTCGCCTTGCTGTGTGACGTGGGTCGGATTGCGGTTCGCTTCGCTCACCGCAATCCAACCCACGCCCACCGTCATCAAATTCGTTTTCCTCATCCCCATGTTAGTCGAAAACGATACCCATATCAAATTCTTGGATGGGGGAGGGGGTTCACGGGGGGCCGGGGTTGGGGTGTCACAGCACGGCTCGCTTCGCTCGCCATGCTGTTCCCCGTGGTCGCATTGCAGCTCGCTTCGCTCGCCGCAATGCTCCGCCCGAAAAAAAAGGTGAAAATCGGCCATTTTTTAGGTTTTTTTGGTTTTTTAATAAAAAAGGGGGTCTAGGGGCCTAAAGGGGAAAATTTTTTTTTTGCATTTTAAATTATTTGCCCTACTCTACATGACTGTGAAAAAAAAAATCTGAAAAGTCAGTCCGTTTGGGAGATACCAACGGGGGCTAAAAAAGGGGGGGTGGGAGGGAGGTAAATTTTTTTTTCTCCCAATTCAAGAAGATACCCTTTATACGACCCTGTAATTAAAAACACTCTATCACGTCGCTTTCTCATAGCACTTGAAAAAGGGGGGGGTCTGGGGGGCAAGGGGGGGTAAAAAAAAATTTGCAATCAAAATCACTTGTACCCCTCTATACAACCCCCATAAAATTATTAGTCAGTATGGCTCTGCTTGAAAGCCCCCCTGGGGGGCGGGGGCCCCCCGGTGCAAATCTCAAAAAGTCGGAATTTTCCTGAGGTCCCCCGGTGTTGACTTATACATATCCGCAAAAAAAACCATACCTCCCCCTCCACCAACACGGAGATCAATTCTGTCAGTGAGTCAGTCAGTGGTAATCCAGCTATATATAATAGAACCAGCTATATATAATAGAAAATCTAAAATGTTGTAGTTAACCTACCAGGGGCCCGATTCTGCTATCCAATCGCTTTACTATGACTATCGTATTGTCGTCGCAGAATCGTCACGTAGAAATGTAGAATAGGCCTGACGACTAAAAAAATCTGATTAATCCTATTAGTAGTAGATTTAAGAAGATATTAGACACGTATATTATCTTTTGTCGAAAAAAATAAAGTAGATGTAGCCAGTTAAAGTTTCCCGTGACGTCACTAGCCCCCCACTCCCAAACATTCATGCGCTTTATTTTTGTCATTATTTGTTTGATTGACAAAATAATATAATATGTCCTTATCTTCTGATATTGCCCTGTTCCACAGGGACAAGTAAAATTGCGTTAAGTAGGTACGCGGCGACTTTAATTTAGCACAATAGGGCCTCTGTATCTCTGGAATATCTTTATATGTCTAGAATAATTATAATAAATTAACTATTTATGGTTCACTACGGAAATATTAAATCTTCAAATGGCTAGTTGAAGGTAATTCTCCGCGTTTTGCCAAGCAAAAACTAAGTTTGTATTTGCATAATGTAAATAGGTTGTAAAACCCTTTAAGCGCACAATAATTCTTACTGAATTTACTGATAAATTTGTAAATATACTATGTATGTAAAGGGAATAAAATTTAAGTGTACTAAATACAATAACCTTACGATTCCATTCCATAAATTAAGTAGTAAGCAAATGAAATATCTGCAATTCTGAAATAAAGTTTTATTCTGTTATTCTTAGTTTTTCTATAAAAATATCCAAAAGCCTATATCATATTTAGCTTTTAATTGCAATTTCATATATTTATGTGCAATGTCATTGAA